>QLTV01000462.1:854271-881788 GCA_003457575.1 Thermophis baileyi
TATCTATCTATCTATCTATCTATCATCTCTCTCTCTCTCTCTCTCTCTCTCTCTCATCTATCTACCTATCTACCCATCCATCCATCCATCCATCCATCCATCCATCCATCCATCCATCCATCCATCTGCTTTTGATGTGCATTTCTTAAGGAGTTAAAAATGCAGCATGCAAAGTGAATGAAAACTGTAAAACCAAGGGAAAAGAGTGGTTCTAGAGCAAATGGTCACTGATCTATTTTTGTTTTGTTCTAGTGATTATTTTTATGGGAGGAGAGAATGACTCAACTTTAACCTTGTGGGTTGGTACCTTCTTGACCCATCTACTTGAAATAGGGGCTAACCTCATCCTGAAGGCTCAGAAAAGTGCTCCTGGGCTTGATAGCTCTCTGTACCTTTTTCCTGGGTAGCAGATTGCCCAATATACTGTATGGGACTGAGCAAAATCTGATATCGCTATTGTTCAAGAGAGCACAGAAGCGACATCAAGAGACACTTTGAATCAAAGGTTCATGGGAGAGAATAGCCATAGAGTTAGACCATGTCTCCTTTCCCAGGTTCTTCTCTACCCAAAGCAATCTTGGAGAGCAACTACCTTTGCCCTCGGCTCTAATTATTTTCTTTTATTCCCACCCTGTCCCTAATTTTGAGCAATGCATGGGCCAATACACATCAAGAAGAATGTTCCAGCATGTGCCAATGTGACCTGGTGCTTTAGAAAGTGCCCTCTTGTGTGAGGGGTTATTGTCAAAGATAAGACGCCAACGGCCCCTTTAGGAAAGGCAAGGAAAAAAAATGGGAAGGGAGGAGAGGAATAATTTCAATCTTTCAGATTCTTAGTTTTGGCAAACCTGCAAAGTTTGAATTTGAAGTAAACATTTTCTCTACGCATCTTTCCAGGGGCAGACTTTTTCCACTATAAACTTATCTTTGTATCGATCTTCTGCGGCAAGAATTTAGCACAGCTTTTGAGTAGCATAATCAAAAATTCATATTTGTTCCTATTGTATATTAAACTTTCTGCATTTTTTTAAAAAAAACTGGATGCTTTCTGATTTTGACTGTGGGGCAGAATCAGAACTAACCTTTTTTTAAAGGCGTTGGAAGCTGCTATAGGAAATGGCAGGTTTTAAAAAAAGATACAGAATGGGGAATATATATATAAATTGATCTTGTGAGTGATTAATGGAAACTTTGTTTATTTCACATAGTTTTTCCAGGGTTCTTCTTCCCCCTCCCCAGAAAATAGTCAACCTGTGAAGATGCCTGCTTTGACTATAGAATTTATAGTATCGTTTTATGCAATTACTGTAGCTTCTAGATGTAATAAATTGGGCTTACATGCAAGTATGTATAAAACTACAGCCTTCGTTCTTTAATGTCATATATTTATTATGAAGTGGTCTCTGTTGGATTGCACACTGTATATGCCTTTTACCATGTTGTGCATCATTTTGCAATTTATCGGAACTCATGCAGGGATTCCTGCATAATTTTTACTCTACTGGGTGTAGAACTTTTATTTGTAGCAATGGAGATTTCAGAATACGATTGCCTTTCAGGATAGTAATCTTCTAGGCAGTGACAAGTTGAAAGGCCTGTCCCGTGGAAACCACTTCCTTCAAAAAGGCGACTGAAAGCTAAGATAGGTTTAAATCCTTGATCCCGCAAGGAAACGGAGCAGGAATTTGTATGTTGCTTCAGGCAACAAAATGTCCTGAGACTGGCATTTCATCAGAAGCAGAAAAATGGTGGGTATTTAGGTAGTCCTGATCTAAAGTCATTGAAACTTCTACGTTGTGTCGAGTTTAATCCATGTTAAATGCTTGGGCAACCAAAACAAAAGAGTTCTAATGGTCCCTTAGATATGTCTGTCTGTCTGTCTGTCTGTCTGTCTGTCTGTCTGTCTGTCTGTGTCTATGTTTATGTGTAGGTCTGTGCCTATGTATTATTTGAAATGAATAACAGATCCCTCTTTGTTTACATCAAACCAACAAGCCCCGCTATTTCTAATGCACGGTGTTTCTGGATCACAAGAAAGACTCCACTGAACCAATAGCTGCAGAAAAACTGTAGTTTGATCAACCTGTACTCCTTATCAGTATATTGAGACAACAGTGGATTTTCTCCCAGAAAAACAACAACAACAAATGGGTAAAAAGACTATACCTTTATATAAACGGCATGTGAAAGTTATGGTGATAGATAGTAATTTGAAGGGGACTTGGATGAATGTAGATTTCTGTTTTAGAAGCGAGCATTTGCAGCCTTTTGTGCATGAAAATCAGTAGTGGGTTCTAAAACCTGTTGCTACCGGTTCGCGCGCGCGCTTGCAGAATCGTCCCGGGTGGGTGGGCGGAGCCTCCCGCCGCCACCGTTACCGGTTCTAAGAACCGGGCCGAACCGGGAGCAACCCGGAAAATGCTCTCTAGAAAGACTATATAAACGATAAAGCCTTCAAAAAGGGACAACTTTCGTGCCCGCTACTTTCCACTAAAAGTAAGTCTTAACAGAGCAAATAAAAATGCAGGTAAGTTGGCAGAGACCTACAGTAGGAGCAAAGCTTTTTTTTTTTTTTTTTGTCCTTCTGCCCTCCCTTAGACTGTGATCAGTTTTGATGCTGTGATTCAAGAACAGTTCGACTAAAGGACATGTTCAGATCACCTCCAACAAAACCGGGCCTTTAAAGAAACGAAAAAGAAATCGGTGGATATGTTCACGCTATGCAATTGTGTCATGTTCTTTCTGAAGTCATTCCCACTGAATTCAATAGGGCTTGCTTTCAAAAACATTTGCTTAGGGCTGCAATGCTTGGAGCTTTGCCCAAAGGCTTAAAAATAGACATTTTCAGACTGGAAACTCACGATAATAGGTTCTTTTGTTTGGGGAGATGTCAGGGAGAGAGAGTGTTGTTTGCCTTTTGGTATGGGGTCTCTATTATTCAACCTGTTGCCTTTGCCTGAGAAGAAGGTTACGCTGACAGGTGAGGGTGGAACAAAAGTGAAAGCAGGATCTCCAGAGATAACACTTTCGGTGCTCTCTTTCCAAAAAAACAATTGTCTGTCTGTTACAGCCCAACGTTGCCAGGATCTCAAGTCAATCTGGAGATCAGGTCTTCGGTCCTGGAAACGCTTATTCCTAAATCCAGCTGTGGGGCAGTTGGCTGAGTTGTTCTCTGGTGGTGGAAAGACACTCTGCACATGGTCAAAGTTGCTCTCTTTGGGGTCAAGTGCTACCTCCCGATTCTGAAACCAGAAAGAGGAGCTTTGTCCTCTCCCACCACTGGGATTCTCCAGGGGAGTTGTAATGCTGGCAGAGGACAAGAGGTAGCTGGGGAGAAAAAAAGAGTGGGACGCAAGAGGGAACATACCTGTTGTTGGACCTCAGTGGGATGCCGACATGGACCAGGCCCCTTCCATCCTCCAAACAGAGAAGGCGTAGCTGAGCCTCTCGTGGGCCAGGTAGTTGCAGCTGGAGATCTTGTGGTCAAGCTCGTCACTCTGCAGGACCTGGTAGAGGAAGTCGATGTAGCGGGCAGCCAGCTTGAGGGTCTGGATCTTGCTGAGTTTGTCCGAAGGCAGGGTGGGGATGATCTTGCGCAGCTCGGCAAAGGCGTCGTTGAGCGACTGGGTGCGCTGACGCTCCCGCACATTGGCGATCACCCGCTGCGTGTGCATGTCCTCAAAAGTCTGGGACACGGGGCTGCGCTTGCTGCGCTTCCCCTGTGGCAAAGGGCTGCTGCTGTACTCTGGAGGGGCTGAAGTCAAGGGTTTACCCAGCTGGCTCCTCTTCCGAAGACTCTTCTTGGGCATCTTCTCACTCTCCTCCTCGCTGGTTCCCAGGCTGCCCTCCGGTGAGTCTGGGCACATGCTCTCCTCTTTCATCCTCTCCAAGTCGGCCTCCCTTTCCCTTCCGCGCACAGGATGAGGAGCTGGACCTCGCAGGCCACAGTGCATATAAGCCAACCAGGTTGAGCAAACTCCAGGACGAGGATCCCCAAGAGCTGAGATTTGGAAGGCTTCAAACGTTTTTTTTTGTTGCTCCAACCTTCACTGATCTGCTTATTCACCTTCCTTTCCCCCCTCCTTTAGGGCTTAAAGAGAGGAGGGACATTGTTAAAAGTCTCTTAAAGCCCTTTACGGATAGGGTAGGGAGTTTGAGGGGAGGGGCTGTGTGCAGACCAATACAACTGTGCACAATAATGCAAACATCAAGGGAGCTTATGGGTTCCAGATTGCCTTCCCTTCTTTTTTCCTCGGCATTCTCTCTTCTCCAATCCCCCCTCCCTTCCTCCTTCAGCTCTGAGACACAGATGCTCCAACCGGCCGCCTGGATGCCAGAGGTCATTCCCTTCATCGGTTGTAATTGACAGGGAACTGCCGGCCTGACCCCCCACCCGCAACTCTGCCCTGAAGATTGCAGAGCGGCTCTTCCTGCAAGGCTGATCCGTAGTCAACGGGTGCCATCTCCACTTCTGGGTAGGCTGCCTTGCCTGCTTGTTGCTTCGTAGTTCTCACTTTGGACTCGGAGAATTCAGAGCTTTCTCTCTCTTTCAAGTGAGCTGGCCTCTGTTTGAGAAGCTGCGTCTCAGCATTTGAGTTAAACAGAAGGTTTTTCCAAAACGGGCTCTGCTTATACAGAAGAAATGCAGGGGGTTTTTTTGGCCCTGACCCTATGTGCCTGTTTGCTATTACTGTATAGCGCTTGCTTGCTCCCTACTCTAGACGGAAGAAGCATGTGGTAATCATATGCAGGTAGTCCTTGACTTACAACCGTTCGATTAGTGACTGTTCAAAGTTACAACTAAAAAGCGGCTTATAGCTAGTCCTCACACTTGCAACCCCACAGTCACATGATCAAAATTTGGGTTCTTGGCAACCGGCATTACAATGGTTGCAGTGTCCTGGGGTCATGTGATCATCATTTGCAACCTTCCCAGCTGGCTTCCGACAAGCAAAGTCAATGGGGGAAGCTGGATTCACTAAACTAGCAGCCCCCAACCTTTCGGGCACCAAGGACCGATTCCGTGGAGAGAGGTTTTTCCATGGTCCCGAGGGGCCGTGGTTTTGCATGCTGCCTGCATCCTGCGGATGGGGCTTCGCTTGTTTGCGTGGACCGGTTTGTGGCATGCCGTGAACTGGTGCTGGTCCATAGACCGGGGCTTGGGAACCTCTGCACTAAACAAACTGCATGATTCACTTAACAACTTTTTTTATTATGGTAAGCCCCATAGTGAGATCAATGGCAAATAAAGTTAATAAATAAATAAAAATAAATAAACAAATGCAGTGATTTGTTTAACAAGCGTGGCAAAAAAAGGCTGTAAAACTGGGCATGACTCACTTAACAAGTGCCTTGCTTAAGAACAGAAATTCTGGTCTTAATTGTAGTGGTAAGACTATCTGTAGCACAGTCCCCTGTGGTTACTTTAAAGTAAGCTCACTGAATTCAATAGGAGTTACTCACAAGTAATAATATATAGCCTAATAGACTTAACCAGTTAATATTTTAGGCTGTATGAGCCTTACTTTTTGAGGTGTCTTCCTTAGGCTTCCCTTCCCTTCTAATTCAGACAGTATGGCCAAAAGCCCAGTTAATTATGGGATATGTAGTTCAAAATATTGGGAAGACACACAGCTGGGGATGGATGGTGATTGTAGCTATGTTTTGTATGGTTATTAGAATCATCTGTTTTAAAAACTAACTTTTAAAATAACTTTAAAAAAAGAACGATAAGATCGCACGATCTATAATATGCAAGGCAGCTAGGTTGAAGATTGGGGCATATGTGCAAATATAGAAGAAGACAATGAAGAAGCAATCCCAATAAATCCAATCAAAGTCAAATTGCCACGGTATCTTCCTTTGCAGCTTTTCTTCCCAAGACTAGGAGGTGGGCTGCAAAATTAATTTGCTGCCCAAGAAAAGAGTTTCTATACCTCCAGGCAATTTTGTATAACCCAGGAGGCTTGGATCTTACCTGGCCAGGGTAGATATCAAAACTGTCTTGCCCCTCTGGCTGCCAATTTACCTGCCTTTTCTTTCTCACCCAATGGGGCAAGACAAGACAAGACAAGGCGGGACAAGGCTGGCAGGGATTTCTCACTGCCTGCTGGCTTGACAAAGGCAGGTGACTTGCCAGTACAAGGGATGAACAGCAACAGGTGATCTAAAAGTTGAGGGGGGGGGTGGGGGAGAGGATTTTTAAGGTTAAGATTGTTGGCAACCTTGAATGGCATCTCTAATGCCCTTTCCTTCCAGTCATACTGCACAGGGATTCTTATTTTTTACAAAGCCCAACACAGACTGTATTGAGGAAGGTGATGTTTTCAAAGCCTTCTTCTTCTTCTTTTTCTTGTGCCATATCCGTCATCGGACGTTGGCGATCATGTTGGCGATCCTATTTTTATCAACAGCCGCACGAGAAAGTGCTGTTGAGTTTTGTCCAAACCAGTCCCTTAGATTTTGAAGCCATGATGTTCTTCTTCTGCCTGGACCTCGTTTGCCTTCAATCTTTCCTTGGAGGATTAAGTGAAGTACACTGCATTTTTCTGGGTGTCGCATCGCATGTCCAAAATATTCTAACTTTCGCTTTTTTATGGTTTTGATGATTTCCCTTGGCTTTCCCAGATGGCTTTCAAAGCCTACGCTGAGAAAATCATCACAAAGAACACTGCATGTATCTGAGTAAAAAACAAAACAAAAAGTGAGTCTGTGAAAGAGACATTTCTGCCGAAAGTCACAGACTGTAGATGATGCTGAATTGGGAGATAGGGAAATTAGCAAAAAGCAAACAGATGAAGATTTTCATTATTATTTTTTTTACCTCCTCCACCTCTCAAGATAAAGAAGACTGCATTAATAATGCAGCCAATAAAATGAACTAGATTTATACAGGGTGACACATCTTTACAGCACTCAGCTCCTTGCTGTCAGCCATCAAACAGTGCCAGCCCTGCATAGTTCACCAAAACCATTAAGGTAAACCTGTCACCTCTCCCCTTCTACCGCCATCACCACCACCACCACCCATGTTCACCCCTGTAAATATATTTATTATACTTTACTGTAAGGACAAGTTCTTCATGGAGCTGATGATTGTGGGCCTTGTGCTGTAACATCTGTAACAGTAATTGGGTAGTCTTTAAGGTATCACAAGGAAATAAGAGCCAATGTCCCATCCACACACCATCCCCCTGCCGAGAGAGCGTGCTCAGATGATGCTGTGAAGTTTGGAAGGCTGACCCCCAGCAGGAGGAAAGGTTATGCCAGTGGAGAAGCAAAGCAAAACAAAATTCTTTGCAGGTTTCTGCAGCCACAGTTGAGTTTCCCCTGTTCAAATCCACTCAGAATTGAACTGGCCTATTTACACTCTGGGTCTTCAGTCATGGACGGCAACAACATGCTTCCCAAGACTTTCTTTGACACCTGCCAAACAACCTGCCCTAGTTTATTATATTTTTTAAAAATAGAGATGAGAGCTAAAGGTAAGCATACAGCAATGGGCCTGCCTCAAGTCCATCTTGCATTTGCATTGAAGTCTGTGTCAATCTCAGAGTCATTTTACAAGCACAAAATGGTGGGCTTTGCCTCTTGGTTTGCAATGACAAATATCAGTAGCTCGGGTATAGGTTGAGGGTGGATGTTCGTTCTCCGAGCTTGTGGGTTGGTTTCCGAACATTTTGTTACCAGGCTAGGTAACATCTTCGAGGAATTTAGGAAATGTCAGTGTTGGTGTTCTAAATTCTGCTGAAGATCTTACCTAGCCTGGTAACAAAACGTTTGGAAACCAACCCACAAGCTCGGAGAACAAACCTCCAACCTTTGCCTCTTGGTATATGAGCAGCCCTCACAGCCAATTCCAAATGTGCTTATTGGCTCAAAAAGATTGTGGATCCTCTATTCAAAGAATCCTACCGTTCCTCTTGATTTGCTGCAGCAAATCTTCAAAAGATAAAGGATGATTGGCCTATGAACAGAGCCAGAATATCCCTTCAAAAGGATATTCTGGCTCTGTTCACAGGCCAGCCATATTTGCATTCAGCAGATATCTTGCTTCCTGAAACTATCAGCCTTAACTTTGAAAGAAATGATGAAAAACAGACATCCAATCCTCGTGGTTTCTGCATAGCCATATTGCTTGGTTGCATGGGTGTGCATGAGTGTGTCAAGGAGAGGCAAATGACAAAGTAGAGTTGTGGTGCCAGCTCTGCCCCCTTTTCTACATGATAAAATGGTTGGATTCTGTGGACAAATCTGTGTACATTGTTTAAAGCCAAGAAAGTACCATTTTCAACTCGGGAGCACGCCTCTCATTTTGTTGCTTTCTCCATTCCCCCCCCTCTTTTCCTTTGTTTATTAATATATATGCATTAGAGGGGAGGAAATCCATTAACATATAATGTTGATAGAAGAGATTGACTACTCTTGTATCCCCAAAAATGTAAACATCTGACTTGTCTCTAATGCAATTTAGATCTATTCTTCCTACTGTCCTAT
Organism: Thermophis baileyi; assembly: GCA_003457575.1. NCBI lineage: Eukaryota > Metazoa > Chordata > Lepidosauria > Squamata > Dipsadidae > Thermophis > Thermophis baileyi. The sequence continues at coordinate 862,768 of QLTV01000462.1, forward strand.
TGTCCTCATCTATCTGTATTCACTTTGATTATGTTTATGTTTATACCTATACCTGCTATCTTGTACATGTTTGACAAACAAACAAATAAATAAATAAATAAAATATATTAGTTGAAATGCATGAGCTTAAGATTGTTACATTGTTAGGAACAGAAAGACGAGATGGAAGATAATCAGACATTCGTTCAGCCCTGTGTATTCTATTTGTGTATGTGCGCTCTCTCTCTCCCTGTCTCCGTGTCTCCGTGTCTCCCTGTCTGTCTGTCTGTCTGTCTGTCTGTCTCTCCCCAGAAATTTAAATTTATTACAGCTAATGTCATTTATCTAGAAAATAATATTCCATCTTAATAGATGTCATTATTTCATTTGATATGCCTGCATTTCAAAGTAGGTAAGGTTGAGGTATGGAAAATACCATAAAGGTTTCTTGCTCTGGGTTAATTTCATAAAAAGGAAGATATCCTGCAGGTAAACATAGATCATTTCTTGGGTCCAACAACAGCATAAAAAATATTAGTACCATATTTGTTTAGCTCACCTGATTCTCTCAATTGGATCTTATAAAATCAAATGATTTCAGGTCGTCGTTACCGCTTCCCCCACAATGTGGAGGGGATCAATGGTGCTTCATCTTATATTTATATTATTAAATAGAGGGTCAACCTATTCTTCAAAGCACCTTGAAGGCAGGACAAGAAGCAATGGATGGAAACTAATCAAGAAGAGAAGCAACCTAGAACTAAGGAGAAATTTCCTGACAGTGAGAAAAATTAATGAGTGGAATGACTTGCCTCCAGAAGTTGTGGTTGCTCCAATACTGGAGATTTTTAAGAAGAGATTTTATTATTTATTTATTTATTTATTTATTTATTTATTTATTTATTTATTTATTTATTTATTTATTTATTTATTTATTTATTTATTTATTTATTTATTTATTTATGTTTATTTATTTTGTCAAGCATGTATATTATTACAGGTAAAGTATAAATATTAATATGAGTATATAATAAGTACAAACATAATTTTGAGTACATATTGTATGGTATAGGATTTCCTGACTGAACAGGGTATAGGATTTCCTGACTGAGCAGGGGGTTGGACTAGAAGACCTCCAAGGTCCCTTCCAACTCTGTTATTCTGTTATAGTACCTCTGATTTGCAAGTAACCCAGAGGAACTGGACCTAAAAAGGGTTTTGGCATGACCATTCTTCTATCTGACACTAGAAGAAAGGAGAGCAGATTTAGCCTTTCCACCATCTCCAATGGATTCAAGAGCAACTTTCATCAACAGTTAGATGTTTTAAATTAGAGATCTGAGTACTGAGTAGCATGTCAATATTTAGTGGATGCAGATTGGGAAGATTGGATTAGAGTTAGATTGGGATGGCTGCCTTAGAGTGCCATAGGCTGCATGTATAGGTGAGTCCAACTACGGTATTCCAACCGGTTTGCTCTCTAGATGAGTGAATTTCAATTTTGGGGAAATTTCAGGCACACAAGATTATAATTTGGCCAAAACTTGGTGGGGGAATTGGAAGTTGGGAAAAATGGGTTTCATTTAAGATCCCAAAAAAATCAGTTTGAGGCAATTCACCTCATGAACTTGATCTTGGTAGGTTATTTGTTTCCTCAGATTTCCTCTTATTCAGATATTTGCCACACAGATATGCTTTGAACCTGGTATTTCCCAAGCATTTGGTGCAGCCATCACACTCCCCCACACACCATTTCCTGCTGACCTTTAATATTTCTTGTGACAAACGGAAAGAATTATTAAACATGTGGGGAACAGCCTTAATAAAGTTTTTAAATTTCATTTAATTAACTGCTAATTATATTAAATTAACCATTTTGATTGGTTTAATATTGAAATAAAATCAAGCTACGTTTTTCTTCTTGTTCTGGCGACATTGCTAAGGTTTTCCCTACTTTGGAATACAGCCCTTGATCTGAGAAAAATGTGCACCCCTCTTTAAAAAAAACAATCTCCTCCAAATGGAGAATTGGACTCAATATGAATGTGATATTTTTTGCACCTTTAGCCTTTAGATTCTTGCTTTCACTGATATTTAATATTTAAATATTAAGACCCGAGTTCCTCTAATTTTATAACTGTATAAATCTAATACTTTATTAACTATTTATTATTTTATAATGATCAGTTAATAATTCTAATGTGCAAAGAACAAAACCATTCTTACTAATGGACACCTTTGCGCTATATTTTTAATATTTTTAACTTGCGGGAGATGCCATCAATTAATTGTAGAGCCAACAGAATGTAAAGTTAAGTATCTTGAATGTAAGAGAGCCCGATCCTGAGTTAAGGACAGCGTTAGAAAGAACTATGTGCAACCTTATTTATTTCTACAAGGACTTCATCTCTACTACAGGGATGTGCAGATTTGTTTTCCACACCACTGTTGCCTTCTCTTGAGTTGACAAATTACAGCAACCAAGACTACGGGAGAAATTTGTACCTCCTCGAATATTTCCAATATAGAGAAGAAAAAGAAAGATGTCCATAAATTGTACACATTTAGGGGAAAATACATAAGCATTTTGTTGCATCGCAAGATAATTTGCCCCATCCCTTTCTGTACAGATGCCAAAATTTTAAAGGTTTTAGTAGCCCTTAACTTAGCTGGGACATTTTAATAAATTTATAAAGGACATAAACTTGAAACTGTTGAACATTCTTTTAAAGAACATTTTCCATTGATCCAAAACCTTTTTTATACAGTGAGTGAAGAAAATTCACTTAATTTTCTTCTCCTCTCATGTCATAAGGAAATTATTCATCCACTTCCTCTGGAAGTTTTTTGTTGCTTGTGGCTATAATTTATGCATTTATTTATTGGAATTATTTTTAAAAAAAGTTCTAAAATGCCATTATAAAATGTCTGCCTGCGTTGGGAATTTTCTGAGCTAGCAGAAACCTAGCAAGAATCTTCATCTGTAAAATATATCTGTTTCAACAGATCTCAGCGGGCGGGATGGATTAGAATTATAAAACATTTCAGACAGCTGGATGAGCAATAGTTGGGTAATATCAGGAATTTTTGAGTTGGGCTCCTCTCCCTTAAATTGCTTGGTTACAACAGCGGAGTTGGCAATCAGGTTAATTAACTAATTCCCCAAGAAATGAGCAGTGACTTGAATAATGGAAGGGAAGAGAGAGAGGCAGAGCAAAGCCAGGACTTTCCGTGAGTTCCTGCTTTGATGAGAATCAATTTTTCATCCTCCCCAGTTTGTTAACGTCCCCAAAGGACCATGAAATGCATTGTTTTTGTCTTGCTTCAAAGCTCCAAAATATATTTCCCATCATTCTCTCTTCTGGGTTGGCTTTTCTTCTGTTCCTTTTACCTCTCCTGATGGAACATTATCAGCTTACACCCAAACCTGGCAGCTGGTTTGTTTCAGCCAAGTTCTTTGAGAGCAGAGGGGATCATAATTGTCTCAATATATCACTTGCGACCACAGCTCTTTCTGCCAACAAGAGAAAGGGTAGAAAGCAGTCAGGGCAGTTCGGTGATATGCATCTTTCCTCCTCATCTCTGCCAATGAAGTGTTTTACACCTTGGCCAGAATATCCCACAAATGCTTTTCCATTTTCTGCCAGTAAAAATGCAAAATAATAAGTGGAACCGCTTACAGTTGGATGCCTAAAATGCTTGTCTTGCTCTGAACTGCTCTGAGAGTAACGGGAGGATGAATTCTGGCCATTATGGTCAATAAACTTTCCATATGGTGTGATAGGGCTTTCACAACCCTATCACAACACAAAGTCAGTAAAGACTTGATGCTTTCTTCAAGCTTAAGGAGAGGATCGCAGTGACTATTATTCAGTTCAATTCTCACTTCTAGTGCAAACGTTTTAACTTCCCGGTTTGTCTGTTGCAATGCACGGCTTTTAACTTTGATTTGATCTGTAGCTGACATTATATTGATTTTGTCTGTCTACAGTACCTGTTTTCAATCAAGTTACGGATTTGGGGAAATCAGAACAATAGGTAAGGCCAATCAATCGATGGTTTAGTCAGGATCAGAATATTTATTGGTTTTTTTCCATATACACAATAGAACAGCGAAACTCCTAGGTTTGTTAGTGGGGTAAAAGAAACATGTGTTTGTATCTTATAAAACTCTGCAGTTTTTAGATGCTTTCGGTTCTCTTTCTTTCTTTTTTCTTTCTTCAAAACGGTTAAGAAGGATCTGAGAGAGGCAAACTTGTCATATAAGTCTGACCTGTAGTAATTTCAAAAGCCACAGAATTTGATTCACCATTCAGGTCATCCAGTTCATCTGCCTCATTTTTTTTCTTCTCTCTCCAATATTACTGAATATTGACAGAACATTAAAAAAAAAAGCTATTGTGTGTTTCTAATATATGCAACTGCTCCTGAATGACTGCTAAAATCCCACACTTAAAAACTGCTGTGCTTAGCCATGTTTCTTTGATATAATTAAGAATAATATAATTCCCAACAATTTCAGCTGGCCATCTTATGGATGAAGGAATGTAATGTTTTGCAATGTTCACCTTTTTTCATAGACATCTCCATGCTGCTTGTTTTCATATCACCTGGCAGTTTTTGTCATGTCTTCCTTTTTATTATATGTATATTTTTCTCAAGGATTTTCCATGCATTTCTTTTGTTTACCAACTTCCTAAATTCCTAAAAAGTTGCTCCATTTCTGAACAACTTTTTTTTTTAAATCTCACAACTGCATTGTTAAATTTGAGGAATATGAAAGCTGCATGTTAACTGCATTCTAAGTTTGTCTATTAGTCCAGGAAGTACAAATTAAAGGCAGTTTATATTAAAATTCAAACCAAATGAGTTTTTCCCCCACTCCTACTTTTAAAGCTATGTCTGGATTCAGCCCAAAGAATTTTGATCCGGCTATATATACAATTGTGTCAAGTTTAGTTTAAAACTTTTTCCCCCCATGCAAGCACTTTGGGCGTTGGTTATAATTTCCACGCAATCAAGCACTGGAGTAGAACAGTCCTGATCTAACACTGCAAAAAGACAGCGCGTATGAGAAAGAAAGGACACACTGCAAACTCAGCCCAGGAACTAAACATTGGGACAAGGCAACTGCACATAGACGTTTTTCGAGCTCAAAAATTAAAGACCAAACAGAAAATTATTTTGCTCTGTGAGTTCCACTTTAAGAAAAGGATTTGGGGGGAAGCAAAAGTATATCAGATAGCGAGCTTTTCAGCAGCGGAAACAATATATATGTGGTAGGGTGTTGAGGCTTAGGTTCAGCCAGGCAACAGGGAAAGCCCAGCTGACTATTTATTTATGCATTGCTATTCAGAATAGCCTTCTTCAGTCCAGCTCTCATAGATCGCTAGTACTATAGCTCCCATTACCTTGGGAACCATGGCAGTGATAATCCAACGATGGAGAAAATTGCTCAAGAACTTTGGTAGTATGTTATTTCTTGCTGGCGTATCTATCAATGAAGAACAGTTGAAACAAGGAAAAAAGACGGGAGGGTATACAAAGATCCAAAGTCAATGCAGCTTTCACTCCTAGATGGGATTTGATATGAGAGAAGCTGTAGTTCGATACTGGTAGTAGAGTGAAGAAGACTTAACACCAGTAGTGGGTTTCACTTACCTTCACTACCGGTTCGGAACTGTGAACGCACGCGCTCGCGCGCTCACTTTGCTCGCACGTGGCGCTTCTGCGCATGCGCAGATCGTCTGTGATGATGTCTGGGCAGGTGGGCGGAGCCTCCTGCCACTGCCGCTACCAGTTCGCCCAAACCGGGACGAACCGGTAGCAACCCAGCACTGCTTAACACCATGCATCCTGAAAAAACCTATTTTAAAAAATAGTTTAAATACTAATTTCCAAAGCACCAAAAGGCAAGACAAGAAAGAATAGTTGGAAACTAATCAAGGAGAGAGGCAACCTAGAACTAAGGAGAAATTTCCTAACGGGGAGAGTAATCAACCAATGGAATAGCTTGCATTCAGAACTTGTGGGTGCTCCATCACCTGGAGGCTTTCAAAAAGAGACTGGACAGCCATTTGTCTGAAGTGGATGTAGGGTCTCCTGCTCAAGCAGGGGGTAAGACTAGAAGACCTCCGAGGTCCCTTTCAACTCTACTATTGTATGTTCTATGTTCCTGCAGTTCTTGGAGGCTGGATGATGATCACCATAATGTTGAAGCCTTCAGCTTTTCCTTCCCACACAAACCCACAAAGGTTATCACCCTGTCTTTCCTGAAAGTTGCTTAGAACATATTATTCATTTTATCAGCAAAAGAACTGTATTTACAAAGACTCTCTAAATAATCAAGCTGGTTAATTGTTGTTTTTTTTTGCTGGATCATCAAGGAATACAAATAATTATTGCTTGATGGGACAGAGAGGGTGTAGATTCCTCCCTCCCCCCCCCACCCCTCATATCAGTGAGTGAGAGAGACAGAATTGGGAGAGGGAGTTGAGCCAAGGAGATTTGGGTTCACAGATTTTTCATATTATTTTTGTCCTAGAGTGGAAACATATGTGGTGTGAATAAAAATGCAAAGCATCCTCCGGAGTGTGCTGTTGCTCGGGTAACATGGGCATGCAGGATCTCAGGGAGGCTAGTTGTAAATGGGAACTTATATACTCAGCGACTCTTTGATCCTGCAGCCCTGATAGATGATGGCTCCGCAATTCATTTCCTTGTCATTGTGACATCACCTCTTTGGAACCTTCCTTACCCCCATGGATGGGAGGAAAAGATGCTGATTTAGGCTTGGTCTCTTCCCAAGCAACCCCATCCCAAAACTTGAGTGGAAGTAAACTTGGCCTAGGAGGGACTCTGGACTGACTGGATAGGAAGAGACAGACGATCCTTCTCTGCATCAGAAAAAAATGTACCTCTGCCCTCCATGCATTGAGAGCTGCCTTGGCCAGTATAGAATCAACTCCTATGCGTTTTAAGAAAAGAGTATCCATTAGGTATGGAGAAGCGTCTACTGATATTCAGCTTTTCAAGAATCTGAGGCTTGTCGCTCTTCTCCAGAGCTAGCAGATGTTGCAAAACAGAAACATCTATTTTAGTTGCCCCGTTCTTTAGTTATTTCAAAATTGTGCGTGGGTGTGCATGCACGCATGTACACTGATAAAGGTATCCCAATAATTTGTATGCATAGATGCATAGATTACAGCAGCAAACTTTTCTTAATTTTTTTTTTAAATTAGTGTAAAATGGGCACAACTCTACATTCAGCTATCCAATCTTCTCCCTGCCTTCCTAAGCAAATAGCGCTACTGGTATTAAATGTTTATTCACGTGACGCTGCGGTTCTTGTGTTACTAAGAAACTAAAGTGTAAAGGCATATTTCCTATTGTTTCAGTGTCTCCCTTATATGAAAATTGAAAAGAGGTTTAGAAATGGCAGTTTTATTTTGGTTTCTCCTACTTGCTGCAAGTAGTGAATAACAGAACAAGAGAGTTGGAAGCGATGTTGGAGGTCTTCTAGTCCAACCATATGTTTAAGCAGGAGACTCTATACCAGTGATGACGAACCTTTTTTTCCTCGGGTGCCGAAAGCACGTGCGTGCGCGCTATCGCGCGCACGTGCATGCCCACACCCATAATTCAATGCCCCCCGTGGTGCCCCGCCCCCGGCCCCCGTTCGGCCCGGTAGGTCCGGTTTTCGCCAGCCACAGGCTTTGGAGGCTTTCTTGGAAGCTGGGGAGGGCGAAAACGCCCTCCCCCCCCAAGGCCCTCCGGAGGCTGGAAACGCCCTCCCAGAGCCTCCACGCAAGCCGAAAATCAGCTGGCCGGCATGCACATGCATGCTGGAGCTGAGCTAGGGCAACGGCTCGCATGCTGGCAGATATGGCTCCGCGCGCGTGCCATAGTTTCGCCATCACGGCCCTATACCATTTCAGACAAATGGCTTTTCAGTCTCTTCTGGAAAGCCTCCAGTGTTGGGGCACTAACAACTTCTTCTTCTTCTTCTTCTTTTTTGCCAAACCAAAACCTTTTTTATTTCTGCAAGTTTTTCCCATGTAAGAATGCATTTCATTCTTTAGACATTTAAAGTTTCAGGGTTCTTTTTTTTAAAAAAAAATAAAGTACAAGGTAGTGGCAATGCAGCTATCCAGAAACCACTTTTTAAAATAAAATAAAGTACACTGTTATAGTAAAATCATTACACATCCTATATTAATAAAACTGTATGGTCAATATGGTGCTCTTCCCAATGAAGCTAGGATTCTCTTTCTTTCTTATGCTATAGGCATATGTGGTTTTATTCCATCTTGTCTTCTCTGCATCATAATCCCATGCCAAAATTTTCAGCAACTTTTGTACTTTAAAAAATAGATTGCACACATATCCTTATCGGATTGATTCACTTCCAAACACTTTCTAGAAGCATTGCTTTCCACGAAACATGGATTAATGTCATGATCCTGCAATCAGCGTTTTTGGGACATAAAGTCAGTATTGTATTGTTTTTCTCTGTGTGTGGTTTTTTCTTTTAGGGACAGCAGCTCGGCCACCATGAGGGAATTCAACCCGCGGCCCGAGGGCTCGTCTCAAATTCCGGGCACTCACAACTTCTGAAGGCAAGCCTTTCCAGTGGTTGATTGTTCTCACCATTAGGTTCTACTGTATTGTTCTACTGTAGAAGGCATAGCTTGGAACATAGATATACCTTTGAGATGATGTACATAGGCTATGTGGGCAAAACTCTGTGCACAGGTAGGCCTTTTCCTTGGTGAGATCTAGGTCCTGCCAAGCAAGGCCACCAGAAGTGACCCCATTCCTTTCTGAGTATCCCCAGATATGCCAGAATAAAACACAATAGTCCCGATGCTATGCCTGCCCTTCTGGTTCTCTTTCTCCCAGACCAAGTTCTCGATCTTCTTCAGATGTGAACTATCTATTCCAGAGGCATTGGGAAGTCTGCAAACTTTGGCTTGGGGGTTTGACCTTCCTCTTCCCTAAAGCTGGTTCCATCCGTGCCCTAACAGGCATCCAAAAATCTTCAGGTTGCCACATCAGAAGTGCTGTTGCTGCAGTTGACTTGCTGTATGAGCAACAGACTTTACTGATTTTTGCCAGAGGAAATTCACAACCAATTATGTTCTGTTTGATGTGGAAGGAGGAGAAGGAGGGGGGAAAGGGGGAATGATGTGTGTGAGAAATTGTGTTTGTATGTGCGTGCATGCAAGGCTGGATTTTTCTCCAGAGACTGCATGAAGAGAAAAGGAAGAAAATTAAGCAGGGTATCTGGAAGTTTGCTCTGTTGAAAATTCCAGTGCCTTTCTTTAAAATTGGGGGGGGGGCAACAGAAGATCAGCTTTATCTGCTCAGGAGGAGAAAGAGTGCATTTGTAAGTTTCTCTAAGCTTAGGACCCCTTTACACATTGGTTGACTTCATGCCTCATTTTAAGCAGGGGTGAAATTCAGCAGGTTCTGACAGATTCTGGAGAACCGGCAGCGGATATTTTGAGTAGTTCGGAGAACCGGCAAATACCACCTCTGGCTGGCCCCAGAGTGGGGTGGGAATGGAGATTTTGCAGTATCCTTCCCCCAGGAGTGGGGAGGGGATGGGGATTTTGCAGTATCCTTCCCCTGGAGTGGGGTGGGAATGGAGATTTTGTAGTATCCTTCCCCTGCCACGCCCACCAAGCCACACCCACAGAACCGGTAGGGAAAAAATTTGAATTTCACCTCTGATTTTAAGGTATATTTACTTTAATCATGGGTTGTCGATCAATTTCCTACTATGTGCATCGGCACAGAGTGAACCTATAAATCTAGGATTACAAATCACAAGAGCTGCATTCACATAATCACAGTTAGTTAGGCAAATCTTGGCTGCAGAAATAGCAATAGCACTTAAGACTTATATACCGCTTCATAGTGCTTTTATAGCCCTCTCTAAGCGGTTTACAGAGTCAGCATATTGCCCCCAACAATCTGGGTCCTCATTTTACCCACCTCGGAAGGATGGAAGGCTGAGTCAACCTTGAGCCGGGTGAGATTCGATCTGCCAAACTGCTGGCAGTCGGTAATCAGCAGAAGTAGCCTGCAATACTGCACTCTAACCACTGCGCCACCGCGGCTCTCTGTGAGAGTCTTCTGTACCTCTCATGCTATTGTTTTCTGGATTTGTTTAGCCCTGATCTGATAGTTTTACAGATAGTCCTCAACTTATGACCATGGGTTTAATGAGCTACAGTTAAAGTGGCAGTGAAAAAAGTGACTTACGAGTGATCTTTGCACTTATGATTGTCGCAGCATCCCATCCCACCCCTTGGCCATGTGATCAACATGTGGGCGCTTGGCAACCGGCATGTATGTACGGTTGTTGCAGAATCCTGGAGTCCCATGATCGCCATTTGCATCCTGCCCAGGAGATTTCCAATAAGCTAAGTCAATGGGAGAAGCCGGATTTGCTTAACAACCACAGCAAATAAAAGGTCATAAAATCGGGCACAACTCAATTGCATAGCGATAGAAGGTCCGGTCCCAATTGTGGTTATAAGTCAAGGACTACCTGTATAAGATGCTAAGAAGAAATTCATTATACCAACGGTCAAGTCAACAAATTCACCTTGGAGAAGTTACCAAAGGCTTGCAAGAACAATTCAGTGATAGGATTTTGTTAAGTATTAGTTCTTGCCCCTGTTCTCTATCGTGAATGGGTTGGCCTAAGGGTGAAACAAGTAGCACAGGTAATGCTTTTCCAGCAAGTCGCCTACATGTGACACCCTGTAACTGGAGACTCTGAAAAACATTGTAGGAGAAAGAGTTTAAGAGCCGAGGTGGCGCAGGGCTTACAGCAGTGATGGGTTGCTGCCGGTTCGGACCGGTTCTTTAGAACCGGTAGTGGAAATTTACTGCTGCTGGCCGAACCGGCAGTGAAGACTGGCGGTATATGCTCCCGAACCAGTCCTCCTGTCGCCGCGGCTTGAAAAAAAAACCTTTGCGCATGCGCAAAGGCTTCTGTGCATGCGCAGAGGGTTATTTCCGGGTGTTTTGCGTCGCAATCAGAACCGGTAGGGAATAGACTAGAATAGAATAGAATTTTTTATTGGCCAAGTGTGATTGGACACACAAGGAATTTGTCTTGGTGCATATGCTCTCAGTGTACATAAAAGAAAAGATAAGAAAAGATAAGTGGAAGGTAAGTGGAACCCACCCCTGGCTTACAGTGCAGTATGGCAGGCTACTTCTGCTCCCTGCCGGCTGCCTGCAATTTGGCAGTTCGAATCTCACCAGGCTCAAGATTGACTCAGACTTCCATCCTTCCGAGGTGGGTAAAATGGGGACCCAGATTGTTGGGGGCAATAGGCTGACTCTGTAAACCGCTTAGAGAGGGCTATAAAGCACTGTGAAGCGGTATATAAGTCTAAGTGCTACTGCTATTGCTATTGCTATTAGATAGGCCTGTATATTACAATACGTTACAGTCTGTCTGATGTAAGGGCACGGGTAAACTGTACAATTAAAGTGGTAGTCAGGTTAGTGATGTTGCAGTCCAGGGGCTGGAGTAAACTGCTCTTTCCCCCAAAGTGGGCAATGTTCAACTTCGGCAATATTCTCTCTGACAAATTCATTTTTTCCTGGGCCACAGTGATATATAAGAAACTGGAACTTTGGAGCTTTTTTTTTTTTTTTAAACCCAAGTGCACATGGTAGATGCAATCAAATTGTCTCAAGGACACCAACATTTAAACAGACTTGAAGACCTTCCCTAAGGATGTATTTTAACTAGTCCTCACACCCTCTACTGACCCACTGGTTACTTAAACCAAATCACACTTCCTGGATTAAAGCAGCCTAACACGGTTTAATGCACTCCCATCGGTCAGTTGTAGAGAGGAGCCTCCTCTTGTTGTTTCACCACATCGCTCTCCTTCCACTTCTTTCCTTGCAAGACTCCCTCATCTTGAAACACAGCCAAAGATTTTGGGAAGACAGGTCCATGCTCTTAGACCCACGAGACAGACCAGATCTCATTTACAAAGTCCTACAAAATGTGGACTTGGGTAGGTTCAGATGCAAAGACCCAGTGCATTCTAAAGAATGGGTGCCCTTAGAGCCGTGACGGCGAACCTATGGCACGCGTGCCAGAGGTGGCACACAGAGCCCTCTCTGTGGGCACGCATGCCATCGCCAGCTGCTCTTCCGGGTTCCGTCACGCACATTCGCGCCGGCCATCTGCTCTCTTCCAGGTTCCGCCGCGTGCATGCGTGCCGGCCAGCTGTCCACGTGCCGGAACCCAGAAGAGCAGTTGGCCGCCACGCGCATGCACACCGGCCAGCTGCTCTCTTCCGGGTTCCGGCGCTCCGGCATGCGCATGCGCACGTGCTCCAGTTTTGGCACTTGGTGCTGAAAAGGTTAGCCATCACTGCCTTAGAGTTTTCAGACTTCTCTAGGGAAAGCAATGGTTCCGATTATCCTTGATGTTGTCAGAAGAATAATTCGGGGTTCCGCCTTGAGCTGGGGTTGTGCAAAAATAAATAAAAATGAAATCCAGGCAGCTGTGAGGAAAGGAGAAATATTTATTCCCCTTTGGGGGCAGCAGAAATATTTGTCCCATTTGGGGACAGCTGCAGAGAAATGGGGTACAGGGAACATTGTTTTATATGGGAGCTTGTTCTGGGTGTGGAAGTAAAGACGTGCTGATTCTAGACTGACACGTGAGATGTGTGGATGTATGATGCAGTTCCGCTGGGAGACCAGTTTAATTAACTCTATTTGTGTTTACAGACCTTCTCCTTTGATATGTGGATTAGGTCTGAGTAATTTATTTGGGGGTTTAAGGAAGTTTGAGTAAAAGATTTCCCCCCTTGTGCTATTTTTACTTGATTAGCTTAGTTTCAGCTTGACTGTCAATTATCTAGCAGAGAGCTGATTCTTAGTCCATTGTGGATTCTGTTAATGTTTAAGGGAGTGTGGAGACAGTATAAGGAATAAAATATATTTTGATATAAAACTTGCCACAATATCCTGTCTATTACTATGGACCCAGGCTTTGATACCTCACTTCTGGTCACCTGTGAACAGAGAACACTGTAAGTTCTAAATTTCACTTCAACTGGAAAGAGGAGATAAGATGGCAGTAGCTACCTACGGATTAACTATTATTTTAGCTTTTGGACCTCTGGCAAAAAGTAGTCCCTGGACTGCAAAACAGAACAGAATCTATGGATTTCTGGACTGTAGAACTTGGTCTTGGACCACAAGATCCTTATTGTGCTGTCCTTTATCTTAGGTCAGTTCCCCTGGTCAGAATTTCCCTGGCCCACTTCCGTCTCATACTGCTGTTTCACCATTGTTCCAACAGTCCAGTGAAAGCCATCGTATCCTTTCCTGTTCCCATGCTTCAAGGAAGCCATTTGCAATCTTATTATTTCAATATTTATTTTAGCACCCTGGCTAAGGTTTTGTAGGTTGCATTGTTTGCATTGTCGTCTTAATCATCTACGCATCTTCATTTTTGTCTGGGAAGAGCAGAAATATAGCAGGATATTAGCAGGGATTCTGGAAGGGTAGATTGTGAAAGCATGCTAGGGCGAACACAGGAGGCCAATGAATCTGGCCTCTTCCCTTTTACCTCCCCAATAAGAGATGTGGTGAGCTACTGTGGGTCACTAGCCACTGCCGGACTAGCAGTGGCCCATGGTAAAACCAACAGCTGTTCTGTTTGTGCAGCTGAATAGGGGACAAGGGGCTTGTTCAGAGCAAGCCAAGCCAAACCGCATTGGGACTCCTCTGGAGCATGCGCTCCCTTTAACCCCCTTCTCTGCTTTGGAGCGGATAAAGATGTCTGAAAATTGGAATGGGGAAAGTAGAAATGCGTGTGCATGATTGCAGGGAAGCGGGGGGGGGGGGGAGACCAAATTTAAGTTTGGGAGAAATTGTCTGAGTCTGAAAGTCACTCTAGGAGGTTTTGTTCAGCAGCACCTAGGAAAGATTCTATAAGCTGATCTATATATTTGGACAAAAAGGCTCAGTCTGTTCACTTCTGAGATTTGTGAAATTCTTCTGTTTCTCGAAGCATGCAAGCTCATCTATCACTTCAGAATTTTGAAAACGGGGTGGGGGGGTGGGGGAGGAAGCAGCAGGAAGGCTCATTTGGTATTACTAAAGTGTCCCACAGTGCCTTTTATGTGACACATTAATTTTCTATGATCAGGTTGTTTCAAAACCCGATATAAGCTGCTCAAAAGTCCCAAGGCATCTGAATGTTCATCAAATTGGAAAAGATAACCTAAAAGGAAACAGCTTTTTCCTCCTGATCCAACTTATTTCAACTTTGTCTATACCAGAAATATGGGACCAGCAGTTTCAGTGTCACAGATGCAGGGGTATCCACAGGGGAAGATATATATATATATCTTTTAAGTCAACCCTCCTCCGTCAGTGGAGGCTCCCACATGGCTAATCAAAAGATGAATTCCCAAAGTTCAGTTGAAGAAGTAGCAATCAATTTATCATGGGCCTCTAACTACGCACAGTGCAGACATATAATTTTTAATGGACCCGGAAGAGGAAATTGTGGAAGATATGATTGAAGAGTATCTATCTAAAACATATTTAATTTCAATTAAATTCCAATGTAAATGCGTTTTGTTTTCCTGGCTCCACTCGCTATTTGGGGGGGGGAGTAGCATCTGGAACACTGCTTAAAAACCACATGTAGGCCACCCCTGTTCTCCCCAACTTGGTCTCTCAGCTTGTCCCAACCACACAGATGGACAGATGAGCTGGGTTAAGCCGATTATCTTCTGAGGCAAAGCGATTACTCTGGCTAGGGTCCTTCCCTCTTATTCTTCCATTCCTCTAAGGCAGAGGTGTCAAACTCAAGGCCTGTGGGCTGGATCCGGCCCATGGGGTGCTTAGATCTGGCCCGCGGGGCCGCCCTGGAAACAGTGAAGGACCGGCCCACAGTGCCTCTGCCAGCAAAAACAGGCTCCCGAGCTCCGTTTTCGGCTGCAACGGCCTCCTGCAACCCTCTGCCAGTAAAAAAGGAGCTCGGGAGCCCATTTTCGCTGGCAAAGTGCTTGGGCCACCACAGGCGCCAACCCAAATGACATTAAGCTGGCCACGCCCACCTTGCCCCCACCCCCCCTCGAGATCAAACACAACCCTGATGCGGCCGTCAATGAAATCAAGTTTGACACCCCTGCTCTAAGGAATTTCTGGGAGCCAGTTTAGTGTAGTGATTAAGATATCAGACCAGAAACCTGGAGACCGTGAGTTGAGTTCTAGTCGTGCCCTGGGCACAAAACCCGCTGGGTAACCTTGTCCTTTCTCTCAGATCTAGGAAGGGGATCATGGCAAATACTTCTGAGAAATCTCGCTAAGAAAACTGTAGTGATTTGCCAGGCAGTCTCCCGAGAGTTAGACATAACTGAATGGAAGGGGGGGGGAATTGAATTTTTACCAGTTTTTCACCTTAAATCCATACAAGGAATAGCTCTGTAGCCCAGATGTATGCACACTTGTACACTGAAAACAAAACAAAACCCACCTTGTGCATCCCATCAAAAATCTTAAATGTGAGACTGTTCAAACAGTGTACAAAATCCCAGTAGTGTAATCCTGGGTTTAAAATATATTTAAAGAAAAAAAAAAGGCCACAGAGAACAAGTGGACATTGGACATTTTATTGACACGTTGTTTTACAGTTAGTAGCTAGAAGAAGCCAACAACTAGGTAACATATTTATGTTTTTCTCATTGCAAGGAATAATTGTTGACCTATTTGCTGGGCTGAAAGTCTGAACTACAAAACCTGGCTTCTCTGCTAGATTCTATACCAATCCCATTATGTTTGAAATTTATAAATTCCAAATGCCATTAGGGGATGTTGATAAGCCTGCACTTTTCTAGAAACAAGAGAATTTCACAAATCTCAGAAATGAATCGACTGAGAATATCAGTATGTAGCTTAAATAATAATAACTATTAATATTATAATAATAGCCAATTAAAGATGGCTACCATTTTTTGGTCTTCATTTGTAAGCAAAAAACTCTAATCCACAATATTCTTAGACTAATAATCAATTCAGAGCACATTTTCAGATTGTATTTTTCCCCTCACTATTAGCCTCCAGCTCAAAAATTGTTCAAAATGTGAATAGTATCAAACATTATGCACTCAAGTAAAGATGTAAAGAAAAATGGCATTTGCAAATAAATGTGATTCCCCCCCCCATCATATTTTAATTTCAGACTGATGTGGAAATGAGTCAGGACATACTTTTTCACTGATTGAACGGCTGGATACAAGCAAAACAAAGATGGGTCAGAAACAGACTGATTTGTCATACTGCATTTGTAACCATTTTTAAAGAGCAAACATCAAGTCACAAATTTCAGCATTTTATTTCATACCAAGTGCAATACAATTGCTATAATAGATCAAGTTAATATTGTGTGATTTGGCAAAGAAAGGTATGCAATGAAGCAGAATCTGAAAGCATAATTTAAATCACTTTGCAAATTGGGGCCTTTTATTAATTGTAATTGAAGATGAACTTACACCCTCTTTCTCCCATCCCAGGAAGTTAATGGTGGCATGGTGAAGTAGAAGAATTTAAAGAAATGTGGTGGCTAAAATTATAAATCTGTCTCAGGAGGCAGAACAGAACTAGAAAGACTTGCTGTTGGACATAATGCTAATAATAATCTATTAAACTGTATGCTGCCCAATTCTCAGTCTGGGAAGCTCACATCAATAAAAGAAATTGTAATAAAGTCAATAAAAGTTAAAGACAAAATAATGGCAGGTGTGATGAAGCAAGCGGTCTCCCTTTCTGTCAACAAAAGCCAAGGTAAAGAGCCAAAGGTTTGTGGCTTTTAACATCTGAAAAACAACAGAAAATAAATTGCACTGAATTGTGACTTCTCCACCAATCTGAAACAGCTAAACATGGTCTAGCTTTCAAACCACATTTGTTTGGTATGATATACATACTGAGATAATGGAGGGGTTCATATAATATCCTTATACCATAAACCATGATTTACAAGTTACTGTGGTATGTGACTAAAATTACAGTTTAATACACTGCAGAAATGTAGTCTAAAATTAAAATCTCTCCACCTGGGCATCACATATTGTAGTTAGCCAAAATGAGAGTTGTCTGTTTGGGGTTAATTTGATCATTGAAACTGGTTATTGTGGTTTATAAATTCATGGTTTAGCACAGGGGTCAGCAACCTTAAACACTCAAAGAGCCATTTGAATCTGTTTCCCACAGAAAAGAAAACACCGGGAGCCACAAAACCTACCGGGGGTCGAAAATCTCAATAAATCGCGTGCCACTGGGTGTCACACATTGGCGGTTGTGACACATATTTTGAGTGACAGGGAGCCTCAGCAGAGGGATGAAAGAGCCACATGCGACTCCAGAGTCGCGGGTTGCTGACCCCTGGTTTAGCATTATATGAATACCTGGCTGCTAATATGTTGTTTCACAAATCAAACTACAGCTAACTGTGATGTCACAATATAGCCAGTGAAATAATGCTGGTTGCATGACAATTATAATAAAGACTTCTTTGAGTCAGTCTCAGCTCTTGATGACTCACAACCATATTTATATACATATACTAGTTTTCTTGGTAATTATTCAGAAATTGCATTGCTTTTTTCCTGGATTTTTTTTATGTCTTAGGTTAGACTACCAGATATTTCTTGATGTTCTCCTAAGGAAATACTAACCTGGTCTAACTCTGCTTAACTTTCTGAGATTATCAAGATCTCCTAGTTGCTGTCACTTAACCAGACATGTAGCCTCAGTTAAGCAGCAATAGCCATATGAAACCTAACCAACCAAGATCAACATCTGAATATATTGGCTTGGGCTGATCCTGGGATTTTATGAAGACTCCAAAACTGCCTGAACAGTAAGGAGCATAAGAAGTGGCCACATTCCTATGATAGGGTTGCCTTTTGTGGATTTATTATGGGTGCCAATTCAGGGGGCAACCCATAATAACTGAGGACAACAGCTTTCCAGCCAGTGGCATCCACTGTATGCAAACAACTGTATGCACATTTCAGATTATCCCTCATCCCCTCCTAGTATTTTAAAAAGAGGATATTTATTTTTACACTCAAACCTTCCTGTATTTGAGGGTTGTTTTCAATTTCATATTGTGCCTTGGCTTTCAAGTACTGTGTGAGTTTATCAACAATGTTTTATTTTATTCAGATTATGAACCACTGCAGGCTGGCATACTGGGAACCTGCAGGTTATAAATAACGATAATGAAGTCTAAATAAATAGTGATCCCCCTTTTTGCTTTATCCATTGGTCTGGAGTGAAAACTGGGTTCAGAGGCAAGCTAGAGGGATGCAGCGATGTTGCTCCAAGGCGGTGGCCTACCCGGGAGGGATGTTGCAGCAATGTTGCTCCAAGGCGGTGGCCTACCCGGGAGGAGGATCGTCACAGAGAACTTGCAAAACTAGCCATAAGGGAGAAAAGAAAAATATCATCATCATCATCATGTCACCTTCCATCCTTCCGAGGTCAGTAAAATGAGGACTCGGATTGTTGGGGCCAATATGCTGACTCTGTAAACCGCTTAGAGAGGGCTGTAAAAAGCACTGTGAAGCGGTATAGAAGTCTTAAGTGTCATTGCTATTGCTATCATCATCATCCCAAGTTATTATCCTTAACTTGGCTTTTATAAGCAAATTCCTTGTTGGGACGTGGCAGAGTCCCGTATTTCCCAATGTGGGTAGCGGGGGAAAAAAAATGCTCCTCCTGCTGGATCGTGTTCATAGGCCAGCCATTGCCCGGCTCAGCCACACGCGACAATGCGCGCTAACTTCTGCCCCAAGCTGCCTCGTTTTGGGCTCCGAGCAAGGACGCATCAGAAATCGGCATCGCTGGAAACGGTCTTTCCTATAGCCGATCGTCCGTCCCCCGCCCCCAATTCCCCGATCCGGGAAGCCGTTCCTGCGCCCTCCACCCGGTTGTGGCCCTGCTGCTGCCATGTGGCGGGCTGCCCGCG
>QLTV01000462.1:881909-907756 GCA_003457575.1 Thermophis baileyi
GCCTCGGGGCCCGAGGCTGCAGGGGGGCGATTCCTCTTTGTCTGACGGAGAGAATAAGGTTCCATTTATGGCGGGCGAGAGCGGGGAGGAGGAGATCAAAGAGAGACATCAAAGGCAGCGTCTCCTTCTCTATTAACGTCTTCCACATTGAGCTGCCTGCTGCTCTAGGGCCGGCCTAACCTCCCCGCCTCCCCGACGGCGCAATCTCCCTCAGGATCCCCATCGGGATCCCCAGGCCTGCGCGGGAGAGAGAGAGAGAGAGAGAGAGAGAGAGAGAGAGAGAGAGAGAGGCAACGACTCAGGATACGACGAAAAGGGCCCAGCGAGTGCGCACCAGCACGGACGGCCACCTCTTGTAGTCGTTTGCTCCTCGTTTTCCGGCGAGGCTATTTAAGAGCCGGTTGTGGTGCCTTTTCCCAAATAATTCATTTTTAAAGGGTTTTCAGTTAGAGGATTGTCCAGTAAGAGTCTTTGGCTTATCCTTCGCTTTTTTGGAGGGACTGTTTTAAGTTCTGGACCACTATTCTTGAAAGCAACATATTAGGCAGTTTCAGATTCCGATACATGGTTTCTCCCCCCCCCCCCTTAAGTCGATATAAAGAAGAGGACTGCACGTTCAGTATGGATCAGGAGCAATGGGTAACTGGAAGGACACAAGGATTTGGCTTCTTAAAGGCCAAAAAAGTTTATGGCAGCCTGAGCTGGTGGCCCGCGGGCCATGTCATCTGATGCAGGGATCATTAAGTCTGCGATCCTCTGAATGCACTCTCCGATTTGTACAGCTCTTGGTTTTTGTGCAGGTATGCCCCCTTCTGGGCTGTCCTATTCTCCCTCCACTCCTCCTTCTTCCCCCTCCCATCAAGAGCATCCCATGCTCCTCCAACTGTCTATATTAAGTTTCGGGGGTGGGTGGGGTGTCCAAATCTGTGACCAAATGGACAACAATTCACTAGGATTGTGGATCAGAAACTGCGAGTCTGAATTCTTGTAAGCTAATAGCTGTGGCTGTTTTGTCTTTCTGCCAGACATTTTCTATTGCCTTCATTTTTTCCCAAGTATCAGGTTCTTCTCCAGAGCCTTCTATCCCCCCCCCCCCCGTCTATATTTTTGAAAACCTGCTGGCATTGGTCCTCTTATGCATTTGTTTGGCTACAAAAGAATAGACACTTTTGGATGCTTATATTGGATAAGATGAATGAAAGTGCTCAATCTGTATTTGTCTCTGTCTAATTTACACTGCTGGGAATTCTTTGCCTGTACAAAGAGCCCAGATCTTAAGACAGCAAAATCATAACATAATCCTCATATTCGTAATTAGAAAACAGATTTAGCCCATGCTATCATGTGTTCCTATAAGGCCTACTCCTATTGAGACACATACAAACTCAAGTCATTCAGAAGGGTAAAAAATTGCAGCTTTAAGCTTTTTTCTACATTGTGACAATCTTTTCCGCACTGGAATGAACCATTTTCCCCCAAAAAGTTATCAGAATGAATGATAGAGCCATCATTTTTACATATACTTTGATGTGCTTTACTTTTATTCCTTTATACATTTACTCTGTAAGTAACCAACACATTTTAATCTACAACTGATCGGTTTAGTGTCATGTTAAAAGAGTAATTTAGAATGTTTTCCCCATGATATCTGTTATCTTACCACACAATAAGGAAAGATAATGATGCTCCAAATATGTTGCAAATATTTATACAGTAGCACGGACTCATTAGCCAAAGATTCTAATTTTCTTGAAACCCATGAGAAATTCTTTAACTTTCATTCAGCTGGGCTTGTAAATCACACTGACAATTCCATGGAATCAACCATCCCGTAATAAATAAAACTACTTTTCTTGAGCTACCAAGTTGCTTATTAGAAAACACAATAAGTATAATTGAAGAGTTTAGTGGCTTGTATTTTAAATCAAATGTTTGGGCGTAAGCAAAGAGTGCTGCTTGAATTCCACACGGTCACTCATATTGCAATTTATTTTCCTCCCTTTTGTAGGCAATTTATTTTCCTCCCTTTTGTAGAACTGTAAGGTTCCTTCAATCCCAGGCACCTCTCCTACTTTTGTTAGATGAAAAAAAAAAGTTCTCCTTCCCAGACTTGGAGGAAAATTATGATGGCCAGCACTTAAACAGAATGAACAGCAAGCTGGGTTGGGGATGAAAGAAAGCTTTTACCCCAGTTTTCTGATACTGGTGTTATAATTCTGGCACCCTCCGGATCCATTAAAATCCATAGAATTTATTTCCAAGCTTTGGCTTTGGCTTTGGCTTTACTTGTTATGTCCTGCTGTGTCGATATTTCTCTAGCAGCTTCTCTGGTTTACGGTGGGACTAAAAACCTAGAATTCCCAGCGTAGATAGTATGATTTTATATATTTGGAGCCCTTTCCATAGAGATGCCTACAGCAGTCGTACAAAACACAAAGAAATCTCAGAAGAAGCCAGTGGTAAATTACTTGTATACCATTGCCCAGTGTATATTTGTTGTATTTGTTACATGGACATGTTCTTGAAGCCATCAAGAGTCAACCGTGATTCCTAGGGCAGTTGATATCCTTTTTTTAGGTCTAGTCTGTACAATAAGGTAAGGTACAATGGGCTGGTTTGGTTTTGGCTTAACATATTTTAGGCATGATAGCTTATGAGGCATGGTGTGTTTTATGAATCTAGGCAATTATAGTTTATGCAATGAAGTTTAATGAATACAATTGTGACTTTGTTCAACCTGTACACCCAAACACAATAACTGGGGGGGCTGTAACAATGCTTAGATCCAGCTAAGAAAGCTAAGATGATTTGTTCATTTCAGAGTGTGTGTGAGAACCAATTTGATCTAGAAGTTATGGCATCAGGCTAAAAACCAGGAAATTGTGAGTTCTAGTCTTGCTTTAGGCATGAAAATCAGCTGGGTGACTTTGAGTCAGTAACTCTCTCTTGGCCCAGACCACCTCACAGGGGAGAATAGGAGAAGGACCTTGAGGTATTTATCAAAAAAATAATAAATGTGGGGTCATAAACAAAGAAAACAACAAACAAACAAATAAATAAATAAATAAATCCAGATTGTGTAGTTTGTTGAACCATTTATAATAGGAGCTGGTAATATGAGGCCATGGGCCCATGAAGGATGCCTAAATCCGCTGATCTCACACAGATCACCATTGCAGTGGCATGGACGCCACTGTTTTAATGCAGGAAACCCACCCTGTAAAGTAGGCTTTAGAGTATTTAGAGCAGTGTTTCCCAAAATGGGGAACTGATTATCAACAGGCTATCAATTATTTAACTAATGTATTATTTAAAGTAGGGTTTATTCATATATTACATGTTTGAGGGTGAACGGTGAATGATCTGAAACTTCATGACGGGATCAATGAGCTGAAGAGTTTGGCGAGCCCTGATTTAGAGCAATAACCCACATCCCTCCACACTTTTAAGAAGAAACACTAAAAATCATTCTCTTGTCTAAATGACACACTACACAATCTGAATTTGAAAAGGAGTCTTGCCTGCTTTTTATAACTTTTTATAACTTATAAAATCCATGCAGTCCACTGGCTACAAAAAAGCTGTGCTTGTCAAAGATTGGTTTCAGCATGATGTGTAAAGCCAGACATACATTATGCTTATTTTAAAACCATCATTATTCATATGTTAAGGTGAGAGGCAAATTCTTCTGAGTTAGGGATTAAAACTTAGCCTCCCAAACTGTTAATTGAACCCAATTTTAGTTTGATTTGGATATGGGAAGAGGGGGAGATTAAAGATGAGAAAAGAAATATTGTATCTCATAGAGGAAGACATGTATCTTGCTCCAAATTCCCAAATCAAGCCCAAATTGGTCCACAGAAAATTGACAGTTTTGTGATGAATTTCAGTAGTGCAATTTTGAGTGCTGCCTTCATGGAATGTGCAAATTTGTTCTGTATTTTTTCCTATAGTTTGCCTGTGAGTTCATAGTTTTGTAGAGGTTTGAATTAATCCTGTGCTGAAATTTGTTTTCCACTTTCTCCAAACTTTTTGTCCCCGCAAAAGAAGTCACTGTTGTTCACATATCCTCAGGTTGCTTGACATATTATTGAAAATAAATCTTCATATTGAATGAGATAGCAAAAATAAAATAAAATGCCAGAAATGTTTTTTCTGTGGCATAGATGATTCTGGTTATAGTTATAGTTCTTACAATGACTCTTATTGATTCATAAAATAGGTGGTAAGTCCAGACTTCACCTTAGCCTCAAGATAGACCTATTGAATGTAGGGCTTAATAGTACCTATAAGTATCTATACAAATAAAACAATATAAATTGTAAAGATACAAGCAACATGGTTATAGTCATAAGTGGACTATAACCATATTGCTTGTATCTTTACAATTTATATTGTTTTATTTGTTTCCTAGTATGATTTGATTGCTTATTAGTAACCTATGACTATCACTAAGTGTTGTATCTTACGATTCTTGATGAATGTATTTTATTTTTCTTTATGTACACTGAGAGCATATGCACCAAAGACAAATTCCTTGTGTGTCCAATCACACTTGGCCAATAAAGAATTCTATTCTATTCTATTCTATTCTATTCTATTCTATTCTATTCTATTCTATTCTATTCTATTCTATTCTATTCTATTCTATTCTATTCTATCCTATCCTATCCTATCCTATCCTATCCTATCCTATCCTATCCTATCCTATCCTATCCTATCCTATCCTATCCTATTTTAATCTTAATTGACTTCAAAGTGTTCTGATCTAAGCATAGCCAAAACTGAATCCATCCCATTGTAACTTTTCCTTTCTTTCATATTGTGAATTAAAGATGTTCGCCGTTTCCAGTTACAGATTTTCTGTTTTGTCAAATGGTTATTTGCACATGTGCCACGTTTGAAATATCACTGTCAGAAAAAATTAAACATCCTCAAGCAGATTGCCTTTGATATGACAGATTTTGCAGTTTTCCTTTTGAACAGAATATTTTCCGCCTTGCACACAAATGCATTGCAAGGCAGTCTAAAGTTGAGTTGAGGGTCCTGCCAGCCTATGAGAAAAATGCAATCAGTTGATGGGATATAGAATTAACAGTAGAGCCCTTGGGTGGATTTCGAGCACCAGCCAAATTTGGGGCTAGATCCTCCCATCCGCAAGCGAAATCTTTGAAAAGTACACTCTTTAAAACCTTACTGATCTCAGCGGGGAAGTGTTTTGCACTGGATACACCATCATGCTATTTTATGCTCCTAAAAACATCCATGTAATCCCTTCAAATCTATGGGTTGAGAGCTGTGTGTCAATCACACGATATAATTAGGGGAAGGCGCCTTCTCAGCATTTCCAGCATGGTGTTAGAGAAACAATCCAATGTGTTGTTCCCAAACACTGGCTTTTATTTCAATCAAGAGGTAAGAGAGCAAAGGTGATGCACAGGTCTTTAGGATTACGTCCGTAAAGGGTTTAATTCTCAAGCAAAGTATACGTGGAAAACACCTTAAACTTGAACATCCATGTAAACGTATCAACTGCAAGGGATTCTTCTGGGATTTGTATCTGAAAATGAATTTACTATAAAGTATATCATTGCTCCAATTGGTGTTCAGTTATATTGCATAAGATATGACAATGAGAAAATTATAAGCATCATAAAATAGGGAAATTGTCTTTGGGTGAGAGTGATTGAAAGAGAGTGATTCTATAAGGGCAGTGAAATCTAAGGCTAAAATTGTATATGTTTTTTTCCCCCTCTGCAAAATCTGTAAATTTGGAAATACAGAAGCAGTTACTCTTTTAAAATCTCTCTTGACTAGATCTGCAATTTCCTTTTTTTAAGGAATATCTTATGGCCCAGAAGAAATAAAATTGAACCAATGTTTATTAGTAACATATTTCTTTGGCGGTCTTATTAATCAATAGATTTGGTAATTTTGCAAAAAAATTGACCAGAAACTAACAGTGGAAAGAATTATACATTGCAGGTGAGAATGTCTTTATTACATATTGATTTCAGTTTTTTTGGGGGGGGGGAATGAAATATAGAAGAGGAAGAGAGAGAGAGATGTGAATTCCTTTTCTGAGGCTATCATGATTTCCTTATTTATTTAGAATGATTGATGTAGAAAACCTTACTTTAAGGGGTTTACAATCCAAATAGATACAGGAAGTGATAGGTGAAGTAGGAAAATAAAGGTATTGAATACACAGGTGGAAAGTAGATTATATTTCTTGTGGTTTAGATACTAATGTACATTCTGTACTATAAGATGCAAGATCTGCAGGGATAGTCCAAAGATTTCTTGAGAAACAAAAATTTTAAGGAAGGATTTAAAGGAAGTAATGCAGTTAATTTCATAATGATGTTTAAGGAGCTAACGGAAAATGGAGAGATTTCAGAAAGCAAATCTTTTTAAAGCTATATACAGGTGGCAAGAAGCGAAGTTTGAATGTAAGAAAAGACTTAAAGCAGGTGGACAACATTGGCTAATCTTAAAAGTTAACTACAGTTTGTCCTGATTAGTAACTGAATGGAAAATCCAAGGAAATTCCAGGGCTAGAGAGTAGTTGAGAAAGAAAAAAAGATGTGTACATACACCTACACTTACACCCACACCCACACACTAAAAGAAGAAGAAGAGGGGAAACACAATTGTGTCCATGTAATCTCCAGGAATTGAAGTCAGCAGGAAGAAAAGTTGGTTGTTTTTAAAAATGAAGAGTTTAAAATGGATGAGGTCATGCAGAGTTGGAAGGGAAGGAGGTAACACTTGTATGAAATCCAAAGCAGACAAGCAGCTAAAATGGGCATTTCAGGAGAGCAGTCATGTGAGGACAAAAGCTGGATCATTCAGCAGCACCCACTGGATGGAAGTGAGACAATGAAGGTGAAACACTGAAAAGAAAGAAGAAAGAAAGAAAGGGAAAGAAAGAAAGAAAAAGAAAAGAAAAAAAGAAAAAAGAAGAAAGAAAGAAAAATAAGTATCGGGTATGAAGAATTTCATTGAAAGGAAAAGGAAGAATATATTTGTAATGCTATAAACTGGGTGCACATCCTATTCCTCCACCCTTCTGTGAACTCCTAAAATCTTGGAGCTAAGTCCCAAGAGTTCCCTTCAACAGTTGGTTTCAGATCGTAATTTTAAATGTGACAGGAGGAGGAAATAATTAAATGCAGAAGGAGTGATCATATTGAGTGTATTTGATCAATTTAATTTTAATCATATTTAAACTGAAACAAGTGCAGGTTTTGAGCTTGGTTCCACCTACTTTGGGAATGCAGCTGGCATGATGCTCAAAGATCTACTCCTGGTAGAATAGAAGAAGCATCAGGTTTTGCTAATGGGCTTAACTGAAATGCAAACAGACGAAAAGGAAAACTCCAACCTTGTGCCTGATCAAAAAGGCCGAGAATGACTTTGTGGATAAGAAGAATGAATGTGGAAAGGGAGCGTCATGATGAAGAATCTTGAAAATATGGGGTGTGAGATGATGATAAAGCACTGAAGCAAAGCACCTACTGTACAATATTGGGGTTGTAAGATTGGGTGGAAGATGAAATATCTTCTTTGATAGAGTCATATGCTTTCCGCTGATCCTGGAAAACTGTAGAAAGACTTCTTCAGGGACAACTTTTTAGGAAAACAATAAAGGATGAAAGTTCCCAATAAATTGAAGTCAAGAAGTGTAAGAATGTCCTTATATTGGATGACTGAAAAAACAACGATACCTAGTAGGAAGGTAGAAAGAAATAAACGATAGACCAAGATTAATAGTTATTCTATGGTACTATGTAGGTCAGAGAAGGAGATTGAGTGGTAGAATGTTGATGCTTCTTTGTGCAGCCCTTTTGTCTTCTTCTCCACTCTTAATCACTGCCTGACATTTATCATAAAATAAATATATGTTGGCAGAAGTGAGTGGGTATAGTCCCTCAATGATATATTTATATTCGTAGCGGTGTTATTAGACACAAGTTAATATGTTCTTTAAAAAAGAATGATCTTGTATAATCTTTAATTGAGTAGGAATCTAAGCCCAACAGCTTTAATATTGTTTAGTCTGCTTTGCCATCAGGATCATCAGGTCTCATTGCTGCCTACAATGCTAGCCATTCAACCTTTGATTAAAAGCCTCTGATGTAGGAGCATCCATCACTTTATAAGCCTGAGCTCAGGGATAGATGGACCGAGAGAGATCCTTAAATACCTTACAAAGCAGTTATGAGGTAAACCTTGGTAGGAAGGAATAATAGTACACTTGCCAAATAAGGTGGATTTGCAGCAACCTTTCGGAGGGCCCAGAAATCCTGTTTCTTTCCATGCTCATTTGAACATTGACACACAAGAATTTCATACTGTTGTAACGACTGACCTCTACTGGCCAATGTATTCTCCTGCAAATGTGCAAAAGGTTACTGTACCATTTCTTGTCTTGCCTTTTGAAAAAGGGGCTTTTTCAAAAGGCAACTGGACTATTTTTCCCCCCCTTGAGGAACATGTTTTGCTTCTCATCCAAGAAGCTTCTTCAGGCCTGACTGGATGGTGGGGAGGGACTGAAGGATTATATTCTTTTGCAGTCATCTGGAGAACATAATCCATGCCCCCCCCCAATCCACTCAGAACTGAAGAAGCTTCTTGGATGAGAAGCAAAACGTCTTCCTCAAGGAAAAAACGAAGTCCAGTTGCCTTGAAAAAAACATCTTGGAGGCAACCATGACCTGGATGACTGAGAATCTCCATAGACATGTACCATTTCTTGTCAGTGCAGCTGTTTCAGAATCATTGGAGTGAGGAATTATATCATGATTTATGATCACTGCTGAAGCTAACTCTACCAAATCTCCATACACTTTGTAGGCTCACCTTGGAAGAGCAACTTTGCCTCCATTTAATAACTAGTTGCTTTTCTTTATAACTGAGAATGAATTTAATTTAAACCCTTGTTCATATCATTGTTTCATTACATTACATTGGAAATAGATTTATACTGTACATGAGTTCAATCAGATTGGTGATGCATAATTTCACATCGATGCTTCACTTCAAATCAGGGATGGGTTCTAACTTACCTCGCTGCCGGTTCGCTTCCTCCCGCGCCACGTGGCCGCACCTCGTGGCAGCGCACGCGCATATGTGCAGTGCCGGAAAATTAAAAAAAATCCCCCCAAAAAGCCGAAAACAAGATGGTGACGCATGCACAGTGCCAGAAACTCGGCTTCTGCGCATGTGCAGAAGAAAAAAAAATTAAAACAAATTCCAAAAAAAGATGGTGGCGTCCACGGACCGGCACCGACCGAACCGGATCTGTGACATCACCGTGACGTCACCAGCAGGTCGCTACCGGTTCAGGCGAACCGGTCCGAACCAGGAGGAACCCACCTCTGCTTCAAATACTGTCACAGATGAGCACAGATGAGTCAGTCACTTAGCAGCTAGTGTTCTTTTTGGTCACTCTGTGAACTCAAGAGTAGGTGTAATCGTTTTCCTTTCCTTTTTTTTTTTTTTTTGTTCAGTACTGACTCTGGCAACTGCCTGCACTACTCCCTGTAGTATTTTGCCAAGGTTTTTCTTGGAAGTGATTTACCCTTGCCTGCTTCCTAGGACTGAGAGAAAGCAACTGGCCCAAGATCATCCAGTTGGCTTTATTTCTAGCCTGATGCCTTAATTACTACACCAAAGTGGCTCTCCTTTTTTCCCCATAAAGATTGTGTAATAAATCTACAAGCGTCATGCTGAATTTGTTAGGGCTGACCAATTGACTTTACAGATAATTCAGGCTGCAGTGCTATGCATATGGACTTGAGTGTAAGTCCTATATACCCTTGCAATTCCTATTCACAAATGTCTTGAATACTGCAATATTGCAAACACAGTATGGTTGATGCTGCCACAAGCCGTGTTTACAATATTATTTTCTAAACCAAGTATGAATGCCAAAAAATGCAGATATTTAAAGAAAATGTAATAAAATGATACGTACATAGATAAAAACAACACATTTAAAAGGCATACATTTGCAAAATGAGTGCAGAATTTAAAAAATAATAACTCAACAAAATGTGCTTAATATTATCACTGAGATTTCATATAGCCTTTTGGTGAAATAACAGGCTGCTGCACAGGCCTGGGAAGAAATAGCCTTAAGGTTGGTTAAATGAAAAACTCGGAAATAAAACTTGACAGAGTTGACCTATCTCTCACTGCAGCTATTAAATTACAATTAAGTAATATATTAGGTTACAATTAAGAATACAATTTAACTGTGAGATTAAACCATTCAAATGATAAAAATGATTCTGAGAAGAGTAATTAGTGGAGCATGGATAGAAAAAAAAACCAAGTGAAAATTAGGGTAAATCTACTTTTTTCTAATATAGAAAAGAAGTAAGAATGAAAATATTGTGTTTTGATATTTTATTTTATTTTCAGACTTACATACCACTTCTATGGAATTCTAACAATGAACATATTTCTTACCTTTTTTTGGCAACTGAGGTTAAAAGCATACAGTGTTCATAATAACAACATAATATAGCACATGATGCAAAAGCCAGTTTAGTGCCAGAGATTAGTATCAATAATTCAATTAACCACTCAAATTACAAGACGAACAGTTCACAAGATTTCTACTCCTATCAACTGCTTTAAAAACCAGTCTTTGGTGACCTGTCATTCAAAGGATATATTTTTAAGCTATTTTGATTATTTACCTTTTATATACTTCCCAGGCAGTATCAAGAATTGAGCTTAATCTGCTGGATGCAAGACCTGTACTTGACCCTTATACTTTTTTAAACAAAATTGATTATGTGCTATGCTTTATTTCTCATGACAAAATGTTGTGGCCTTTGTGGGAAGAATGGAGGAGAGACATGGTTCTGAGGTAAGCGGAAGGATGGATGCTTTCTTTTAAAAACTGGATTTCTGCAAGATATGGACACAGAGAAAGGGAAGGGTATATATATATTTATTTCTCTTATTCATTACATTGATATCCCAGCTTTCCTTTAGGAGCTCAAGGTGATGTACTGTACATGCTTTATTTTCTTCCATTACTCCCTACCCCAACTGTCTTGTAGGTTGGTCTGAACTGAAAAAAGAATGGCCAAGTAATTCCATTCATTTTTGTGGTCAAGAGCAGACTCGATTTCATTGAGGGCCACATTAGGGTTGTGTTTGACCTGGTGGGGGGGAGAGTGGGCATGGCCAGGGTGGGCGTGGCCAACTCGACATCACTCGTGTCGGGGGTGCCTGTGGTGGCCCGAGCGCTCTGCCAGCGAAAACGGGCTCCCAAGCTCCATTTCCAGCTGCGATGGCCTCCTGCAACTTCTGCCAGCAAAAACAGAGCTCGGGAGGGCTGCACCAGAGGTGGGTTCCTGCCGGTTCAGACCGGCTCTATAGAACCGGTAGCGGGAATTTCCCCCGGCTCGCTGAACCGGCAGCGATGACTGGCTGGACATGCCCCCGAACCGGCTCTCTCGGCGGTGCCATAGGTGCATCCATCTTGTTTTTTGCTTCTGCGCATGCGCAGAAGCTTGGTTTTTAGCACTGTGCATGTGCCCGTGTGGCGCGCCCGCCCATGCGGCACGTGAGGAAGCGAACCGGCAGCGAGGTAAGTCAGAACCCACCCCTGGACTGCACGTGGCCCTCCCGAGCTCTATTTTCACTGGCAGAGGCACTGTGGGCCAGTCCTTCACTGTTTCCAGGGCGGGCCCGCGGGCCAGATCTAAGCACGGATCCGGCCCCCGGGCCTTGAGTTTGACACCCCTGATGTAAAGAGTAAGACTGATGATCTTAATGGAGATATGCAGGAACTGTTACCTAAGCACAAGCCACTGAAAATTACATTGATTAACATTCAGAAGCAGTCCAGGAAGACCCCTTCTTAATTCACAGGAGGAGGAGGAAGAGGAGGAGGAAGCACAGCTCAATCAAGCCTGCAGAATTCTTTTATTGTAGCCAATCTCAATAAAAGTAGTTTTACCCTTCCTGTGGAGCTGATTTCATGGTCCGGTCTACCTAATGGAGCTGAGTCCTTTGCCTCGGTCACAATGTCATGCTGATTGGCTTGCTTCCTAATTTAATGTTGGTTTATTCCCAACTGGGTGTTCTCCAGATATCTTCAAGCTTTCCAAAACCCAGGCAGTAGGCTAATGATTATGCGGAAAGAGGGGAATTATGGGAGTAGAAGTCCGGCCCATCTGGAAGGCACCAGGTTAGGGAACTGCACGCCCCCATCATCAATGTCAATGCTCAGCCCATCAATTCCTGTTCTATAAATACTGGGGCTTCTTTGGAGATGATGGGCAGCCAGACTGATCGCTCAATGTCCCCCCCCTTCCCCGAAAGACCCAGGTGTTCATGGGGAAGGGGGGGACATTCTAGTGAGCTGTTTCAAACTCTGGTTGTAATTGGTTCCAGACCCCAGCTGGCTGTTGCAGCATTGCATGGCTGGGGTGTTTAACCGCAAGGCTACAGAGCCTTGGCATGTGTCCTGCTCCAGGAACTCCATCAAAGCCGAGAGACTGTCCTGGCCCTTTGGATCCAAATTCATTCCAAATGTTCCAATTATCAAGGCCTCCCACCAGCATCTTTTGGCTTCTTGGCTCCAGGACAAAAATCCGCAGATGAGAAGAAACAAACAGCCACGCCTTGCCCTGTCATCATGCCAGCACAGAGGCCCTGCGAGCCTGTCTGGGAAGAGGCCTTTGGCCTGGCAGCATATGCTCCTCCCAAAACAGCCCCCCGCCCCCATTTCCATCACAGGTTTGGTGGAAAAGAATGCAAAAGTTCCCAGGCCAGGATGTGTGGGGAAGAATTTGTGTGTGGGGGGTGGGGGGTGACAGGATGCCAAAATGTCTTTCTCCTTTCTTCCAGATCATGGCCACAGTGTGGGAAAATGGGAAGATCTCCCCCCCCTAGTTTTTCTTTATCCATTTATTTATAAAATCAATTTATATTACAGGCCTCTCTGTAAGTTTTCAATATATGTCCGACGTGTGGATATATGGAAGCTTACATTGTACAATGCAGGTAGTCCTCAACTTACAACAGTTTTGTGTAGTGACCGTTTGAACTTACGAAGACACTGAAAAAAGTGACTTATGGCCATTTTTCACCCTTATGTTGCAGCATCCTCACAGTCATATGATCAAAATTCGGCTGCTTGGCAACTGACTCATATTTATGATGGTTGCAGTGTCCCGGGGTCATGTGATCCCCTTTTGCGACATTCCGACAAGCAAAGTCAATGGGGAAACCAGATTCACTTAACAACCGTGTTACTAATTTAACAACTGCAGTGATGAAAAGTCATAAAATGGGGCAAAAGTCACTTAATTAAACGGAGATGATTTGGGCATTCATGTACAACCCTGCCTGGTTCCCATCAATATTTCCTCCTTGTCACAAAACCAGATTCATTGAAAAGGACAGGAGAAAGAGGCATAGCATCCTAGAAACCCATGTAGCATCTCTTTGGGCGGAAGGATCCAAGGAAAATATGTGGGTATCTACTTTCTGGCTGCTGAAACATCCTATTTTCTAGCACTCCCTTCTCCCTTTGTCTTTTTTGGGAAGCTTTTTTAAATCTTCCAGGGGCTATAAAGGGTGGTAAAAAGAAGTCACCCAAGAACCAGCATAATTTTTCCTGTTTCAGTGTGATGTCTGAAATATCTAGGGTCCTTGGTTCCATACCCCCTTTTTCTTGGTGAAGCAGTGGATGCCATGCATTCCAGGGGTGGGTTCTAACTTACCTCGCTGCCAGTTCGCTTCCTCCTGCGCCGCGTGGCCGCGCGCGCATGCGCAGTCCCAAAAAATAAAAAATAAAAAATGCCGAAAACAAGATGGTGACGCATGTGCAGTGCCGGAAACTCGGCTTCTGTGCATGTGCAGAAGAAAANCTTGTGAGAATGTGAAGGAAAAAAAAAACAAAAAATAAAATAATTCAAAAAAATAAAATAAACAAAAATAAAAAAAAGATGGCGGCGCCCACGGACCGGCACCGACCGAACCGGATCGGTGACGTCATCGTGACATCACCAGCGGGTCGCTACCGGTTCAGGAGAACCGGTCCAAACCGGGAGGAACCCACCTCTGATGCATTCCATTATGGAAACGGAGACAGAGGAACTGAGGTAAAATAACGCTTGCATTGATAGGGCAGAATGTGACAAGAAAGGCCACCCCACTAGTTTGGTTGTTTTTTTGTCCGAATGGAAGGGTACCATCTACACCAGTTCAGAAGCTGCCCTGGTTTTCTTCTTTGTTTCAAGGACAGTGTTTGCAGATCTGCAGCCCCTCTCAACACACTTTTGGAATAAGCTCCTTTTTTGAAATCTATTTCAAATTTTTGAGAAGCATCAGCTGGAGAACACTGCTGAATGGAGAGCTGAACGGGAGGATCCTGTCACCTGGACCATTGGTGACTGTAGGATGGAACTGAAATGCATTTAAAGACCTTGATCAGTTTGATTGATCTGCCTTTCTTCCTGCACTATTTCAGGCATCTCATGCCTGTGCATCCTAAATTCTCTGGCTCCAGACTTGTCCTTCATGAATTCCAAAATTTCACAGAATGGCTCCAGTTAAACCCTTTCTTGCTTGAGGTGTGGCTGAATTAGACCCAAACCTCCAATTGGTCAGAAACATGAGAACTATTTTATTTACATAGGAACGCCTTTCTAAACTGATAAATGTGTCCTTCATTACTCTTGCATCAATCAAGACATGAGCTCATGGGCTACAATTGATTTAATCTGTGGCTATAAAGTCATTTAAATCATGGTACTTAATAGATTATTTGCATTTCAAGGAACAACTTAAACAATAGATTGGGACTTTGGCTATAAAACTCTCACCGTTCTCTCTCACAGTTTTGTATAATTTGTTTCCTGCCTCTGGAAATCATTCCAGAATATTTACATTTCTTCCCAAGCATCGAGAGCTTCTTCCATTTGACCATCTGCACTATTGTACCACAAATAAAAAATTTGAAAAAAAAAATATGAAAATCCATTACTCTTAAATATTGATCTAGAAAGAATGGAAATGGATGGCCAAGAAACAATTACTCGAGTCTCATTTTGATATCCCTCAGTTGACTTGAGATTTCTTAACCCTGATGACTCCTGCACTGTTATTTTTGTAGCACAAGCAAGGAGGAAATAACTCTTCAAACTAGAAATACAAGAAAGGTAAGTGGGTCATTCCACAGATCAATTCCTAGGATCACTAGGAATCCCCCAAGATCCACTCAGACATCCACAAATTCAAAAATTGACAGTCTATGTTGAAAAATAATACAATCTTAAGAACCCATCCAATAATTGTGAGATGCAGTAGTGGCAGTGAATGGGTTAATTTTAATTTTTATTATGATAAATATTGAGAAATATAACACATACAAACAAAAGCTGTTTTGGGATCCTCTGTAATTTTTAAAAGTGGGGAAGAGTCCTGAGAGGAAAAAGAAACATGGCACAGATCATTGCTGACTGGTTTAAGAGAAAGAAACTGCTGAAAAACCATCGCCTCTATTCCTTTCCTGATGTAATGTGGCTTTTGATGCTGGAAAAAGGATATATACAGTATGTATGTATTTGATTCATATACCAGCCAATCTAACAATTCTAGGTAGCTGAACTTGGCAAAACAATGCATAGTAAGAGACACAGCATCTTATAACAAACTAGGCACTGAAGTTCACCAGGATCTGGAGGTTATTCCTGAACCTGTTGACCCCTGTGCTATATTGAAAACCAGGCAGGGGTGGCAGGGGTGGGTTCTGGATCCTTTTGCTGTCGGTTTGCTCAGGGTCACGCCGTGCGCGTAGCAATCAAAAATTAGCTTCTGCGCATGCGCAGAAGCAAAATCCAAGATGGCGGCGCCCATGGAGACACCGACGGAACCGGCTCCGTGACGTCATCGCCGAGTTACTAACGGTTCTAAAGAACCGGTTAGAACCGGTAGGAACCCACCTCTGAAACCAGGATATTACCGGTATCTAGTCATTCCCGTTTAATAAAGCCCCAGATTTCAGCCTTCCCAACCCCCATCCAAACAATGAGACTAAAAACACAAGGCTAAACAACATTTCTGAAGTTGGCCACAGTGAGTGGGCTGTGTATGTATGTATAGGCAGGAACGGACTTTCTACATTTTTTTTTACCAGTTTCAGTAACTTTTTTTTCTTCAAAAAGTGTTCTTTATGTATATCTTGCCTCCAAAAGGCAGAAGGATTAGAAGGAGATCTAGGGCCCATACAACAATATTCAGGAGCTATATAAAGGTTGGGATCTCAGATTACTCATATCTGGTCTAGTGGAAATTTACATCACAGACCTATGAGACAACAGTGTAGAAATCTGTCAGGTTACATCTGACCTGAGACCTGATAGGCAACATACTCAAGAATTTTGAAATTATAAACATTGGGAGCACAGCATTCAAGAAGAATCACCTTTCCTTCTTGAGTATTCTCCCCCCCCCACCTCCATTACTCCGCTCCCTAATTGAAGCTAGCTTAGATGTAGAGTTATATTTCTATAAGTCTACTCACCATTCTCCTGAGTAGTGGTAGGTCTAGAATCACCTTGGAAATGAAGGGCAATCTGGTGGCTTCCAAGAATATCAGTTGGCTTGGCCAACAAGAAATAATGATGGGTGTCAAAGGCACAAAGGTTTTAGGGAACACCAAGAACACTGAAGAACAGACACTGTCAGAGGTGCGGGGGAGGGCAGAAGGAGAGTGTATTATAAGGGATGACTTCTTAGATCAGAGGCTCTTGTATCTGCCAACATCCTTGAGCACTCCCTTCCCTCCACACCAGAGGTGGGTTCCTGCCAGTTCAGACCGGTTCGCCCAAACCGGTAGCGACCTGCTGGTGACGTCACGATGAGGTCACAGATCCGGTTCGTGACGCCACCAGCATCCGTGGACGCCGCCATCTTTTTGGGGGGGGGGATTTTTTTCTGGGTTTTTTTTTCTTCTGCGCATGCGCAGAAGCCGAGTTTCCGGCACTGCGCATGCATCGCCATCTTGTTATTGGCTTTTTTTTGGGGGGGGGGTTAATTTTTTTTTTGCACTGCGCACGTGCGGAGGCGCGGCCACGCGGCGCGGGAGGAAGTGAACCAGCAGCGAGGTAAGTTAGAACCCACCCCTGCTCCACACTTTTAGGGTGGGGGAAATGGAATAAGCACAAAACATTAAGAAATCTAGTGTTTTTCTGGAGTTATACAAACTGGTTAAGAGTAGGTTTTTTCTTCTGGCAAAAGGTAAAGAATTCACATGTTCACATTCTCACACTTCATCTGTTTTTGTGGCCCACGTTCCTGATCCAGTTAAGCAGCAATGTTTTATTTAAAATGGGATAATTGCAGGCCAAGGAACCAGCTACAGCAGACATACACCTAAGCCTCTCCTCATCAAGAGTGACCTGGGTGCTGAGCTCTCTCTCCCTCAGTTGCAGCAAACCATTGTACACGTTCCTGATGTAGGATAAGATCAGAAACAGTGGACTTCCCCCACACAAGGGTTTACTCCTCTGCCTAAAACCAATGTCAAGCAAGAAATATGGGAAGAAAAAGATGAGTTTCCTCTCTGTTGCTTGTAGTTCCAACTTTGTACCATAAACAATTGGCGTATTTTCCGCAGGAAGGAGACGGCAAAACTTGCTTACCTCTTGGTAGCTGGCAACATCACTTTGCTGCAACCTGGGAGGGAACGTCATTACACCCTATAGGGCAGAGGGAATGGTTCTGCGCACACGGCGGGCAAGCATGCACAGCTCCATTTCTGCGAGTGGTGAGCACGCACTCACCTGTTGCTCTCACAACTGAGGATGCGCGTGTGTGCATTCGCCCACCACTTCTGCGACCCAGTTATTCCATGGATAATAGCAAAGCACACGCCTGCCAAAATGTAATATCCAGAAACATCTATCATTTAAAATTGCTGCAAGAGTGCAAAGCTATGGTGATAGCCTTTAAAAACAAAAGCAAGTGTCCCTTTCTAATAAAATATATAAAGTAAATAATAGAGAAATTTACTCCTTTTAAAAATGATGTCCAAAGGTTATGACATCAGCATTTTCCAATGATGGCCTACATTTGTACAGGTAGTCCTTGATTTACAACTATTTGTTTAATGACCATTCAGTTACAATGGCCCTCATAAAAGAGACAATTAGTCCCCCTCACAACTCTTGCAGCATCCCCAAGATCATATGAACAAAATTTGAGCATTTGGCATGTATTTATGACACTTGCAGCATTCCGGGGTCATTTGATCGCCATCTGTGATCTTTCCAGCCAGTTTCTGACAAGTAAAAGACAATGGGGAAAGTCTGATCTGCTTAATGGCTTTTAGTGATTTGCTTAACAACTGCAGCAGAAAAGGTCGTAAAATTGGGTGTGACTCACTTAACAACTGCCCTAGCAACATAAATTCTGGTCCCAATCGTGGTCATTGAGGCCTACCTATACCAGTTTACTCAACACTTCTCCCCATCATATCTGGATACTTTCAGCATCTGCCTTGTACTTAAGAGATTCACCTACATGCTCTTGACTTTCCTCTGCAAATAGAAGGAGACTTTTAAATGTTTTTTTTTCCCATTTTATTTTATTAATAAGAAAAATGGCATGCGAACATCCTTCACCTGGGTGAACCATTTTCCTGTCACATACCTATTGCACATGGAGAGGAGAAAGCAAAACACAAAACATAATCTATCATTTGAGTTTCAGCAGGCATGAAACAGTGAGATTAAAAAGAGTGGATGAAGGTTTGCATCACCGTTGGGTCCTCTGCATACATAAAAGCACAGCATGGACACAAAGGCCCACCTTCTCCACTGCCTGGCATCGGGCTGACTACCTTTTTCTTCACCATAACCTCCCTAGTAAAGGATCTTTTACTATATTAGTATCTTCGTTCTATGGAGGACATTTTGAGCCAAATAGATCTGTTCTAATACTCTTAAATTGCCCATGAAGATTTGGTGTCCCTGCATTTATCAAATCCCTTTTGTGCCATTGGAAAAAAAGCCCCGAGAAACCTGATCCCTGCAGTGTGGATCACCAACCCTGATGAAAGTACCATGTGGCGTATTTGACAAACAGGATGGCATTTGAAGCCTGAGGAGTTTGTCAATAAACCTGAAGCATCTCTATATCTGCCTTACAGCCCATTAACCCAAAGGGAACCATGAGCCATTTGATTCGTATCCCAGTGCTTCCTGACATATTAGGAACAATTGGGTTGGCCACAGCTGCCTGATTAGAGATCATTCTACATAAAAGTCTATGCCAGTGTTTCTCATCCTCGGCAGTTTCAACATCTGTGAACTTCAACTCCCAGAATTCCCCAGTCAACATGCTGGCTGGAGAATTCTGGGAGTTGAAGTCCTCACATCTTCAAGCTGCCAAGGTTGAGAAATATTGGTCTGCACATTTCACGGGTAAAGATACAGAAGTTTAAAAGACAGGTTGTCCTCTATAATTCTGCGTTCAAATTAAGGTTACTCCAAATTTCAATAATCTATCCTTTGGATGGAGGACAAGTGTTAGCCTCAAGGAAATGCCAAGGGCTCTTAGAGTAGGGCAGAAAGACAGAAACTTCCAGGAGGATTGCACATCCCGTTGTAAGCAAAAAAGGGAGAAAATAGGTGAAGGAGGAACAGTGCAACACATCCCCATTCAAACACATCCACTGTATAACTACTGAAACATTTTAAGTGAGATTACAATGGCAAAAATGTGTCCAGGTGAGGCAGAGAAATTCCCAAGTCACCATTTCTTCTCACACGTGGCACACACACCCCCCCCCACTTCTTCAACTCTATCTCACAAAAGCTTGATCTAACTCGGCGAAGCGTTCAGTTAAAACAAAAGTTTCTTTTTGTGAATTAGTTTATGCCGGATATGCCGCAAAAAGTGAGTCCACTGAAGGGATGACCATCCCATTGGCCAACAGTCCAACTTATTCAACCCTGAATTCCTATTCAACCAGAAGTAAAAAATCAGAGAATAAGATAATTGTGGCAATTATCTATTTTTGTCCCAGTCTTCAAGAACTAGACAACGCAGTTGACTCCAAAAAATGAATTGGCTTCCCCATTCCTAAAATATTTCAGTTGCTCACTTTATAAAATATCAGTTTTAGACAAAAAGAAAAAGAAAAAAAAAAGAAAAAAGCAAAGTGCTGTGTAGATAATGGCATTATGGAGAAGAACTCGGGCCTTCCAGATTCTTTTGAAGCCCAGATCATGGTATTCACCACCACTGGCTGAGGCTGTTGGCAGCTGTAATTAACAACATCTGGAAGTCTCCAAGTCCCTGCCTA
This sequence comes from Thermophis baileyi, assembly GCA_003457575.1. Classification (NCBI taxonomy): domain Eukaryota; kingdom Metazoa; phylum Chordata; class Lepidosauria; order Squamata; family Dipsadidae; genus Thermophis; species Thermophis baileyi. Next base: position 902,257 of record QLTV01000462.1, read on the forward strand.
TGTTGACCAGTTAGCTACAAAGGAAGGGGAAATGTTTGGATAGGAATGTTATTTTCCTTCTTAACCCACATGGTCACTCTTCAAAACTGCAGGTGCCTTTGCAACAATATTTAGCTTTGCCTAACTCAAAGAAACATCCACCATAACCATTTAAGACTGGCAAGAGAAAAAAAAGAAGTGCAGAGTTTTGTTCACAACATACATTTCTTGTCCCTAAGCTGTGATCACCAACACCAGCAGCACATACACAAGCCCCCTCACCAAAGCGCCAGGGAAGGGAGGAAAGCTTGCTTTTAAAAAGTTGTTTTAAAATGGATTCACACCTTGAGCTATAAAAATACATCTGTATGAAAGGAGTACAAATCAATCCTTACTTTATAGGACTGGACCAGAGACTTTGCCCCTGCCCCCGCCCCAAAAGGGGGAGTTGCTTCTCATTAAAGGAGGGGAAAAAAACCTATGAAAAATGCCATAAGTCATAGCCATTAGAGACTTGGGTCAAAAACTCAGGTCCTGCTAGACATCTTGAGACATCCATTCAAACAACAAAGTCTTCGTGAATGATGAGCGCACACGGACAAACAGAACTAGTCGAAAGGGCAAATGACTGGACAAAAGCAATTAGGAAGCAAAGAAAATGCAGAAGCAGGTCAGGAACCTGCTGTCTGTTTCTTTCAGCCGCCTTCTGGACAGCCCCTTGCCTCCAACTGTCAATCAGATGAACAACAGCCTTCCTTGACCCTCCAAGGTCTTTCTTTGATGGAACCGACATCCAGGATCTCAGAAATCACTCAGAATGCTGATGTCTGCAAACTCCTTCTTGTACCGATGAGAGTATAAGCCGAGGAGAAAAGCCCATTTGAGGGAAAGGATGCTCCAGATGCAGGACAGATAGTAGCTCTGTGGATCCGTAAAGGCTGGGAAGAACAAGCAAATTGTAGCATCTGATTAAGAGGAAAAAGTAGTACAGCTACAGTGTTTATTACCTTGTTAACCAGGTTCATTACTTCCAATATCCACCCAGAGTATTCAATCTTCCACTGTTGTTGAACAATGGTCAAAGTGACTGAGGATCATGAGAACCATCACTCAACAACATCTAGAGTCCCAGACAGCCTTCACTTGACCTAGAGTCCTAGACATTAACTCCAGCAATCGTAGGCAAGATGTCCAACAGTCAGAGACAAGGAATTGAGCAATACTTGGAATACGGATGTTCCTATGGCAAGTTTATGTCTTTGCCAGCTTGATGCTTCAGGAATAACTCCTAGAATTTTTACCTAGCCTGTTGTGGAGAAACACATGTGAAAGTCCCCAGATTAGAGAAGGGTGGCTTAAAGTGATCCAATAAATCTACAAGGTTGTTTTTGGCAAATCTTACAGAGTTATAAGACAGTAAGGAGGGTGGTGGTTCATGTGGCTAGGATGCAAGGCTGACAATCGGCAGGCTTGCATTCGAGACCTGGCTGCTGCCATGTGATGGGACGAGCTCTCATCACTCGCTCCAGCTTCTGTCGACCCAGCAGTTTGAAAGCGGGTGACCGTGAGTAGATAAATAGGTACCACTTTGATGGACAACTTAACAGGGACATGAAAGGACATCCCCTGGGCAACGGTGATGTCACCAGCTAATCCTTTCAACCCAAAAGCACTTTGGTGCTTCCAACAGGAGAGTGAGCGATAAGACAGTAATAAGCAATAAGCCAATCTCCAAGCCATTTTGAGAATCTACCGATCTACCACCCCTGGACTCCCCTTTCATGGGAGGCATACGGTATTCAAGCATTATTGTAGAACCAAGTAGAATTAAAGTAGCACCTTGAACTTGAGAAAGTGGATCTACAAGTACACAATGGCTGGAGCAAATAATTGAAAGACTGTAGGATTGGGATTCCAGCTCATATATAAGCTTTTGCACCTACACCTATTTTAGCAAATGATCCTTCTATGCTGAGGTACAGGTTTTTAACTCAGGAGTAGGGAGTCAGATGCTGCTGAATTACAATTCTGATAATCTTTGAACACTAATCATATCAACTGGGATTGATGGAGTCCAATATTGTTTGGAGGGTCCCATTCTTTGCAGACAGAATGTGGTGAAACTGTCTGATGGATTCTCTAAATGAGGAGGAGGGGGAACAGGAGTAGATTTTCATGGCTGTCACAAAATTGGCTCTCCCTCCTTTTTGGAGGGGGGGGGGCTGCACAGATCTGCTAGCATTAGACTTCCAAAGAGAACCAAATTATGGACTTACATTGCTTCTTCATGATGGCCAGGGCCAAGAATGTGCAGAATCCCACCACGGAGAGTATGCCAAAGAAAATGCCAACACACATGAAGAACCTCAGGCCTTTCAACCAAGTCCTCCAATAGTCCTGCATATACATCACATGTGTGATTAGGGCCCAGAGTGCCAAGACACCTATATGAAACAAGAGAGAAGGAGAGTCAATAAAAAGTGAGCATGTAAACTCCAAAGTGGATCAGCAGCTTTTAACCAGCAGGTTTCTGTAGGTCAGGGTGGCTTCTGACCCTTAAGCGGCACCCCAAAAAAGGGACAAGAGAAACACTGTGTTTGACTGATTTCAATTCAGAATAATTTAATACAATTCCACACACAGGTTACAACCTGAGAATCTTCAAAATTGCCTACTTCATAGATAACCTGCTCACCTAAGATGTGTTGGGAGAATGTGAAAGTCCCTGCCCCACAATGGCAGTATCTTTTCCAGAATCTTTCCAAGTATTGAGTAAATGTAAAATGTGTGTGTGTGTGGGGGGGGGGGTGTAGTTCATGTTTTATTATTGTTATGACATTTTTGAATATGGGGATGTGTTGATATTTTTGTTGCTGATAAACTCTATTGTGAGTTTGGCTTTTGTAAGTCACTTCAATTTAGGTGTGCTTTTTTAAAATCAAAGTGACCATAAAAGCATAATATAAACAAACCAAATAAATAAGTCCCAGTGCATTTAAGAATGTTACAATTCTGTCACATTCCAAACTGTGTGTTGGTGATGGCTTTTGGAAGTGCCCTGGGAACATCATCCAAAGCTTTTTAGGATCATCTGCTCTCCTAGCACCTTTACTCCAGGTTTTCAGCATCTTTAAATGTTCTACCATGTGCCACTTCAAAGTGAAAATGAGTTCTTCTTTAAGGAAATAATCTCCCATCCAATATACTCTTCCCCTATAAAAAAAGTCAGCATATCAGGAAGAAAAGTAGGCTAGATAACTTTTCAGCACTGTAATTAGGCCCATTTTCTATGTTCTGGGGACAATGGGGGAGCAGCCCCATCTAATTTAGCAAAACTCAGACATCAGAGCTTTCAGTGCTTCGTTTTCAATACCAAATAAGTGCCAAAGAGTATATATATGCTGGGGGGTGGGAGTGGGGCTCTGCGGCTCTTTAAAGCAGCTGTGTCTTTTTCCAGGATTATGGGACAGCTGCCTTGGTTGCCAACTTCAGCAACTGACTCAAACTGGAGATGATTTAGCATCTTTCAAATACAGGGGTGGGCTTCAAAAATTTTAGCAAGGGGTTCTCTGCCCGGTTGCTGGGTGGGTGTGGCCATGGTGGGCATGGCCTAGTCGGCCTCCTGCACCATGGGGGGGGGCATTTTTGCCCTCCCCGGGCTCCGGAGGCTTTCCTTGAGCCTCCAGGAGGGCGAAAATGGCCTCCCCAGGCTCTGGAGGCCCTCTGGAGGCTGGAAACGGGCCTGTTTCCGGCCTTCCCGAACTTCCGGTAGGCCTGTTTTTCACCCTCCCCGAGCCTCTATGCGCGCCCTGCATTTACCTGCATCCAAAACGGGCCGCATGGGGACTCCTGGGAGGGGTGGGGTGGGTGGGGCCAGCCAGGAGTGGGATTTGGGGGTTCTCCAAACTGCACAGAATCTTAGCTAGAGGTTCTCCTGAACCCCTGCGAACCCCCAGCCACCCACCCCTGTTCAAATATGCTAAGTCCCAACCCCTTCCATTCAACCTAGTTATTGGCCTATTCTTGCTGAGTTAAAAGAGCAGAGATCAATATATCTGGAGATGTCTGTGCTTGGAGGCCAGAACATCCTCTTAATCACAGTATTGCTGTTGTTTAACTTTGGGTAAATATAGTTTCAGATTTCACTGACCCAAACAAACCAGATTTGCCCTCTGGTGGTTAAAAAAAAAAGTTTGCTACGAACAACAGGCAGCGGCTGAAATAAGGAGCAGCTGAGAGTTAGAGAGTATATACAACACTTTTTTGGGGGGGAGGGGGGAAGGCTCCTCAAGAGGGTCTCAACAGATGGCAACAATGTTGGTTAACTTTATGGTGATGAACAAACTAAGCCGGACCAGATCTGGTTAGCATTTGGATGGGAGAATTAATAGAGAATTCCAAGGCTAGAACTGAGAAGTTGGGGGGGGGAGGGAGAAACTCTGGAAGAACACAATGGCAAGATACTTCTATTTTATTCTGCTGCCAAGAAAACTGCTTGAATGTATGAAGTCATCACAAACTGACCTTGACTTATCTTTTTTTTTTTAATCTGGAAGAACAAAAAGTCCAGGAAAGAGAGCCCGTGCTTTAGAGATGAGAGCTGCAAATCAGAGTGCAGAAGCCACATGCAACGGAGGATACTTTACAAAATGAGATGCACCAAGACCTCCAAAGCAAGGGGAAGCAGCTATGCTTGTAAGAAGAGCAGGGCTGGATCCAGCGGTGGGTTGCTCCCGGTTCGGCCCAGTTCTGCGAACCGGTAGCAGTGGCGGCGGGAGGCTCCGCCCACCCACCCGGGACATTTCTGCACATGCACAGAAGAGTTGCGCGCGCGCGAACCGGTAGCAACGGCATTTAGAACCCACTACTGGCTGGATCACACCAGAAGCCAGATGCCAAGAGAATGCCGCTTAGATAGGCATGCAGTGGCACCCATGCATTTATGACGAGCCACAGTGGTGCAGTGGTTAGAGTGCAGTACTGCAGGCTACTTCTGCTGACTGCCGGCTGCCTGCAATTTGGCAGTTCAAATCTCACCAGGCTCAAGGTTGACTCAGCCTTCCATCCTTCTGAGGTGGGTAAAATGAGGACCCAGATTGTTGGGGGCAATAGGCTGACTCTGTAAACCGCTTAGAGAGGGCTGTAAAGCACTCTGAAGCGGTATATAAGTCTAAGTGCTATTGCTAGTGCTATTGCTATGCACCTCAGGGACTGATACCAGAGGCACTGGGAACCACTGAGAGCCTGGCTGGCAGCATCTTTAAGAGAAACCCACCATCCTAAGATCTGGAAAAACGGAATGTTCTTCTCCTCCCAAAACCATGTTTGGGAAGTGGTGTAGGGTTTCCTGCCTAAGCAGGGGGTTGGACTAGAAGACCTCCAAGGTCCCTTCCAACTCTGTTATTCTAAGGCAGTGGTTCTCAACCTTTCTAATGCCGCGACCCCCCCGTGACACCCCCCGCCGCCGTGACCTCCCCACCCCCCCCCCCCCCCCCCCCCCCCCCCCCCCCCCCCCCCCCCG
>QLTV01000462.1:916795-962615 GCA_003457575.1 Thermophis baileyi
GGAGAGATGTATTACTCTATGGTGACAAAAAAAAAAAAAAAAACCCTTAAAAAAGAAACTGGTAATCTCTATTCAGACCAACATTTTATAAAAAGGTATATGCTTTTGTGAAATCCTACATCAGTCTAGCCACCCTATGCTCTGGTGAAGTGAGCTGTACCTCATGAAAACCTAATAAAATTTGTTAGTTGGAAAAGAGGCTACCCATTTCCTTCTGATCTCGGGGAGTTAATTCTATCAGCACAATTTCCTTAACGAGGCCTCTCAATTGACTCTATAACTTTCCCAACAAGGCTAGGAACAAGGACCAAGAAGCATTGTACACTCTTGGTGAATCTCTAGCTTTCTTCTTATATAAAACCCAGTCATTCTCATTTGACAGATTAAAGCCACACACACACACACACACACCATCTATAGATAAAATCATCAAGGAGCTCAGATCTTCCATTAATCTCAGGTGATATCATGTTGGAACCTATGATCCAAGGCCAAACTCTTAATTATTAGTTCTGATTTGAATCAATTATCCATCACCTTCGGCGTCACCAAAACCATGTTTAAGAATTCCTCAGGAATGACTTTGGACACCTTGCCTGTTAGACTAACACAGGGATCCGGCCTGTGAGGTGCTTATATCTGACCCGCAGGGCTGCCCTGGAAACAGCGAAGGTTTCGCGGGCAGAGGGTTGCAGGAGTCCATCTCAGCCAAAAACGGAGCTCGGGAGCCCCTTTTCTCTGGCAGAGCACTCGGGCCACCACAAGCGCCCCCGACACGAGTGACATTGAGCTGGCCATGCCCACCCTAGCCACACCCACTCTGGCCCCCTGAGGTCAAACACAACCCTGATGCAAACGCCCTCAATGAAATCGAGTTTGACATCCCTGGACTAACAGTTGCCCAGACAATTATTTTCTTTTTTCCCCTTGTCCCTTTGGATAAATCTTAACTCCTGTCCGTACGAATCCTTGCGGTTTTCTTTGCAAGATTTTCAGAAGTGGATTGCCCTCGCCCGTTTCCTAGGGTTGAGAGAGGGTAACTGGCCCAAGGTCATCCAGTTGGCTTTGTGGTGAAGGTGAGACTAGAATATGTGGTCTCCTGGTTTCTAGCTTGGTGCCTTAACTATTCTTGGCAGACAATTCCTATCCAAGTACAAAAGAAAGAGATGTCCACCGTGCATAGTCCTGCCCTGATGCAAATTGCCCCTTGCTGATGAAAGTAAGGCTGACAGAAGAAATACAGACCCATTTGCATCCCAACACAAGCAGACTTAAAATGGGTAAGCTGGGAAGAGCTTGCTTATTATTTCTGGGTGGAAAATATATGCAACTGGCAAAAGCAGGACGCCCACTGCTTTGGTTTTGTTGTGGCTTAATGCTCAACAGGTCTGTTGGCTTAAATTTTCTATTCTCCCACCGCAAGCTTTGAAATGACAGCAATAGAGAAAAGCACTTTGGCAAGGCACTATTATCTATCAGACAACTGTGGTCAGGTAGCACCCACAACAGTTTATTGCTTGGAAGACCATACTCAGCCCATTGTGCACTAGGGAGAACCAGTTCAATTTCAACATCAAGATGAGCGTTTCCCATCTTACTGGTGGCAATGGAATCCAAACTACCTGGAGTGCATCAGGTGAAGGCTGCAATGCCCAGTGGCTTTAAAGTTAACAGGACTGAGTCAAAGAACACTTTGCATGGAGCCCCAAGAGTTTCCTAAACCTTTTTCTTTGTGGCTGTAGTGTTGCACACAACGGCAATTTGCTAAGTATGTCTACTGCCTTTTTCCTACATGATGAAGGTTATTGTTGAAAAGCCTACTGCATTTGACCAGAATTAGGAGGAACCCAGAAAGCACATGAAGGCCCTTTCCGTGGCATAGACATTCCAGATATGATACAGGCTCCCTAGAGAGGCTCATGAGGACGAAAGCACTGGTTTTTGAGCACCAGGCAAAGACTCTTTCGTTCACCAATCCCTTGAAGGAAGCTGCATGTTTACAAGCTCATTTAGAAGCTGCATGTTTTAACTGTGTGATTTTGCCTTAGCTGTTTGCTTGGTTTCTACCGTACGCTGCTCTTCCAGTTATACGCAGAGAATTTCTGCTGCATGTTAAAGCAAGTGCCATAAATAAATGCACTGCAAGAAATAATGTAAATAAAGTCCTTAGCAGTGCAGGCTACTAATTACATAATACAAATGCAGAGTCACATTTAAATTGGTAAATCCATCTTCTTCACGGAAGTCTGGCTCCTAGGTGCTGTGATACATTGATGGCACATTAAAATGCTGACTCCAGGGTTATTAGCGGGCCTCCACTGGAACCTCAGACATCTCTTTTAGGGCCTACCAGGCCCCTTGCCTCACCTTTTACCTCTTTTTAAAAAATATGCTAAGTTAGTGAGACTGCACTGAGGTGCTCTTGGCCATCCAGGAAAAGCAAAGCAGGGTAAGACTTGGTTAGCTGGCGAATGAGAAAGAATCAAGAAATATTCAGGTTCAGACATGGGTGAGAAGTCCCCAGAATGCATCCCAGAAGTCAATGACAAACTACTTACACAGATTTACACAGAATCACCAGAAGTTGACCTCAACTCAGGGGAGACTTTAACTAAGAGAAATTGAAAAATTACAAAGCTGGTTTCTTGGATAACCTTTATTTGCAGGAATGCCTCTGGACCTCTAAGCTTTCTTAGAAAAATAAAAATGAAGCAGGCAAGATTTTTGTTTGCTGTCAAAAGGTGCCAACCAGCCTAAAAGGTTGGAGAACATTGGCGTCACGAACTGCAAGAAGGTATCCCCGGTTACATCCACCCGGCCCCTCAGAATCAGGAAATTACGGGTCCCATCTATAAAAAAAAAAGCATTATCTGGCAGGAACCAGGAAGAGAGCCTTTTCCACTGTGGTGCCCACCCTACAGAACATCATCCCTCCAAAACTTAGCTTGGCCCCGACCCTCCTGCCTTTAAGAAGGCCCTGAAGATATGGCTGTGCCACCATGCCTAGGAGTCTGGGTATGGTGAGGAGCTCTTACAACAGTTGTGTTGAGCTGATGTAGGATAAATTCTGCTGTGATCATGATTCTCTGTTTTTTAATTGATTATGGATTGTTTTTATATGTTTATACATTGCTTTTTACCTTGTTTTTGATTGGATTGTTTTTACCTATTGTGAACTGCCCAGAGTCACTTAGATGAGGTGGGTGGCCATATAAATTGGATAAATAAATTGTTAGGATCAGAGGTTAATTAAAGTTTTAAGGTCCCATTCAAATTCTCAGCCACCCCTATGATTTGCGGGTGACCTTGAGCCCATCACTATTTTTCTGCCCATCCTACTTCACAGGACTGTTGTAAACATCTGATGAACTGAGAAAATCAGAAGACATCTGAAACTCCCTGAAGAGGCAGGATACCAATGTAACAAATGAAACACAAGATGAAAATGGCTTAGAATGATGGCCTGAGTCCTGAGTGGTGTATCATTAACCACTGCACAAATAGAATTATGAGAAAAAAATTGTGATCAACACTGTCGATACACAAATCACAACCACTCAACCAAACTGCATCAAAAGCTGAAAACAAAAAAATCAACTGACTTTTCAGACACATTTATTTTTAATGTCTCTATATTTTCAATGGGTTTCATTCTGGAGTAGGCCTAAAGCAACAGGCAGGAAAAAAAAACCTGTTAAGACAGATGGTAAATCAAGGCTACCATCTGTCATACAGAAAACTCAGCCTCAGCCACAGAATGACTTTGGGCCCCTCATTCTTTCTTGGCCCAACCTATCTCACAATGTTGTTGTGGAGGGAAATAGAAAAGAGAGCATCATATTGCATCCTGATTGGAAGATGGGATATACATCTAATAAATAACAACTAAATAACGTGAGTTGACTCATGAATCACTTTTTAAAAATAATTTCTATGCCTTTGAGTCAGTTTTTGATTTCTGATGACTGCTAGGACAAGTCCCTGGTTATTTACTAACCTTTATGGACTAGAAACTTTGATTGTATGCTTGGCTGTTTGAATTAGGTGCCATCACTTCTGTTTTTTTCTTCACAGGGCTTCCTTGGGCACCTGACAATATACAGAGATACAGAGCAAGCCACTTGGGGACAGGGAAATGAGAAAAATAAAAATGACACCTACAACCCTGTTCGCCTTTAAAGCCCAACCGAACTCGGTACAACTTACTTTGGAGTAGGTAAAACAACCTGGCCGCCTTTCTAAAACAGCCCTTTTCTCCCCCACCCGCAAACAAATCCAAGGCGGTCGTTCTTCCCATCGTGTATACCGGCGTTCGGGAACGAGACAGGCGGGTTGGCAGGGTTGAAACGCTACGGGGTGTGGGAGAGCGCGGCTGTGCTTCCCTCCCGGGCTTGGAGGGAGCCGGGGACGGACCCAAAAGCAGAGAGAAAGGAGAGCGCGGAGGCCAGTCAACCAGACCCGTAGGCGCGTTTCCCGCTGCCGATCAGAGAGGCTCACCCGAGAGTCCGCCGGCGGAGGCGGTGTAAGGCTGCCGCAGTCTCGGCGCCAGGTTCCAGGCGAGGAAGGCCGACAGCCCCGAGATCATCCCCACCACCGAATACGCCAGGCGAATTGCGATCTTCCTCGTCACCGCCATCGCCGAGACGAGCCGGCCGCCGCGGCAGGAGATATTAAAAGGCAGCGGATCCACACCCGGCAACCTTCAAGCCTCGTCCTGCCTCCGCCGCCGCGGCTTTGCAGCGACTCCTTGCGAGCAGGGGGACTCAGCACTCGGGCCGGGCTTGAATTTGCAGCCTTTTACGTAAAAGAACACGGCCCATGTTATAAATATGCATGAGATTAGGAAATTATTTATTCCGTTCTTGAATCCCGCCCGTTTTCGAGGGAGCGGTTGAACTTTCCCCTCCTCGTCTTGCTTGTGTTGTAGGGTACTCTGAGAAGCAAGTAATATTTCAGATTACCCGTTGCATTGAACATGCGCGGGGTTGTGTTTGCTTGGTTGGTTGGTTTCATTAACTACGATACAACGCTTTGAAACGTTTAATTTAATTGCTTAGGTAGGTCAGTGTGTTTTTCAAACCCGGGGACTCAATTCCCAGAATTCCCCAGCCAGCATGCTGGTTGGGGAATTCTGAGTGTTGAGGTCTACACATCTTGTCAAGATTGAGAAACACTCACTTAGGTGATATGATACACACAACTTCATGCACAGTTTCTCTCAATGTCTATATAGTGTCCCAGCATATCTAGAGGAATCAATGAAAGATCTACAAATGATACAATCTAAGCCATGCATTACAGCAAAATATTCTTTAATCTGGAATAACTCATGGACTGGGATAAATTCAGAATAATGTTGCTTTTAATAGTAAATCTAAAAAAAAAAATCCTTTAAAAAGATATTAGGTAATATTCTATTTTGGAAAAGCTATAGTATCTACAAGCAAAGAGAATCAATATACAATCTTAATCATATTAAAACGTGATGTGTTGATTATCGACTACTATGTACTATTATAAAGTGATACACTTTACTAAAAATAAGAGGAAAAACCATGAATGAGACTGCTCTCTCTCCTTACCAACTAATAGAAGTTCCAATCTGCAAGTCGTCTAAGAACCTCCAAACCTGTTTACTTTTTCAATTGAATATTTTGTGGTATTGAGAAGCTCCATGTCCATAGGCTCCTGCATTTCGGCAAATATCGGGGATCTTTTCCTTCTCAGTGGCCCTGTGTGGCTCTGTTTCTTTTGGCAGCTCACACCTGTGTATGGCAGGAGAGAATGAAAGTCCTGCACAAAAGATATGCTCTGAAATTCTTGTGAGAAAGAGCAGCATGGGACAAAAAGAAACACCTTTACAAAATTATTAAGCTGGCATGAAACACGTCTAGCTCCAATGAAGTGCAGCGCTCATAAGCCGAGACTCAAATTCCACTGCTTGCTGAATTGTTCTTGATCTTCTATAGCAGGGGTGTCAAACTCGCGGCCTGTGGGCCGGATGCGTCACACGCTGGCCACATCTACCCCTGGTTTAGCGACGGGGAAAAAAGTTGCGATACGTCACGTGATGACAACATGTCATCATGAGTTTGACACCCCTGTCCTGTAGCAAAATGCCTTTGGCCAACTCTACTGGAATTCCATGTGTATTAGTGCTGTGTTGGTGGTGCCAGTGAATGATGCCCAACATATTTGATCTACTTGCTAGTCCACTGGGTTAAGGATACCAATGTGCTTGTGGCAATGTGTGAATTGGTGACTGCTAATTTGCCTTATGTGTCTCCAGAAATGCCCCTGCCCACACCTCCCAGTGGTGGAAACCATCATACAACATATGAAAGAAAGAGCTGACAGAATTTCATTAGCACCACTTCCTCATATGGTAGAAGTTGATGATCTGGACATGATTGTCTTCCTGTTACTGACAGCAAGGAAGGTGATGGATTTTGAGAGCAGAGCCATCTCCCTTTTTAGCACAGTAAGATTAAGCTTCTATCACTAAATTAACTTCTTGTTTATTATTTAGTGTAAGAAAGAAGGCCAATGTGGTATAATGGTTAAAGGAGTGGCAAGACCCAGGTTCTAGTCTCCCCTCTTAGGCACAAAAGCTGGCTGAATGACTTTGAGCCAGTCACTTTCTCTCAGCCCTGATTTGGATGTCCAAAAAACATCTATTTACCAAATTTTACAGGACTAGCATGTAGATTACATTCTATAAACTTCAATTAAGAGACCCTCATCCTGCAGTAGATTTATTCAAGCTGATGACAATGATGTTGATGATATTAAGAGAACACAGTTGAACTATTTACTAAGAAGGAAATTGGTTTTCTTCTGGAACAAAAAGTACTCTTCTATATAAGGTACAACCACTATGTTTTCTTCGTTCTATCATGAATAATGATATAATATTTAAAAATACATTTAAAAATCCCTAGAGTTCTGAAAAGATCCTTCTAGACACAAATCTGTTTATGCCACCACCACAACAATTAGCAATAGCAATAGCAATAGCACTTAGACTTATATACCGCTTCACAGTGCTTTACAGCTCTCTCTAAGCGGTTTACAGAGTCAGCATATTGCTCCCAACAATCTGGGTCCTCATTTTACCGACCTCAGAAAGATGGAAGGCTGAATCAACCTTGAGCCTGGTGAGAATTGAACTGCTGAACTGCTGGCAGCCAGTAGTCAGCAGAAGTAGCCTGCAATACTGCATTCTAAGAACTGCGCCACCACGGCTCTTGATGGGAAGAGTTTATTTGAATCCCATAAGCATAGAGATTGCTTTGAAGGAGTGGCATGGCACTTGCTTACTAATGTGTTGCTTTCACTCAGTCGCATCTTCTGAATTAGGCTCTAACTCAAATTATATTCTGACTAATATGCATGCTGAATGCATGACCCAGTTTTGGCTGTCTGAGATGCTGATGCTGACAATCACCTGCCTTGGACTGGTTACTCTGAAGGTGGTTCATAGACAATGTGATACGTGGCAGCATGAATTGCATAGTTTGAACGTGTTAATGCAATCAAAGACACTTTGATACCTACCATGGACGAATGGTTGGAGAAGTTGATCGAGTTGGCCGAAATGGCAAAACTGACTACTCTAATTAAAGAAAAGAACATAAGTACTTTTGTTTCCACAACCGCTTCTGAATTCCATGCTTGATGTGGAAAAGAATGTAACTTTGGGTTTTATAGATTAGATTGATAGAGCTTTATAGGAATGACTTGTTCATATTATTATGGAAAAACAAAAAGCTGTGATTTGATGTTAATGCCGTATTCTACTGCAGCCGTTCTCAACCTGTGGGTCGTGACCCCTTTGGGGGTCGAACGACCCTTTCACAGGGGTCGCCTAAGACCATCGGAAAACAAATATTTCCGATGGTCTTAGGAACTGAGACACTGCTCCTCTATTCGTCCACATACGAGTACCCGGGGACGGTGCGATGCACGGGCGGCCCTCGAATGCACAGGTGCCGACGGAAGGGCCATGCGCGCTAGCCCATCTTGGTGCCATGCCCCCTTTGTCACCTCATCGCTTCTCGCCAGGGGGCGGGGAGAGGGTCGCGGCAACAGGGCAGGGGTCGCGGCATTAGGAAGGTTGAGAACCACAACCACTGTGCTACTGCAACAGAGAGAGTCGGAAATCTATGCTTCTTTTTCTCTTTTCTCTTTTCTCTTTTCTCTTTTCTCTTCTCTTTTCTTTTCTTTTCTTTTCTTTTCTTTTCTTCTTTTCTTTTCTTTTCCATACCTTTCCTCACTTCTCTTTCCCCTCCCCCCTCCCCCCCACTGCTCTTTTATTTACTTTTGTGTTTTATAATACTTTATAACTTAATAAAAATGTTTTTTTTTAAAAAAGAATGTGTTAATGCACTCACTACACTCATGAGCACACACTTGCACAAATCTTTGCACAGCTTAACAATGCACATATACATAGTGAAAATAGCAGGGACATGATTGAATTCTCCTACAGGCTACACACAAACAGTATAGTGTTTTCCATTGCTTGGTCTGTGGGCAGAGGAATTTGATCTTCATGTGATGAAAGAAAGGCTGGATATAACGTGCTACAGATGTAGCACACATGTGGAACAAAGTAATTTTGCAGCTTCAGGTATATGGTAAGAGTTAGTTATGCAATATGTAATTCAGACAGAGTCTAATACACCCACACTGAGTACCGTGAATGTAACAAGCATCACTGCAAAGTGACAATATTTTATACAGTTCTTAAGGAACAGTATCTGCAAGATTGCATCTATTGTTCTAACATATGGACATACCTTTATCATTATCACCAGATGGGAGACTTCCATCATGAATTCTTAGCATAACAGTTACTATTTTCCATAACAATTTTATTTCTGAAATTTCTGAAATGCCAATCTCTCTGCTTCCTTCAACATTTGTTTGGAAAACTTCTACCTTTTTAAGCTTTGGGTAATGGTCAGGATTGGTAAACAGTCAGCTCCTCCATTGTCAAAAAGACAATGAACTGCTTTCACACACTTTTACAGGAAAGTTTTGTGTCTCTTGCCACACTTGTGTGGCATCCAGGTAACTCGTGTATGCTGTACTTATAATAGTTGGGGATACAAACATCCTACTAGTAGAGTTGATGCAATGGAACCTTCTAGCTGCAGAGGGAAAGAATTAGCTTTTGGGCTTTTATAAAGTGCAATGTAGATATTTTCAGCTTTGAGCCAAAAAAGGGCAGAAAAAATAATGGATGCTAGTTCAAAGACAGGTAGAACTGCCTGGTCAGGTCAAGGACTGATAAAGTGATAATTCAGTGGAGAGATTAAAATGAATTTTCAAAGGTTCAGAATTTGGAGTCCACAGAGAAATGGGTTGAAAACCTTTTTCCCACCATCCAAATGAGTTGGATTAAAGCTCCTATAGTCAAGCTCCTATAGTCCCAGTCAAGAGACCAACACATTCAGAAGGCTGCAGGTTGAAGAAAACTGGCTTGGAAAAAGAAACACCCTGAAGAACAAGAAATAAGTCTAAAGTAAGGGTGGATGTAGGGCATGAAAGATGAAGCACAAGGATGGAGGAAACAGGAAGCCAAGGCAAGGTGCTTGACATATAAATTATACCAATTATGTATTATCATTTTCTTTTCAAGATCGCCAGTAACATGTGATGTACAAAAGATAATTAGTCTCGTCAAGAGTATTGTAGTAATGTTTCTCTGGCATGATGGGAGGCTGATGGATCAAACTATATGAGTTGGCATACTCCTCTATTTGCCAGGAAGAAACTCTGCTTTTTTGGTACCTAGGGAGCTCATTGAGAAGTTACTGGTCAACCGACAATGCTCTTTATCTTTGACCTAGTTGGGATTGATGGGCATTGGACTGAACCTGTAAAAAACAACTTACCTTGTGTAAGTAGATGCCCTCATTTTGTTTCCTTTCCTTTTCTCACTTTTGGAAATGACTTTTTAATTCTTCTGGATTTGGTCTTCTCCCTGAAAACTTTAGAATAATATTTATTTATTGAAGCAAATTCATTTGGCCCCAAACACGCATAGTGTAGTTGCTGTGATTTTTGTGCCCACGACTCTCAATCAGCTTTTTGGTACCATTCAAGGTGCTGGTCATCGCTCCTAAAACCCTTCATGGCCAGGTTACTTGTCCCTCCAGATGTCTCTGCCTGTTGCCTGTGGTCACACAGAGTAGGCATATTTCAGGTCCCTTCTTGAGGCAATGATACCTAATGGCACCTACAAGACATGCCATCTCTGTTGCTCTACCAGTCCTGTGTAATTAGCTCCTCCAAAAGTTCAATGACCCTGATTCTATTGGCCTTCTGTAGAGCTGTAAAGACTTGGCATTTCTCCCATACACTGGATTGAGATGGCAGATACCATAAACTAATATGGCTGTTAGTTTAACAAGTCACAAAGACTTCTCTGATGACATCATAATAGCACTTACTTATATAGCACTTCACAGTGCTTTACAGCTCTCTCTAAGCAGTTTACAGAGCATATTGCCCCTAACAACCTGGCTCGTCATTTTACCTGCCTCTGAAGGATGGAAGGCTGAATCAACCTTAAGCAGGTGAGACTCGAACTGCTGGCAGTCAGCAGAAGTAGCCAACAGCCACTGCATCACCACGGCTCCATAAGGTCCAACCGTGTGACTATTCCTTGCATATAATAGAAGCCTGGACATTCTAGTGCGTATGGAGATAGGGTGGGATGGAAGGTTGTGATCCTTACTATGAGAATAGTAACTTGCACGCTTGTCCTGCTTTTTGTCTTTTAAATATAAAAGAGGAAGAGAGGTTTAAAAGAGGTTTTAAATGTAAAAGTGGAACCACTGATTCATTTACTAGTTTTTGGGGGGCGGGGGGAGGCAGAGGTGGGTTCCTACTGGTTCGGACCGGTTCTATAGAACCGTTAGTAACTTGGCGGCCTGGGTCGCTGGAACTGGCAGCAACCCAGGCCTGCCATGCCCCCGAGCCATTTCTCGGCGGCGCCATAGGCGCCGCCATCTTGTTTTTTGCTTCTGCGCATGCGCAGAAGTCTTTTTTTTAGTATTGCACATGCGCGCACCCGCACAAACCGCCCACGTGGCGCATCCCTGAGCAAACCGGCAGTAGAAGAATCCGGAACCCACCCCTGGTGGGAGGGCAAATTGGTATATAACCTGTTACAAGTGTAATGTCTTTATGAGCTGTAAATGACAGCTTCCAAATTCTGTCCATGGTACTGATCCAACTGGTTAATGGTTTATTTGTTTGCTCATTCGGTTTACTCCTTTTATTTAATGGAGATTCATTAGGCAAAGCTTTAAATTCATCTTTAATCTTAGGTCTGAAGAGGCCTAGCCCATTCCCCCATCCTCTCTCAGAGCCTGTGGTTTGGCATAAAGCCACCAGAAAGTGAAAAATGGGCCCCTAAGTAAAAGGTCATCAAGTACTAACCAGTCTCATGTGAAAGCTGAGCTTGAAGCTATAATAGTAGTCTACTTGGAGATATATTAAATTTTTAAAGTGTGAATGCCCTGATTTTCCCATGGAGGGAAAGGTTGGCTTATGTGATTTCCAGAAGCATTTTTATGTAGACATTTATGGAATAAACAAGAGTAAATTTTATATAAACATAAAAGAGGCTTTTGCAATACATTTTGCAATTCTGTTGGGCTACAAAAGGCACTTCTTTTCCTTTTTATTCTCCTGGATGACCTATTGTTTTTCATCATCATCATCATCCTCAATTGGGGACTTAAGATAGCCAGCCCTATATCATACAAGCAGATGAGATTTTATTGAGATCTCTGATTATTTGCTGCCATATTTGGGTGGGAGATCAGCTAGAAATGGCAAGTTGTAGATTAGAGTGGGAAATCAGACATAATGAAAGAAGCCAGTGGCAAATTACTTCTATGTTATTACACCAGGATTTATGTTTAAGTCAAGGGAGTCTTTACTTACTTACACAATGGATAAACTTAGCCCTGTCGTCTGTGAGCAGCTCCACCTCCGTTGTTCCTCCCCAATATCTACTTTATCCCCCATAAGTCCAACAGAGAATTGAACCCATAATTCTTCTTCCCCATCTGTTGAAGATGCTTAAGTTTGGATTCCTGTACTGAGAAAGGATCAGACTCAGTCACCTAAATCAGGCATCATTGGCTGAGGGATTCTGGAATTCGTCCACACATCTTAAAGTTGCCAAGGCTATGAAACACTGAACTAAAAACAGATAGTCCTCAACTTACAACAGTTCATTTAGTGACCGTTCAAAGTTACAACAGCACTGAAAAAAGTGACTTATGGCAGTTTCACTTAACAACAGAAATTTGGGGCTCACATGTGATCATACGTTGAGGACTACCGGTAATCCCTTCAACATTAAGATTTTGTATCTAGTTACGCTCTCCTGCATAGCCGAGGCCTGAATTCTGTCACTTGCCATGTAGGTTCATTGCAAGCCTGCCTTAAGCAAAAGCTGTTTTGAAACAGCTCCTCTTTCGTTGCTAATTAATTTTATGAAATCCCAGTTAGTTGTTTTCAATCATTTGTTCCTCATCAGTGATTGCATAACCTCTGTGGATACCATATGCTAAATAAGTAAATAAAGTATGTGTTGATGTCAAAGTGTGAATACTCTTTTCCTATCACAGGTGAAGGGACTTAAATCTGATTTTTAAAAAACGCCAAGAATGCTGAATCTTTTCCAGAAATATGAATCAACTTGAAAAAAACCCTCAGGTTTTTATTGTTGAATGGGGGGAGGGGAGTAACATGAAATTGCAGCTTGACAAAT
Organism: Thermophis baileyi; assembly: GCA_003457575.1. Lineage (NCBI taxonomy): Eukaryota > Metazoa > Chordata > Lepidosauria > Squamata > Dipsadidae > Thermophis > Thermophis baileyi. The sequence goes on from QLTV01000462.1 coordinate 929,595, forward strand.
TCACAGCACTGTCCCAGGTATTTCTATAATGAACACATGAATAATATTGAAAATGCTTGAGGCAGCACAAGTATTTAATTAAAATGTTGATACCCACTCCTCTGCCAGGGGTTCAAAAGGTTCAGGGAATGGATCCCCCCCCTAAATGCTAATGGCTGCTGCTTCCTTCCTTCCAGATTAGGAAAATTTGCTTAATTTTTCCTGGCTTATTAAGATTCTTGGTTTATTAAATCTCTTCAGTGAGTCGAAGAGTCCATCCTCCCTGTTTACATTTGGTTTTGTCTGAAACCTAACTGCTGTAGCTTGTAAGCCATAGTTTATAATGTAGAGTCTTCTGAAAACCATGATTATGATTTATTGAGCAATTTATGGCTAAATAAACCCTGGCTTAATGCCATATTTGAGCAGGTGAAGCCTTCCCAGTCTCATCACAGCTTCCTCAGAAAATCTGCAGGAAGGAAAGCAAATGCTGTCATTTTGCTGAGCTTATGCTGAGCTCCTACAATTAGTTTTGACTTGATGGACAGCAACTCCCTTCTTCTGCTAGTGAAGGAAGTGCTTCCAATCATTATAATTGGCCAGCTCACGTGCTACACTTGTGCATATGTGTAAGCAATCATATGGCTCAGGAAGTACACTATCTAAATCAGCCATTTCACCCCAGGGCTTGAAGAAGAGGAACTCAAAGTGATTTGTTAGGGGTTTCCCCACCCCCTTTCTTTTTAATCATGTACCTTCAGGGCTCTTTGTCTGAAATGCTTTAGGGTCTCCTGCTAGAGCAGGGGGTTGGAATAGATGACCTCCAAGGTCCCTTCCAACTCTGATGATGTTCTATGTACTTCAGCCACGCTTACATACACAATTAATGTTCATAGATATTAGAGATTGTCCAAAATGTTTCAATATTAATAATTTCTCCCCTCCCCGATATAAATAGACTGATGGTGATGTGTTCAAGCTAGCAATGATGCTGTTATATATTCAAGACTGCACTGTTGAGTAAAAAAAGCTAATAAAACAGTAGTTGAATTTAATGGCTAAAATGAGCTGTGGTTCCAGGTGCATGTGTAGTGGGAAGGGGTGCAAGAAAGCTAAGATGCTGGTTGTGACTGCATGTTCAAAACCCGGCCTTATTTTTTGCATGCATTGCACAGGCAGCACTGGTTAAAGAGGGGGGGGGCAGAGTTTCAACCACACGAACATGAACACCACCTTGACATTTCTGAGCTTCTCTGCTAAAAATGCATAATCTCCATTCCAAAGAAAAAGAAGAAGAAAGGCATCCAAGAGATTCCAATATGGACAGTCACATTTTAAATATCAAATTATGCTGTTACTAAAGCTAAACCCAGATTCAAATACCGCAGACATCTCAGCATCTTTTGATGATGCTGTATCGATATGTGGCAACGGAATGCAAGATTCTGTGATCTGGAAGTGTTTCAGGGTTAGACTACATCCAAACAGAGTGAACCACTTCTTCTCTGGAATAATCACTCCCAGAAAATGATTAGCCATTCCCACAACAGCCAAATCTGTGTACTCCAGGGAAAAAACATAATGTTCTGCTGAATTGGCATATTAGGTTCCAGGGGCATGGATTTTTGCATATATCTAATGAGTAAACACCAGAGGTGTGCAAAGTCTAAGCAATATGGCTTGAGGCCCTAATTCAGATCTTTGGAAATGATCTAATCTAGCTCAGGTATTTCTGGATGTGATCCAATCTGATTTGATACCAAAACCAAGGTACAGATTGAAGCCACACACACACACACACACACACACACACATTTTTTTTTTGCTCCTCAAATCTAATTTCAAAAAACAACCCTTGTGAAAGTTCTTTCCTCAGTAATAAAAGATGAATTGTTAGGATCAGTTAGCACTTTTCAAGGATTAAACATATTAGTCTTAAGCAAATTGATCCAGCAGCCTTAAAATTGTCAGTGTTTTAAGTGCTTATAATTATACTGCTGGGAACAGAATAATGAGATTTGCAGTGGTACCATAAAGATCACTGAGGAACACTGGTGCAAAACAGAGAAGTTTAGGAGTACTGTGCAAAGGAACAGGGTATTTATAAAAAATTGTAAATTTGCTAAATACAGTGAGGCTTATTTATTCAAGGCATGCTTGCAGAGGTGGGTTCCTCCCGGTTCGCACCAGTTTGCCCAAACCAGTAGCGACCTGCTGGTGATGTCACGGTGATGTCATGGAACTGGTTCTGTTGGTGCCGGTCCGTGGGTGCCGCCATCCTTTTTTGGGAATTTTTTTTGGGGGGGAATTTTTTTTTGGAATTTTTTTCCGTTTTTTTTTTCCTTCTGCGTATGCGCAGAAGCCGAGTTTCCGGCACTGCGCATGCGTCACCATCTTGTTTTCGGCTTTTTTTTTAAAAAAAATTCTTTTGAATTTTTTTTTGGGGGGGGGATTTTTTCTGGGGTTTTTTTCTTCTGCGCATGCGCAGAAGCCGAGTTTCCGGCACTGCGCATGCGTCGCCATCTTGGTTTTGGCTTTTTTTTTGGCAATGTTTTCGGATTTTTCGGCACCCACGCGGTGCACCCACGTGGCGCGGGAGGAAGTGAACCGGCAGTGAGGTAAGTTAGAACCCAACCCTGCATGCTAGTATTCAAACTCAGGTTGGTAGAATTCATTAGCCTGCCTGCCTTCCTCATTTATTTTAGTATATACTGCTGTACAATGGTGCTATAAAACCCATGGATTCTGTCCTCTGTATTTTGGAATTACATGTCAACATGGATTAAAACAAATCAATGGTAGCATGGCTCTTATAAGCCTTGATGATGTCAAGATGCCGCTTGCACCATGACATCTTTGTATAAATGATTTGATTATATATTGCATCATGGCATCTGACAGTAGTATGCAAATCATGTCATTTCAATGATGATGTCATAATACACATGTCTTTATCCACTGCTCCCCATCCTCTGTATAAGTGCTAGGCCAAGTCAATTAACTGATGCAGTTCGGAAAACAAAGCACTATCACACAATTGTTCAAGACACAAGAGCCAGAATCAAATGGTAAAAATATATTAAGAATTTCTAACATCCAAAGACTGTGATTGGAGCGACCAAGAATGGTCACTTGGATTTTGGAGCAGACCTTCAGATCACCAAAATTAAGTGTTTTTCCATTCCATATGATGTTTTACACAATCAATCAAATCAAACAATCTATCGTTGTTATGTTTGGTAAGTGACAAACTTTGAAGTAACAGACCAAGACCCACCTGTCTCCCAAGAGTATCTCAGGATGCAGGAATCAGCCCTATATATGCACATTCCAGGTAACAGATTCTATCTGTTCACATTGTACATATTGTACTAGAATTATAGAATCATATGGCTGGAAGGGAGCCTGGAGGTCTTGTAGTTCAACCCTCTGCCCAAGGCAGTCCTTATACCATCCTGGACAAATGGTTGTCCAATTTTTTTTAAAAAAAACCTCCAATATTCCCACAATATACCTACAATAATTGGATAAGCTACTAACTCAGCCAGAACTCCTGTAGCAGTGCTCAGTTACATTACTGTGTTCAAATATCACTTTTGGGGGACTATAGAGTCTCTTCCAGGGGTGGGTTCCTCCCGGTTCGGACCGGTTCTCCTGAACCGGTAGCGGCCCGCTAGTGATGTCACGATGATGTCACCAAACCGGATCGGCTGGTGCCGGTCCATGGGGGCCGCCAACTTTTTTTTGAATTTTTTTTGAATTTTTTTTAAAAATTTTTTTTCCTTCTGAGCATGCGCAGAAGCCGACTTCTGGCACTGTGCAAGCGGTCACCATCTTTATTTCGGCTTTTTTTCTGGATTTTTTGTTACTGCGCATGCGCGCGCAAAGCGCGGCACGCCCACGCGGCATGCCCACGCGGTGCGCCCACGTGGCGCGGGAGGGAGCGAACCGGCAGCGAGGTAAGTTGGAACCCACCCCTGGTCTCTTCCCACTTTCCTCAGGAATTACCTAGCTAGCATCCCCTAGACCTTTGCCCTGGGAGAATACTGGCAAGGCTTCACAACATTATTAGTTCTTCACCATTGCTCTGGCAAGAACCAATGGACATGAAAAGAGGAAGGAGGGAAAGAGAAAAGGCCTTGTTGTTCCTAGATTCAGTTCACCCAAAATTTAACAATTCCCAAGGTTCCTGCCCTTGACATCACATTCTTCTCCAATAGCTCTCTGCAGGTCAACTCTCGCTCCCCTCCCCTTCGCCAGTATGGCCACAAAAGACAAGCTGCCACTGTCACATCAATTCTCCCCCACTCCAGCTTAAATGCCCCATAAGAATTTTTTTTTCTCAGAATCCTTTTAAGGAAAGCAACAACCACAGTAAGCAAGAAAAGCAGCAATGAAGGAGATGGCTATCCCTTAGTAGATCCCTGCAAATAATTCAGGAAGCATTCTTGGCATCCAGAAGGTCACACAGCCAGGACTGACAGGTCCTGGAAAATAGTAGTAAACCCCAGACGCTAACTCATCATCTGTATGGAGAATGTAAGCTGTGCTCTCAAAAAGTGCTTTTTTTTTTTGCTTATTTATATGTGGGAACGCATGGGAGAGTGACTGAATGTTCAGAGTGTGAATGCCCGAGGCTCTACTTGCTGGTTGTAAGTGTTTGTAGGAGTAATTTCTGGTCCCTGAATTAGGAAGACAGGAGTCATCAGCCTATAGTTACAATCCTGGCTTTCTTGATCACTCTATCTCCCTAAGACTTTTCTTAGAAGATCAAGTATGAAGGGCTGGACAATTGTTGAACTTCTAAATAGGTGTTCTCTAAATACAGTACTTATGTCCCAGTTAAGGGTGTTGTGGGACATGACATATTAATTAGAAAATGCCAAATAGCAAATACGGTCCAGTGTCAAACAAATTAGAATTAAGTTGTCACTAAATTTTACAAATATAGAGGCACCGGGCACTGGGATGGGTTTTTAATTAGTTTAACATAATAAAAACCAATGGGATTGAGGAAATTCAGATAAAGATTTGTCTATACATTTGATATTAGCCAAAAAAAGGGACATGTAAAGAATCAATCTCTATCATTTAAAATAGTTTTTATTAAAGAGGAATGTGTATGTGATGGATTCTAAGAATTCACAATAGGAATAGCTGACTTGAAATCAGAAATATGGATTAACAAAGTACTATGTGTTTTTCCTTAAATGTAAAAAATACTGTATATAGACCTTTGGATTTTAACCTCACACTTCTCATACATATACAATACTTCTGCATTTTTGCCAATAAACTAGACAGATAATGCTTTATATAAATCATCTTGTCCCTTTTCTCTGGAGACCTTGAAGTAGATCCCAAAATTAACTTAAGATGAGACCAGTAACAGCAAAGATAATTGTGTGCCTTAATGGAATGCATTGTCCAGAAATGTTAAAAGGGACCTGAGATTCTACAGGCCTTCCACAAGAGGTCCTCCTTCACTTGGCTGTAAGCAACTATTTTTCATACATACTTCATCCAAAACATCCTTCTACCAACCTTACATAAATGTAACTTTCTTTTTCAGCTGGCAATAACTGTGACTGCATATTGTAGGTTTTATCCATCCACACTATAGAATTGGACAAAGGCAGGCAAATGCTGCTGGCTTTATTTTGAATACCTGAGTTGAATTCAAATTTAATCAGATTTACAACAGAAATCAATAGAACTTAATTAGTTCTGAAAATGTAATGGTCTGCATTCATTTCTCCACCCCCCCCCCCTTGTTTTCTGCATCATGAGAAAAATACACCTTGCACTATAATGTTAAGCCCAGGCTGCAAACAATCTGGACAAGTACAAGATGGAACTTGGTGTCTCTCAACCCTCTGGGTTATTTGCAACCTAGATCTGCCAGTCCTATTAATGGTCTACTACTCGATTCTGTGGTCTCCTTGATTCTGATTTAGTTTGATGCATGCATTTAATCGTTGTGGTTTTAAAACATGGTTGGTGGCTCAAATGAACCAAAGCATTCTAGTTTGTTCAACAAACCAGAATTTTCAAGCGCTATTGTACAGCATCAGTATGTGAACCACAGACATCATCTCTGGCTTACAGTTATGGTAGCTTTCCAGTCAAGATGGCTTCGAATGTACAAGGAGAGAAGAAAGAAACTAACCATTTGCCACCCCAAGCTTTTTTGGTGGGGGTTAAAAAAGACCAGAAAAATCAATTTGATGTATTCCCTGCTCCATTCTCTAACTATTCACATTGATCAAGCTTGCAGCATCTGGATTTGTGAAGTTTTCAAAATTATCACAATTAGATATTTCTACAATGGTGTGACTTGCCTGATCCAGCTGCCAGGATGGAAAGAAACTCTCCCCCCTCCCTACAAGATTATGAATCCATTTTTTCCAGAAATACCTCTTGCCTTAGCAGCACTAAAAAGTCCCCCCCCCCCTCTTTCCCTGTTCCCGATCTTTATCTCCTGCATCTGCACCAAGGCCAGAGAGCATGGAAAAGAGAGCTAACAGGCCACGCCTGCCTCAAGGGAACAAAAACAAACTAGATGTGTTTCTTATCTATAGCAGGAGGGAGCAAAGAAAACAGGCTTTTTCCATTCGGGAAGGAATTAAGTACAAATATATCTCTTGAATGTTGGCTGGACTGAGGCGAGTTTCAAGTATGTTAGCAAAATGTTCATTTCAAATCTCACTGGCATAATTCATGGAAGAATTAGATTTAATCCTTGGCATTTGAGGAAGGCGTGAGAAACTCCCTGTTTTTGAAATTTTTGGATTCTGCCAGGGAATCCAAGGGAATAGCAAACAAGCACCCCCTTTTGCAGGACAGGAGAGGTTTGGGGATTTGAAGAAGGAAGCAACAAAGGCAGTGTTCATACAACAGGCCTAATGCATAGCAGTTTATTCAATGAAATGTAATTTTTGGGGGATGACATGTGCATTGATCCATAGACTAACCACAAAGGGTACGGGGTAAACCAGCTTCCAGTTCAGGACATTGTATAAACACAACCAAAGAAAACCATGGGCTCTGTGAAACCAGGGCTTTCCCCAATAACCCTGACCAGTTTTTCCTCACCTGGTGCCTGCTTAAATGCATTTGAACTATAACTTCCAAGGATTCCCAACCAGCAGGAGCAACCCTCAACCGGGGAGAAATTTAAGCAGCTGAAACCCCCCATCTCATCTGGATGGTATCAGGCTTAAGATTAGACCAGTTCAAAGATCTGGCTTGTTCCATTTCTGTCTTTTTAAACAGCCATTTGAGATGTAGAAATCAGCAGGTGCAACTTTGGCCAGCTTAGGCATAAGCGGGGACCACTTGCTAATTGCTACTCATTAAAGAGATGATTAAAAGTGCAGGATAAAAGGGGGAAAACTGGTATTCCTCAAATAAGAGGGGTTTTTTTTTTTTTAAAAAGATGACAGTTCATTTAGGACAATTTGAAAAGCTTGGCTTGAAAACTTCATCTCCTTCCAAGTTGTTCTGTTTTTCCTGGCAAAGCCCAATACTCACCTACCTGGGGCTGTTCTTGGCTGCTGTTGTAAACAATTAATGATGATTCAGGCACAGCTTGTGAAATAATCTGATCATATGAGACTGAACAGAGTTAAGTGCTTGATTTAATGGGACAATTACATGCATCCTTTCTTTTACTGCCCAGTTTTTGCTGGCTTAGGTATTCACAGCTGGGTAAATACTGAAGAAAAAAACCAGCAGTCTTGCTGCAATGATGAGGATGTCCACTGGAGGTTAGAAAAACAAACAAAAACTGTGTTCTTATAAAATGCTCGATTTATTTATATTATGTTCTTATCCTTCTTCCAGTGTTAACGTAGCACATTAAGTTTTCTTGATGTGGTCCTTTCTCCGATCCCTAGGAAAGCAAAAGAAGCAGAGATAGCTGAGCTTAGCTGTTCTCTTAAATCAGAATTTGTACTGATAGAAGAGAATATTTGTAGCTCAAGGTTGAACTGTGGGGTCCTTGGTGCTCTCTGAGTTTGGTTGTTTTCTTGCAGACATTTCTTTGGCAAAACTAGGTAACACCATCAGTGCTAAAAGAGCAAACCCCACTCCCTTCTAGCACTGATGATATTACATAGTTTAGTAATAAAACATCTGCAAGAAAACAAACAAGTTCAGAGAGCACTAAGGACCTCATACTAGAATTTGTGTTTACCATCAGGTGTCAAATGAGATGTTTCACATAAATATACTGTAAATAGCAATAGCACTTAGACTTATATAGCGCTTCACAGTGCTTTACAGCCCTCTCTAAGCGGTTTACAGAGTCAGCATATTGCTCCAGCAATCTGGGTCCTCATTTTACCAACCTTGGAAGGTTGAGTCAACCTTGAGCCGGTGCTGCTGGCAATCGGCAGTCAGCAGAAGTAGCCTGCAATACTGCATTCTAACCACTGCACCACCACAGCTCATAAATCATTGTGTAAGGCTGCAAGAACAGGAATTATGTATAGTGCTAGTTCAAAGAAACTATACCTCAGTGCAATGTGAGAACCAAGTCCTAGTGGCTCCATTTCAACTTCTTCTCTCTGGAAGAGTCTGCAACTCTCAAGAGCATGTCCTATATTGCAATGTTGATTCTAGCACACTGCCTGGCATTTATGGAAGCTGCTGTCACAGGCTGCAGTGATAGCCACTTGTTCAAATGGGATCATAGTCAATTAGTTGTGATAGCCAGGTTGGGATTCCGGTTCATACTGTAGAATTCCCAGCCAGTCTAATGATTGTTAGGCTGGGGAAAGGAAGTACTAAAAAGTCTTTCAAGGGGGAGCAGATGAACAAAGCAAAAGAAGGGGAGTAAAAAGATGTGGGAACTTGTGAAGAATGCAAAAAGCTCCAGCATCCTATATAGCTTGGGTGGGGGTTGGACTAGATGACCTACAAAGTCCCTTTCAACTCTGTTAATCAGTTAAATCTACAGCACTTGTGACTGCATCTGCAGGCCATGGTGGCAAATAGTTTCACTGCTCTTTTTCTATCCCATATTCCACTCTTTGTCTCTAACGTATGGAGGTCCAAATCACATACAAATACATATTCAAAGTTAAACAATAATTATTCTGTGAAAAAGTTAAATATTATATAGTAATTTTTTTTCTTCTATTCAATTGTATCCAATTCTCAGAGACTATTTGGACAAGTCCCTGTCTAATTTATTGACAAATGAGTTAAAGAACCTTAACATTTCTTATATTGGATATCTAATATCCATCCTTTTTAAAACATTCTTTGAGGGGTTCCAGTAAACACAAAATATTTTATAGTGAATTAATTTCATTTTTAAATTGTATTTCTCATTTTCTAACATTATGATCCATTGATTATTTAAAACTGGATACTCCATTTTTTTATTACATGGTCCAAATACATAACTATGTGTGACTTCAATTTTTCTTTGTAGAGCCTTATAAAATTGAATTGTTAGTTTCTGTTCAAGTGCAGCACCTCTTAAAGAAGGTACAATCACAGATAATTGGAGGCTGTTAACTCCTTGGGACCATACTGGTTGGCTAATACACATTTCAATTGTATATGATGCCAAGCATATATTATAAGCACAGCAAATTCAAAATACAATATTTCAAAAACCTGAAAGCAACTATTGGGAATCAACTGATTTAAAGTACTAACCTCTTGTTTAACACGAGCATTGCAATAAAACATCTAACCCACAATTTTCATATTCAAGTAATGTGATAACATCTGTTTCTCATGTGATTGGAATCAAAATGTAACTACTTACAATTACTTACATGTAATTACTTAATAAGAGCCGAGGTGGCGCAGTGGTTAGAGTGCAGTACTGCAGGCTACTTCAGCTGACTGTTCAGCAGTTCAGCGGTTCAAATCTCACCGGCTCAAGGTTGACTCAGCCTTCCATCCTTCCGAGGTGGGTAAAATGAGGACCCAGATTGTTGGGGGCAATATGCTGACTCTGTGAACCGCTTAGAGAGTGCTGTAAAGCACTGTAAAGCGGTATATAAGTCTAAGTGCTATTGCTATTGCTATTGCTACTTACCTATTAATTACCTACTGTATGTCTATAGCAGCTTTCAAAACAGAAAACAAATGTCCCAGCGTAATATTGTATATCTGGACCCTAAAAGTTTCCAGCATTTCAAAGATATTATATGCTGCTCTCCCAACAGTACCAAAGAGAAGGGCAATCATTATAAGTTTCATTCCAAAACAATACAGATGTTTTAAATAAAAATTCAGTGATGTGGTTGAAAATTTGGTGAGTGAAAGGCACCATTAACATAAGTCTAGTCTAGAGCAGAGGTGTCCAACCTTAGCATATTTAAGACTTGTGGACTTCAACTCCCAGAATCCCCCTGCAAGTCTTAAAGTTGCCAAGGTTGGACATTCCTGATCTAGTGGTTAAGACACCAGGCTAGAAACCAGGAGACCATGAGTTCTAGTCCTCTTTTAGGCATGAAGACCAGCAGAGGGATTTGGTGGCAGTCACTCTCTCTCGGCCCAACCCACCTCACAGGGTTGTTGTTGTGGGGAAAATAGGAGGGATATTAGGTACGACCACCTTGAGTTATTTATAGAATATAACAAATGCAGGATACGAATAAATAAATAAGCTAGATGCAATTTAATGCAAGGGCTTTAGCCTGAAGATAATTGTTTCAATAGTGTTGTTTCAGGCTGGTTTAGGAAAAACAGGCAACCTTTACCCTGCAGCAGCGGTGGGTTGCTCCCGGTTCGGCCCGGTTCTTAGAAGCGGTAGCGGTGGTGGTGGGAGGCTCCGCCCACCCGCCCAGGATGCTTCTGCACATGCGCAGAAGTGTCGTGTGTGTGCACGCGCACGTGCGCAAACCAGTAGCAACGGGTTTTAGAACCCACTACAGAAGGGTATCCAGGAGAAAGGCAGAGATATAGTACTAGCCCATAAGTCAAAGAAAGCATTAATCCACCTGAATTTAGCCTGCCTTTTAGCTATCTTGCGAAATAGTTTACAATAGGGTTAGCTCCGAGATTAACTCAACTTTGTCAAAGGCCAAGCCTAATAAATGTAATGCACCAGCTGCCTTGCACAAAGACCAAGAATCGAACGGATAGTGAGAGCCACACACTGACCAGTTCTGTGTGGAGCCATACATGATCCCATGTGTTTTGTGCTTTAAAAGATAATAAAACAAGCACCTTCTCAGTATTCTCAAATACTATATACTGTATTCTCAAATACTGTACAGTAATCTCAAAGCAATTCACTATGCACAGTTTACAACTCCATATATCAGTTCTACCCCATCTATCCCAATTTTCCATAATCCCCATAATAATAATAACAATAATAACAATAACAACAATAACAACAACAACAACAACAACAATAATAATAATAATGTAAACAGCTAGGAGTACAAACTGCCCATAGTATTCATTACTATCTCTTCATAGACAGTATAATTCTCAAACTGAGAACTTTTCCCACTTGCATGATGATTTAGAAGGAAAATGAGTGGCACTTGGCGTTTGCTACCATCTGGTGTTAAGAGCACAAGTACTTTTCTTTTAACCTAAGGCACGGGTGTCAAACTCGCTGCATCACATTGCCGTCACGTGACATTTAGCAATGTTTTCCCCCTTCGCGGAGCTGGGGTGGGCGTGGCGTGTGTGTGACACATCCGGCCTGCGGGCCGCCAGTTTGACACCCCTGACCTAAGGTGCCTTGTAAACCCAGCCACCGTTCTTTTAGAAGCCATAGTTCAGGACTGTGTTTTGTAAACCAGGTCTATTACTATTTTGAATTTTAAAAATTAGATTCAGGCCCTATAGTCCAAATATGGTTGAGTAGTCTATAGTTTAGTATGGGGTATGTATCCATCCTATTGTGGCTTATTCAACAAAACTACAGTTAAATTAATCATGGCCTAGCATAGCCTATAAATGTAACTAACACAATCTTTGGATTTCATTTTCACTGCAGATCTTATCCTGGAATAGATAGCTAGAAAGGTGGTGCCATATTACATATGGGTGTACTTGGGGCATATGAGCTATTCTGTTCTTATCCTACATTCATTGTAAAGCTAAGTGCACATGGTTGCTGTGGCTTTTGCATTTCATAAATGTTTGGTCCCCTAGTTCAGTTTTTGCATTCTGTATGTATATATATATATATATATATCTGAGCAAAGAAAAGCATTTAATCCACTTGAGTTGAGCTCCAACTCAACTTTTTTGAACTATTACCATCTGGCAGACGTACAGGATAATAAAAACAAGGACAAATAGGCTGAAAAACAGCTTCTATCCCAGGGCAATAACCATATTGAATTCTACGGTATAGTGCAATATCGGGTTTTCAATTTCAATTATACAGAATGTAAAGGATGTATGTTTGTGTTTTTATTTTTATAGTTATAATGTACACTGAAGACGGCATTTAATTTCATTGTACCACATGCAATGACAATAAACTAAACTAAACTAAACTAAACTAAACTAAACTAAACTAAACTAAACTAAACTAAACTAAACTAAACTAAACTAAGGATGATACCTTCTGCAGCTGATGAACTCAGCTCTTGGTTAGCAAAGGTGACTTTCAGGGAGGTTACCCCTCCCCCACCTCTCCTATTGAAAAGGAGCAGCTTCTCAGGCTTGGCCTTCTTCTCCCTCCCCTTTGTGAAATCTGAAGCTTCTTCAGGACCCTCTGTCTCTTTGAGCCTCCCCCACCTTTCACTCTCTCAAAGAAAGGAGGCCAGCCTTTAAAAGGAAGAGATTAGATTGATTGCACCACTCGCTGGGGATAGCACGTACACCCATTCTCTGCAAACTACAGGCAGCCCAATGCAATCATAGTCTCTTTTAAAGGTAAGTTTGGGTTCTTGCTTGACTCATTATTTGGCCTTTGTTGTGGCTGTTGTACTAACTAAGGGAAAAGAAGTTGTCTCCAACAGCATCCCTCCCCAATTGTTCTGGCCTGGGAAATTCAGGAACCTGTCCCCCTTTAAATCTGAATAATAGGGTTAAAATGGCCAGTGTTTGTCCCTAAATCGGGGATAGGTTTAGGGTTTCATGTTGAGCCTCTAATGTGCTTTCAACAGTTGGTGGAAAAGCAAAGAATTTGTTCATTGGATGAGAAATGGCCCATTCACTCTTGGTCTCCTTCTTTTAGGTCCCTTAAGATGGGGTTTCTAAAGCTGATGGTATCAATTGCATCTATAACAAGGCTGGACAACCAGCAGCCCTCCAGGTGCAAATTCCCAACAGTTTCATCTGCATTGGGGTAGTTCAAGAACCCCATAGAGTTCTATACGTTCATCCCTGTCTATAGCATGTTTTGTTCGAATCATACGCTGGTTTCCATCTGAAAAGCTCCCAGAGCAGCTTCTATAATAATAAACAGTTTCTGAAAATACACAAGGAAGGGAAAAAAACAACCAAAGAAACAGATGGGGCAGGGAAAGGAAAACAAGGTACTTTAGACAGCAGTTCTGAATGTTTCTTCAGTCCTATTAAGAGCAGCTATGTGGTGTTCTTAGAGAGTCCCAGAGGACATCAACATCCACTACAACTACTGACCTTGTTCTCAAGAGTACAAATGACCCAATACTCCCTAGAAAGGAAAGGTCCTAGCAGCAAGTAGCAATGGTTGTCCTGGAATTGCATAGAGTGTTTACATTCCCACCTGCCTAATTACTGACAGGAGCTTTTTTTGGTTTTTGAAGCTCCATAAAGATCAGCTAAGGAGAAACCTGACCAGGAGGTGCAATCCATGTTCCTTCAGAGTAGAACTTGTACCTAACAGGGATGCACCCAGAAGTGGTATTCAGCCGGTTTGGACCGGTTCGGGCGAACCGGTAGTGGCCATTTTGACCACTTTGGGCCCCCCTGCCCCAGCGCTATGTTGTTCTATTTAGGCTCATTTTGAAGCCGCGCACATATGCACAAGGCACACGCACGAGCACAGCGCATACACGGAAGGCCATGCGCATGCGTGGACCTCCCGCCCCCGCCGTTCCCTGTCCTATATTCCCTTGTTTTTTTAGCTCAGCTGATTCGCACGGCAGAGTGGATTGCCGCGCCTCAGCTGAGCTAAACAACAGCTCAGCTCACCAGCGCTGACACCGAGGGCGGTCTTTGAGTGCTGCCACATTTTTAAGCAGCGCCTGCGAGCCAATTAAATGCATGGAAGGTTTTGCGCATGCGCGGACGAGGCACGTGCACTCACATTTTTGGTGCTGCTGGGCCAACCGGTAGGTAAATTATGTGAATCCCACCTCTGGATGGACCAAACAATTTGTTTTATTGAATTGAGAAGACTGCCTAACTCCCTAACATTTTGGAGAGCCTACAACATTAAAAGATACTACAGAAACATTTATATTTGTGTTTACAAATGTAGATACTCCAAGCAACATTTTCAACATTCCTTGAAATCCCCTACTGTGAGAATAAAAAGTTGATTGAGTTCAAAACAAGTTGCTTTTCAATTTTCTGGTAGGCATTTCAAGCTTGAAAGAGGAGCTGTTCTCAGCTCAAAATGTATCTGCAATGGTGGAACAATTTTTCTGAAGATTTTGCACAATCCTAGACCCTTACTTAGGGTTGATTTTAAACATGGTTATCTATTCCCATCGCAGCAGGGCTGAATTGGAGGGAATTTGTGAACCCCTTGTGTAATTAGAGATTCACCAAGCTCTTTGTTAAGCATAATTAATTTGATAAAAATTACCGCTGGCATCCCCAAACTTTCTGACATCAAACAGATTTGATGTTTGGAAACCCTCGGGTCTCTCCACCTAAATGTATGTTCAATCCATCCACCATTGGGCACTTAGGACCTCCAGCCCCAGCAATCTGCGGTTGCTATTTCCATCAGGTGATTCAGCCCGAATTTTCTTGCTATGAATGCACTGGCATTTCCATTGTATACTTGCTTATCTTTACAGCACTTTTTTTTCCAACAATCTACCAATGTTAATGTGATCAGAGTGCTCCTGCTTGACAAAGGGGCAACACACCTTTGTATCAGAGGCTTTGAGTGCCAGCTCAATATTGCCTGTCTTAGTTGACAGCAACAATCCTAAAAGGTTTCATGCAGAGGTGGGTTTCAGCAGGTTCTGACCAGTTCTGGAGAACCGGTAGCGGAAATTTTGAGTAGTTCAGAGAACCGGTAAATACCACCTCTGACTGGCCCTGCCCACATCTATTCTCTGCTTCCCGAGTCCCAGCTGATCGGGAGGGAATGGAGATTTTGCAGTATCCTTCCCCTGGAGTAGGGTGGGAATGGAGATTTTACAGTATCCTTCCCCTGCCACGCCCACCAAGCCACGCCCACCCAGTCATATGACCACCAAGCCACGCCCACCATCACATGACCACCAAGCTACACCCACCAATCAAGCCACACCCACAGAACCGGTAGTAAAAATTTTTGCAACCCACCACTGGTTTCATGAAATGTATTTCTCCCAGCTCTACTTGGGACAGGTGAAACCTGAGGTCTTCATGAACATCACTTGGACTTCTAGCCCAGAACCACCAGGTCTGAGCTGCTAGTTAGTAATAAAGCATTTCTTTGCTGCTGTCTATTAATGGTTCAGATGTTTACTGGTCAGGTCTGGTAGCTGGGCTCATACTACAAGTCAGTAGTTTGTTGGACTTAGTTTAGCAGGTTTTTATAGCATATTACTATGATTTCTCCCAAGGATTTATGACTTAGGATAGGGTGATGTATAAACCTTATCCCCTGGCCCTTCTATAAACAATTATCAATCAAATTATTTCATGTTTTAATTCTCAGGTCTAGTTCCTTGAATATTTCAGAAGCTTCCTTTAGATATGCAGTAAGGTTCTACTAGAAGTGTTTCTGATCTCTTTTAAAAATTAAATACTGCTTTTACCTTACTGTACTTGATGATATTCTAAACATGTCTTCCCTGTTTTTTTCCTCCTTGGAAATTAATATTGTAAGTCTTATATAATTAAGTGCTGCCAAGACTGAACCTTATGCAAGAGTCTGGCCTTCACTGATAAGGATTTGGCACTTAGTGGAAAAGTTATAGCTGGGGCTGCTCTCAAAGAATGACTAAGCCAGCATCTCACAGTAAGCTATCATACTAGAGGAGATAAAGGGAAAGAGAATCAAATTGAATAGGGACCAGGGAAATGCTATTTGGAAACAATGCCAGGGGAAGGACCACAGTTCTAATGGGAGCATCAGCATCTGTGTCACGGGTGGAACATCTGAAATTAAGCTCTTGGGCATCTCCAGTAAAAAATCGGAGCAGATAATGGAAAAGATTTTTTTTTCCTTTTCCTGAGATCCAGGACCAGGCAGTAGGAGAACAGCTGGATCATGTTCCCTTTGTTAGATCACTCAGGCTGCTAAATATTCTTAGGCTATTTATATTTACTTACAACCAACACACTGGGCGAATCAATAATATAGTTTGTTTGGTATCAGCTTAGTGTTTTGTACAAAGTCAATCACTGTGATTTGTAAGCCAGGCTTAGTGTGTGGGGTATGCCTGAACAAGGGCTCAGGAAAGGGTATAATCTAGTTTATAATGAAATCGATCAAGTAAAAGCTTTTGATAATAGAAAGTGCTACCCTTGAAATAATAATACTAAACCATGTAAGCCCTGGAAAGGAGGAATACAAGTTCAAAGAGGCAAAATCCCAATGCTTAGAAGGCAGCAGGTACATCTTTCTTTGCCCTCTTCCTTGCAGCAGCTGAGTACAGCTGACAGCCAAGATTTTATCAGTGTCGGAGCCAACCTTGTAATCATTGTCTAATCTACCTGTCCCATCTCATTCATGACGGTAAGAAACTGGCATGAAATAGGACTAAATGGTAGCTCTCGTTTTGTTATGAAACCTGATGCTTGAGTATTTACCTTACTGATCAGTCGGTTTAGGGCTGCACGGGATCACTAAATCCCGTGATTTGTGGCTGGCATCACATCATTTCAATGGGTGATTTGACTTGTAAGGTGGTGGCATTTCATAGCAGGACTGGTTCGGTTGGGTGGCTTCTTTATGTGCTCATGTGACTCTAGTTTCAACTTAACAATCAAACTTGATAAGGTTTGCAAACCATCCTGTTGATCTAAACGGAGATTATAACGACTCTGAATTTGATGGAAGTTAATTTATTTCCTGCGTTAAGGAAGTGAACATAACGTGCCGGGGCAAGTCTATTTTGTAACTGCTCCTGTTTCTGATTTTTACAATCCCTGAGAAATGGTAAGTTGATTACTAAGTTAAATTCATTAGCAAATAACCATTGGTAACAATGATGCTTCTGTGTAACTGCATCTTAACCTAGCTTTCAGTTGAGGAAGTCACAGTATACCGAATCACACCATGCATTATATGTTGTGCAATCTAAGCCTGAGATGTCAACACTGGAGCTGAGTTGAATTCCCATTATTTTAGATTTGTTTAATCACATGTCACACTTCGGTGGGCATAACTTTTAGGGGCACAAAAAGTTCTACGTTCACTTACTATTTATCTTTTGCATTTCCTCCACTAATAGTCCAATCTCCGACGATTCCTTCTTTAAATAGTGCGTCCACTGAATCAGCTTTGTAAGTAGTGACACATTGACCTCTTACCTTCTGACAAGGGTGTCAAACTCGATTTCATTGAGGGCCGCATCAGGTTTGTCTTTGACCTTGGGCAGGGAGGCGGGGCCAGCTTGACATCACTCATGTCAAGGATGCCTGTGGTGGCCCAAGTGCTCTGCCAGCGAAAACAGGCTCACAAGCTCTGTTTTTAGCTGCAATGGCCTCCTGCAACCCTCTGCCAGTGAAAATGGAGCTCAGGAGGGCCGCATGTGGCCCTCCTGAGCTCCATTTTCGCTGGTAGAGGCACCATGGGCCAGTCCTTTGCTGTTTCCAGGATGGCCCTGCGGGCCAGATCTAAGCACCCCGTGGGCTGACCTTGAGTTTGACACCCCTGCCTTACGAGCTTGCTGAATTTCCCTGGATAAACTCCTGCAAATCAACTCTGCAAACTGTTGCAAACTGTAGATTCTTCGATCAGATAAGGAAGAAAGCCTCGAGCTGAATCGGTGGTGTAGCACCATTAGTCCAGAAAAAAATTGAGCCACATGCTCCTGTATTTATGTTTATTGGGCTGTATTATTATTAGCTAGGGAAAATAGAAACCTTTTTTAAAACATGTGATTGCAAAGATAAATGTAAGTCAGTTGACACCAGCACCTTAACTGACTGGCCGAAAGTCACCCAGTGGGCTTCATGCCTATGGCAAAACTGGAACTCAAGAGTTTCTAGCCTGATGCTTTCACCACTATACAAAACTGGCTCTCTTTGCTGCAGCGTGCAATAGAAAAAAACATAGCAGCTTTCTGTTTAGAACAAACCACAGTTCTATCATTCTTAATTATTTTTGTGCCTTGCGTCAGTGTGGACTCTTGGCGACTGCCTGGGCAGGTTTCTGTAATTGTCTGGGCCAGATTTCCAAATCTTGGTTTGCCATTCCCTTGTTTGCTAGATCTGAGAGAGAGTGATTGGATCGAGTTCATCCAACTGGCTTCGTGCCCAAGGTGAGACTAGAACTCATGGTCTCGAGGTTTCTAGCCTGATCCTTGAACCACTACACTAAACTGGTTCTCATATATTATGATTCCTTGCACATGCCAGCCAGATGTTTAGACTGGACAATTGTTATTGTACAGCTTGTTGAGCGTATTAGTTCATGCATGTTCTATGCTATGGTTTAACCATAGCTGTTTGAATAAACCATGTTTTCCAGGGTTCTAAGGTGTAAACCACAACCAGGGAGCGTCACCACATGCTATCCCACAGCAAAGCAAACAGCATTGTGATTGGGAAGGGTTAAAAAAAACAATGGATCTACTGCCATCCTGTGGCCCCGGTGTTGCTCAATGCCCTCCATATAATCGGCCCATCCTGTCTTGCAGGTTGCTCTAAGGGTACAACACACACCATGTTTGGAAGAAAAGGACAATACAGTACAAACAGTAGGACAATAGTAAAGAACAGGACGGAAAACGGAAGAGCCAGGGTAGTGTGTGTATATATACACTGCTTCCAATGTCGAACAGGACCGAGGAGACCCAAGTTCAAGTTTCCCTTAGTCACAGAAGCCCTCCCCCCCCATCCCAGTAACCTCACAAGGTGAAGGTTGTGGGTGTAAAACGACCCGTAGGGTAAAACGGAGCTCTTGAGAGGAAAAGTCAGGGTAGAAGTCGTTCCCCAAAACAGAGAAACGAGAAGACCTGTGTAGAATCGCGCGTGGTTTTCTAGCCCACTGGCAACGATAGGCTCAAAAAAACGAGGCAGGCCTGATTTCTGAGCGTCCGTGGACTTCTCCAGGGCGGCGGCGGCGGGGGTCGGGGGTCGGCTTAGTGACTTCTGGCAGCGCCTTGTCTTCCCGCCGGCCGCTTTCAGGGGAGCCCTAAGCCGGCGGCCGCTTTGAGCTCGGGACTCGCTCTACCAGAAACGTCGCTGCCTGCCCGTTTTCAGGTTCCGGGGGTGGGGGATGGGGGAAGTTGCTCCCGGGCTTTTCCAGCTGAATGCTTCTGGGCTCAGGGCCAAGGGCTCTCCTGGCGGCAGCCTTGGCGGCGCTTTTCCTACTTTTGCTCCCGTCCCGCGGCTCCAGAAGAGGGAAGGTGCGAAAGCAAGGAACGTGCGCGCGCGCTCCTTTTCCCTCTCGCTGTGTTTGTTGTGTGTGTTTGTGTGTGTGTGTGTGAGAGAGAGAGAGAGAGAGCAGGAAGCCAAGAGCGAGAAGATCCTGGTGGCTCCCGGGCGTGCCGGCGAAACGTTTTTGCAAGGAGCACGCACCGACCGGGTCGCAACTTCAAACCAAAAGAGATCGCGCCCGTGCGCTTTGTTACGACTCCTCCGCCCCACGATCCCATTTCGCTGCTATCCTAGCAGCGTCGCGTGGGACTCCCAAAGGCTGCGGGCTCCGCTGCGCCCAGAATTCTCAATGAGGACCAGGCACCGGACATGAAGGTAAGCGTGGATCGCCTTCTGGGGGAAGATTCCTGCTTTCTGCGGTTCTCCACGCCCGGATTTAGGAAGGTGGGCGCGGAACTCCGGCACAGAAGGAGCTGGAGTTAAACCTGCTGTAAGAGAAAGAGGTGATAAAGAACTTATGGCCACCCGATCGTCCAACGCTTCAAAAGTTGGTAGAAGAAAATACCGGATAGGAATTAAAAGGAAAAGGAGTGTTCTCAAAGCAACAGTGGTCGGGTCAGATTTTCAGGTCAGATCTCTCATTTAATATCACAAGATGGATTTCAGGCAAACCATTCTTCTCTTGAGTTCTTTTCCTCCCTCAATGAATGCTATGGCATTCATTGTTAAAATCATAGAAGTGAAAAGTTTTGACTGCTCTAAAGTGCAATAAAATACCATATATTTATTTGTGTGTGTGCGTGAGTGTGTGGATGTGTATGTGTATATATGTATAAATGTGTGCATATGTATATGTATATATATACCTGTATATATACCTGTATATATATATGTGTGTGTGTGTGTGTGTATGTATGTAATCCTTGACTTACAACAGTTCATTTAGTGACCGTTCAAAGTTACAACAGCATTGGAAAAAGGGACTCATGACTATTTTTCACACTTATGACCATTGCAGCATCCCCATGGTCATGTGATTTACATTTGGATGCTTGACAACTGGTTCATGTTTATGACGGTTGAAGTGTCCATGGCTCATGTGATCACCTTTTGCGACCTTCTGACCAGCAGAATCAATGGGGAAGCTAGATTCACTTAACAACCGTGTTACTAATTTAACAACTGCAGTGATTCACTTACAAATGTAGCTAGGAAAATCGTAACTCACTTAACAAATTTCTCACTTAGCAACATAAAGTCTGGGCTCAGTTGTGGTCGTAAGCCGAGGACTACCTGTATACTTGTGATAATAACACTGCTCTTTTGAGAAGAATATCCAAGGCTGACAGGATGGGAAAAAGGAATCGTTCCGGTGTTCTTTCTTAGCTATTTTTTTCTTGTTCCCAAAGGTGGCCTGGACTGGGCAGGGAAGGTGGAATGTCGAACTCCCACCCGGTGAGGTTGCAGACTTGTCCCAGTTCTCCACGGGACTCGTGGATTCGATCCCTGAAAGAAACCTCCTCTACGAGCTTTGGAAAAAAATGCACTTGTTCCGCAGCTGCAGCTATCGGATCCAGCTGGAGGGGCAGATGAACAATGCCCCAAGGATCCAGGGCATCCGATGGGTAAGTAAGAATGCTTGGTCGTTGCAGACAATCGGGTCGGTCCTATTTTATGTGAGCTATTGGCCAATTTGTCTAGGCTCTGAGGCTTGGCCCTGGAGAGGAGACCACTTGGAGACCCAAGGATTGTAGTTCAAAGAAAAGTGTGATGGATATGTCCATGTAGGAGCCTTCTCTTCCCCATAGGCAGGAATATTGGTGCAGCTAAGACAAATCATTCATTTAATATTATGCCTGTGAGTCAGAGTGACAGCAGAGTGCTGACATGAGCAGGGCGAAGGGATCAGCCTGCTTTCGCTTTCAGGCAGGATGTGAAATCTCTTTACATCACCAGAATCTGAGTGTGCGTTTTATTTTAGCACAGGCCTAACAAATAGTCCTTGTGTGTCCTGAGAAAGTTTACATCTTGTCCCTTAGATCTGTTGTCAGAAGGGGTCTGTGGTTGATTCCCCCCCCCTTATTTTTTAATATTGCTGTTCTTAACAGAAATGTGTTGGTGGTTCTGTTTGTTTCTTTTTGCTTCCTAAGAATGATGCTATTGAGTGAATGGCTAAAGTTGTCCCATGCAGGGGTCTTGTTTATCCCTTATGGTGAAAACCTGCCTGCTCCCAAGGAGTTCAGGGTTACTTGATCCTCAGAACATCAGACAGTGTACAGGTAGTCCTCGACTTACGACCACAATTGAGCCCAAAAAGTTTCTGTTGCTAAGTGAGACATTTGGTAAGGGAGTTGTGCCCCATTTCACGACTTTTCTTGCCGCAGTTGTTAAGTGAATCACTGCGGTTGTTACGTTGGTAACGTGGTTGTTAAGTGAATCTGGCTTCCCCATTGACTTTGCTTCCCGGAAGGTTGCAAAAAGTGATCACATGATCCCAGGATACTGTAAACTTCATAAATATGAATCAGTTGCCAAGCATCTGAACTTTGATCACCTGACCACGGGAATGCTGCAACGATTGTGTGAAAAATGGTCATAAGTAACTTTTTTCAGTGGTGTAATTTTGAACAGTCACTAAATGAACTGTTGTAAATTGAGAACTATCTGTATTAGAAGAAAGAGAATAGTACTGCAAATGCAAAAAGCAAGAACCAATTTAGCAGAATATCCGATTCTAGCCATTGCAGTTTTAAATTGGTTTATGGCAGAATTATATACTCTTAAGGGCTGCAGCACTCCATATTCCCCCCACCCCTGAAAATTTTGAGCTTAACCCCCAGAGATCTTTAAAAGCTGTTGTTGATCTTTAAATGTTTTGTGCAATATTGAGAAAGATAATTAAATACACAATTGGAAAGTAGCTATATTAACCATATTGGGTTTTATTTCAAAATAAATTAAATCAATTTTATTTTTTTCTCCCGCTAGCAGCTTTGGGAATGTGGCCTTCAACAAGTTGCTCTAAGGTCAAAAATGGGGGGGGGGAATGCATTCAACTAAATGTGATGAAATACAGCATGGCTTAATATGCAACCGGATTAATGAATTTCATAGTTGAGCAGGAATTTGAATGTTATATGCTGGGTGGGGATCATGGGAATTGTAGCCATCCTTTTTGGAAAGGGTCTTTGCATACTCATCCTGTTGTTTTTTTGGGGGATTAGTACACTAAAATGTTGTTAACATGCATTCTGTAAAATTATCCTGTCAAGCTCATGGAGAATCCCCACAACAACCATATAAGATAGATAAATGTTAATTGTTCTCTCCATAGTGTATTATCATAGCCATTCAGGTACCGGTATTAACACATACTGTATGCAAACTGCAATGTAAGGGTATTTTACCCATAGGTAAAAAGTGCATATTTGCAGGATGAAATAAGCAATCACTTGTATCTTTTAAAAGAGTAAGTGCCACTTCGATTTTAGGGCTGTTTCAGCTCTTTCCAAACCTTTCTGATTAAGCCATGATTTTCTTACATAAGCTTCAGAGCTTAAGTGGTGATGAGATAATTACATTTCCAGTATAATAATGAGTTGGATCCAGTTGCTTATCCCTTTACACAAGATCAAGATGTAAATAGGGTGCTTTCTTTCCGCAGTTTTCATGTACCATATCTGGCCAGTGAGTAAATACTCTGTTATTTAAATCAACAGTTTGAACTAGGAGTACTTTTCTTCCCCATTCTTTCTTTATTGAGATGACTGGAAGTATGTGGGAGGATATTTTTTACAAATATTCTACTCCAAGATCTTTAGGGTTTAGGGTTAGATTAGAAGATGTTCAGAGATATGTGGATGACTTGGGGGAGGAACAACATTCTCTAAAGTATCTGTTCATCCTTTTTTCTCCCCCCCTCCCCCTCTCTGCACGCACACATACCCATCACAGTTGAAGCGGGAAATAATGGAGGAAAACATTTTTGCAGCTTTTTTAAAATTTCAAAAGGCTATATATTGCATTTTGAAGTTTTCTTGGGGTGGTTTATAACACATTGAAATCTCCAGGTAACATTTAGAAGTCACTTTTAGTATATCAAAAGGCTCGATGAATAAAAAATAATTTTGCTTGGCATCAAATAAGGAATAAAATAATAGCAATAGCAATAGCACTTAGATTTATATACCGCTTCATAGTCCTTCACAGCCCTCTCTAAGCGGTTTACAGAGTCAGCATATTGCCCCCAACAATCTGGGTCCTCATTTTACCGACCTCGGAAGGATGGAAGGCTGAGTCAACCTTGAGCCTGGTGAGATTCGATCTGCCAAACTGCTGGCAGCCGGTGATCAGCACAAGTAGCCTGCAGTACTGCACTCTAACCACTGCGCCACCGCGGCGGGGTATTTCTCTGGGATGGACACTCTAGAATTGGGACTACCACTAAGAAGGTCAGCTTCTAGTTGGTCATCCTCCTGGTCACCTTCAACCTGGAAGGGCACTCTGATCAAAGTTTCTGAAGATGTTTATAGGGCAGGTGTTCCTTCAGATACTGTGGTTCCTAGCCATGAAGGGCCTTATCTACAGAGGTGGGCTTCACATAATTTAACAACCGGTTTGCCCAGAATTGAAAACGTAAGCGTGCGCGCCTTGCACACATGCTCGCTTTGCTCGTGCACGCACCTTGCGCACATGCATGCTGCGTCAAAAACACGGCAATTCGCTTGTGCGTGCCATCCGTGCATGCGTGCGGTGTCACAAAACACGGCAATTCGCTCATGCGCTATATCCACGCATGCATGCGGTGTCAAAAAACACAGCGATATAGGACCGGCTGAATCTCACCTCTGCTTATCTAGTAGGTTAGTACCAGTACTTTGAATTGGGAATGAAAACAAACAGTGAGTCCAATGATGCTGATAATATAACACTGACTGAATACATTCAAAATGCTTGGTTCTGGTCAGCATTCTTCAAGAGAAATCTGGCACCTTCCCCAACTCCTGATCACAATGGAAAATATATTTTCCTCATTGGAGACACCTCAGGTGATTAGCATCTATGTGCACTTAACACAAAGGTTTGGAGTTATTTTTCCCCTCCATTTGTGGTTAAGGACTACTCTCAGCGATCTTTGATGAATGAGAGGATTCTCACGGTCTGGCTTGCTAGTCTAAGCTCTTGCTTTTGATCTTGTCTGTGGAAATCTATTGGCACCGGCTTCATGATATTCATAGTTGTTACTGGGTTCCCTTTGGTGATTTCAACCAGACGTGGGGCAGATAGTCTGGGCCCTGGTTGCCAGAATGAGCTGGAGAGCTTGCAGATAGAATATGTCAAAGGGCATCACTTATAATATCCCTAGATTCAGCTTTTGAATTTCCGAACTTCGATCACTAGCTTTATTCTCCATCCTTTGTCAGTGGCTGTACTTTCTTTCAGCTCCCAGGCAGATGGCAGCAATTAGAGTCGGTCTCACTAACTGAGGTCACACCTTGGGGGGAGCCGTTGTGTGGTTTGGTTGGGGTTCACCTGTTGCCTGCATGAACTCAGCTACTGTGGCTCAGTTAGTAACACCCTGATGAAAAATCATGACCTAGCAAACGTGTAAATAACATCCCCCTTTATTTTATTGTTTCTTTCTTATCACCACAAAATTCTTTTTATTACGGATCTTTTCAGGGAAAGTCACTTTAAAACCTTATAGTGAGGGAAAGAAAAAAAGGGAAGAGATACCAGGTTGGGGAATGGGACCTCTCCTATTTGAGAATGGCTTGGGAAGGGATGCATCCTGAAAAAAATATGATCTAAAATCCAATATTTCTCAACTTCAACAACTTTAGGATTTGTGGATTTCCACTCCTACAATCTCAAGCTGACCTGGAATTTCTGGGAGTTGCAGTCCACACAATTTAAAGTTGCAAAAGTTGAGAAACGCTGATCTGACCAACCGCCCAGCATTGTGATTAAGCTTAAAGTAGCAGTTTGAGTTCCTTGGTCACCAACAAGTAACCAATAAACAAACCAAAAAAAGCCTGTTCCTTTGCTTCTAAGCAGGATGTGCAAGCACCCACGCCTGCCTGAAAGCTATTTTTTTCCTGAAAATAATAGCTTTCTTTTAGAATCCAAGGAGTAAAAAGATAACCTCCGCTTACTTAGGAGTGCAAAAAAAAAAAAAAAAAAAAAAAAGCCTGACATAAAACCCATCACTTTCATAGGAAATTACAGAAGGTGGGCATGGATTAGCCTTCCTGCAAGAGTTGCCAACTGACCAAAAAAAAAAAAAGAAAAAGAAAAAGAAAAAAAAAGCACTTGGTACAAGCTCAGAATAAGTGGTTTTCTTTCTAATTATTTCCTAAGGTTAGGAAGTGCTCTGGGATTTGAACCTTAGTCTGAACAGGGAGAAAAGAAAAACATATTCCAGGAGTTAGATGTGATTCAAATTAGGGCCGATGGATGTAAGCCAGCAAAAAGATCCTAGGGCCTTTGAGTTAGAGGACTTTGTTCAACAGAGAGTCTTCATTTCCCTGACTAAGCTGCAGCTGCATACTCCCTACCACCCCCATTTCAAGGAAAGCAGCTTCCCCAGGGAACTCCTGGCTTTTTTCTTTGGTCTAAGGAAGGGCGATACCAAGGAATAGCCAAACATAGCTAGGAAGAAAAGGACAGGCTCCTGGTTTGGCTTCCTGCCTAATTTGACCGGATTTCTGGCGACAGACGGACTCCCTGGTCTCTTGCAGCCACCAGTCGGAAAAAGCAGGGTGGGGTGGAAGGGGGAGAAATAGGAGGTGACGGCTCCCTTCGGAAGTGGCTTGGGCTCTGTGAGTTTGAGACGTTGCCTGGAACAGTGGCCGTTCCATTGATCACATGTGCAGTGAACCCTGAGAGCAAGAAAAAATTCCTCTGGTGCAGTCAATTTCAAATGGTTTCAGGGATTTATCTGTTCCCCACTTCAAAACCGGAAACGGTAGGAAGGTATAATCACTGTGAAATCAAATCCAGGCACTGCAGAAAGAGGATAAGTTTGACCTACCTGTGGAAGAGTATAATCTTAGTTATTCTCTGCTACAGAGTAGTGTTGTAGTGGTAGTGTTGCAGTGGTCTATGTACCCAATTGTTGTGCTTGCAGAATTCATGAGTCAGAACCCGTCAAGTTGAGACTTTTAAAACTATCACGATTAAGAAAAGCCGTGGCTTGGCATGATCAGTATAGGTGCCAGTTGAATTGATGCAATAGAGCAGTGATGGCGAACCTTTTTTTCCTCGGGTGCCAAAAGCGCGTGCGCATGCGCTATTGCACGTGCGTGCGTGCCCACACCCATAATTCAATGCCCCCCACACACTCCACACCCCTGCGCATGCGCACATGACCCCCCCCCACTCCCCCATTTCCTGACTTCCGGTGGGCCCGGTAGGCCCGTTTTTTGCCCTCCCCAGGCTCCAGAGGCTTCCCTGGAGCCTGGGGAGGGAGAAAACATCCTCCCCCGCCACCCCAGAAGCCCTCTGGAGGCCGAAAATGCCCTCCCAGAGCCTCCGCATGAGCCGAAAATCAGCTGGCCGGTGCGCACATGTGCACTGGAGCTGAGCTAGGGCAACGGCCCGCATGCCGGCAGATATGGCTCCGCGTGCCACCTGTGGCATGCGTGCCATAGGTTTGCCATCACGGCAATAGAGGATAGAACTGTAGTTGGAAGATTAGGCTGACAGGAGGCTGTGGGGTGGTCTTTGTTTGATGCGGCAGTTCCAAGAGCTTCTCCTTAAAAATTTAGCTTGATAAAATTTAACATCGTGACTTTGGAAGTCGATGAGACAAGGTAGAGAGAAGGCTCCACTCACATCTGTCTGGACACATCCATGGAGGCAAAAATTTTAGCTGGCCCTGCAAGATGCTGGGCAGGAGCGCACTTGAAGAGCTGAAGAGAGGATGGGCTCACTCTTTGTTACTTGTCAGTGTTAATCACTACCATGCCTCTCATCTAACTTGCTTGTAAATCATCAGCAGCTGCCTTGGGGCTCCAAATAGTGAATGGTTTGGAATTCTGGGTGTTGCTGTGCCAGTGCACCATGGGAGCAGTCCAGTGGGGAAGGTTGATCTACTGAAGTGAAGACAAACTCTGTTTTTTTTTAAACCACGTCATTATACGTTTTTTATAAATCTTCTCTATGAGACATTTTTCATCCTCTCCTCTGAATGATCTCTTAGAATTAAAGAGATGCCCTGCTCTTGGAGAAGAGACATCCCGATACTAGTTTCTCAACAAGAGAACCAATCAGCTGCTCAAAATTTAAATATAACTCCAACTGAACAACCAATCACACGACCAACTGACCACCCTGGCACACAAGACATTTATAAGCTAAGGAGAATAGGACAGGAAAATCCTGCTGATGATGTTACCTAGTCTGGTAACGAAACGTTCAGAAACTAAATTGAAACAAGCTTGGAGAACAAACCACTGCCAAAATCTAAAAACCGAGCTACAATTATTTTCTATCATTTCGCCAGTTTCTCAAGTTCAAGATTCATGATTTGTGCATGACATCAAAGTGTAAAGAGAGGAAATGGCCCAGATATTGTGAAACTCCAGGTGGTTATGAGGACAGCATAGGGAATCCAGATTCAAAGGGCAAAATGTGCAGGGAAACGGTGTAGCCGTTATCAGGAAGACTTTAAATAGCTGCTTCATTTCCTGAGCTTGTATGATCTGCCTCATACGCAGTCCCAAGGAAAGCACTCCCGAATCCCATTTTATCCCTGAATCTGGGATCTCTGCACTCCTCCTCCAGGTCAATTGAGCTACCTTTCCTTCGTTGCACAAATGAGGATGCTGGAAATAGGAGGCTTGTTGTGCTCCTCAACAAAAGGTAGGTTATAAATGTAACAAATAATATCCTCCCTGTATAGAAATATCAAAATATGGTACCTGCAGGAAACTGGTATGACAGGAAAAATGCTAGACTAGGATCTTTGTAACTGCAGTCTAATTTTCTATATGCGGGAAACTGTTCTTGATGAAAGAGCCCATTGAGTTCCTGCTGACAATACGAGTGAGAGTGGGAAGGGCCCTACTCCGTTTGTTATTTTGAGAGGATTTATTTTTGGGTGGCAGAGGGGAATAAAAGTGGTGTTTGTCCTCAGGACTGCTGTGAAACTAGAGAAGGCATGAGCTGAGCTACAAGTAACACTTGGAATAGGAAAACCTTATTGTTCGTCTCTTTTGAGAATTCTATATGCTTTCCTTCTGATGGATAGGACAAAAACATGTAGCAGTGAGGTATGGAACCATGGAGGTGATTCCATAGTAAGCTGGCGGGGGAGATTCAAGAAATTTATTTGAGCCACATTCAAGCAAACCAACGGCAGAGCATCAATTTATTCTCTGCACATATTTTATCTGCAGATTCTTACCTTAATCAGAGTAACCTGGACTGTACTAGGGAAAGATGGGCAGGACAAAGCCCCTGTCCTGCAACCACATCTACCTGGGATTCTGTAGATGTATTTGCAGGTGTAATTCCACATATTCATCCTGGATTCCCTGTGGTGAGTGAGATGGGCATCTTGTGTAGTAATCTGGGATTCTGCGCAGAGTGGAGCCTGAAGAAACAGCTGAGCTGCTCTATAGTTCAAGATTACCAACTGTGTATTTGATTCATGCGATTTTTTTGGCTCCCGGGGGCAGCCTAATAGGGCAGAATGACTAGATCCAGGAAATAATCAACACTTCTTTGTGGATATAATGCTGCCTGCCTTGAAGCAGGTGGGTGGTATGTTCTGTTGAAGAAGCCTTCCTTAGATTTGACCTTCTTTTGCCCAGTACCCAACTTTTCCTTTTGAGGAAAAGTTATTAAGAAGTTGCTGGGAGACCATGGGAGATTTTGGAGGAAATAAGTACAGTATCTGAATCATTTTCAGTTAGGTTTCTGGTCCAATCATGGGGAAAGATACTCTACTGCTTGCTTTGGTCAATGACTTTGTCAGGGCTTAGATGGGGGGGGGCGGGGGAGAGTGTTAGAACTATAAGTGGCATTCAATACTGTATCATTGATCGTGGCATCTTTCTGGACTGTCCATATGGGCTGGGAGCAGCAGTACAATTTTATTCTGCTCCTATCTGAGTTGCCATTAATCAGAGTCAGTGGTGATAGAGGAGAAAGACCCAAGGCCTTGGATCTTTCTTTATAAACGTCTGCAAGACTTGGTACCCTCCTTTATGTTTCTTTACATTTTTGTGAAACATTTTACAGAAACCACCTGTCATTTGGGGAGTACTTTTAGAGCAGGGGTGTCAAACTTGTGTCGTCATGGGACCAGGGATGGTTTTTACTTGACTTCCCTACCGGTTCGCAAATGTGAGCACGCGCTGTTAGAGGTGGCATCTACTGAAGGAGTTATCCTGATGACAGTTGTACCTTTTACAGCAACCTCATGGTTTGTGGTGCTATTATCATGCTTTGTGGTGCTATTAATAGTGCAACCCCAAAATGCTATACAAGTGATACCGTTTGCTGAAAATGATGCCTCTGGCTTCCATGAGCCCCTGTCTCTTTTTCTGAATATTGGCTGAACTGTGACCCTTTTCCAGCATCTGAGCAGATCACTTGAAAGGGAGAGCAGATGTGGAAGTTCAGCACAGTGACTTCTAGGATAGGGAGGATCTAGGAGGAAAAATGGAAGCAAAAGGAACAAATCAGCCATGTATGCTGAGAATGCTGGTACAGGTAATCCTCGACTTACGACCATAATTGAGCCCCAAATTACTGTTGCCAGGTGAGCCATTTGTTAAGTGAGTTTCCCTCATTTTACGACCTTTCTTGACACAGCTGTTAAGTGATTCAACGCAGTTGTTAAGTTAGTTACATGGTTGTTAAGTGAATCAGGCTTCCCCATTGACTTTGCTTGTCAGAAGCGATGACAAGCAAAGGTGATGATCATATGATCCCAGGATACTGCAACCGTCAGAAATGCGAGTCAACTGCCAAGCATTTGATTTTTGACCACGGGGATGCTGCGACGGTTTGTAAGTGTGGAAAATTGTCATAAGTCACTTTTTTCAGCGCTGTTGCAACTTTGAACGGTCACTAAATGAACTGTCGTATGTCGAGCACCTGTATAACAATATTCAGAAGACATGGTTTCTCACTGCATTTATAGTGTGTCAGGCCTTTAGCCCAACCAAGTTAATGTTATCTCCTTGGACTTCTACCTTTTTTTTCCCAAACATTTTTTTATTAAATTATAAAATATTACAAAATACAAAAGTAAATAAAAGAGCAGTGAGGGGGGAGAGGAAAGGGGGAAAAAAGTGAGGAAAGGTAGGGAAAAGAAAAGAAAAAGAAGCGTTGACTTCCGACTCTCTCTGTTGCAGTAGAATAAGGCATTAGCATCAAATGACAGCTTTTTGCTTTTCCATAATAGTATGAACAAGTCATTTCTGTAAAGATCTATCAATCTAATCTGTAAAACCCAGAGTAAAAATTTCATTCTTTTCCACATCAAGCAAGAAGTTCAGAAGAGGTTTCCACGTGGAAACAAAAGTACTTATGTTCTTTTCTTTAATCAAAATAGTCTATTTTGCCGTTTCAGCCAACTCCATCAACTTCTGCAACCATTCTTCCATGGTAGGAATCGAAGTGTCCTTCCATTTTTTCACACATACAGTAGTTTTGCTGCTGTTAATTTATATAATAAATGAAGTTCCAATTTTTTTCTCCAGTTCTTTTTACATTAGACCCAAAAGTAAAAGTTCTGGTTTCATTTTTATCTCCGTTTTCAGAATTTTCTGTATTAAATCATACTCCAAATTTTATTTTATTTTTTTGCTTTATCACATGTCCACCATAGATGATAAAAAGTCCCTTCTTTATTTTTACACTTCCAACATTCATTTGACAGAACTCCTACTTTTGTTAGCTGAGACCTTTTAACTGGAGATGCTAATGATTGAATGATTGTCTTTCTGTTGAGTTATAGATTCTCTTTTCAGGGCAAGGTGTTGAGCCCGCCAGGAGGTAAACAGAGAAAGCAGGGAAGCTCTTAGAGGTGAGCTATTATCTGCTGTTGGCAGAACAAATGCCAAAAGGCAAGGACAGCTTGATTCATGTGCATTTCTGACTTGGTAGCAAGCCAGATTTGGCTACAAGTCTCTGCATAGCGATTCATAACTAATCTGCTTGGCAACAGCAAGTGTACCTCTCTACCTCTTGAGAACAGAGCTGAATCAGTTAATGTTTGGAGTTCAGTTTCCCGTCTCTTCTGCCACAAAACAGGTCAGACTGGTCCCCTTCAAGCCAAATCCCACCACTAGCACCTGGACATCTTTCATCTGTTATCTAAATGAAATGCTGTCTTTTCGCATTGTGGCAGCAAAAATATAACTCTAGCTTCCGAAGTTTCAGATCCTGCAACTTTTTTTTTTTAAAAAAACACCAACATTTGCAGCTGCGATGGGTCAGTCAGAATTTGTTCATTTGCCCGATGTTAAGGTAAGGAGAGAAAACGGGGCAGGAACCCTATGCGTATTTATTTTTTCATTCGGCGTTTATATATGGAACACGTTAAGTTTGATCTCTTCAGGACTAAGTTAGGTTCAAGAGCAATTTTCTCTTTTTGATCTGCTGCTAGAACCATATTTAAAAGTATACCATCATCAGGAGGATCCGTTTGACAGATCTCTTCAATAGCTATTCATTATCCATGTTTATTTGAGCAATATATTTTCCTTATTCTCCTTTTTGTTTGATTGTGGCTCTTCTGGAGTAGGGGAGCCAAGTATCCTTAAGTAATGTCACATCAGACTCCTCGCTCTGCCCAGAAAATTGCAACGATTAAGATGATTCTTCCTAGTGTGTGATTAAAATCAAACCTCTCCAGTGAAGTGACAGGGTGAGTTTTCAAGAATTGAAATGCTGCTTAGCGGTGTACTGTGGTGATTAAGGTGTTGGATGACATTTAGGGAGACTTGGCTTCAGGTCTCCATTCTGTTATGAAATTGTTTAGGTGACCTTGTGCCAGTAATTCTCAATGACATAGCCAGATTGCGGTTGCGTAGCCAAGTTTGGGTGAAGGAAACATGGATTTCCAATTCCAGGAAGGAAAAAAAGGAGGAGATGAAACTAAGTAAAATAAATATATAAGTAAGGAACAAATTAAGAGGGAAGCACTTCTAGGTTTAGTTTGGCTTACATAGCCATGGTGTATGTATGTATGTATGTATGTATGTATGTATGTATGTGTGTGTGTGTGTGTATATATATATATATATATATATACTAATTTTTACGCCTCAGTGGGGCAACTGTACAATTAACTGGAGGAGTTGAAACAATATCAAATGTGGCTTTTTACACTAAACAGTGGAAAATACCAAATGGGGAAAAAAACATATTAACATTCTTCTC
>QLTV01000462.1:966262-978992 GCA_003457575.1 Thermophis baileyi
TTATCTGCCACAATGTCCTACCTGTCAATGACTACTTCACCTTCCACCACACCAATCCACGAGCACACAATAGATACAAACTTCATGTAAACCGCTCCAAACTCGACTGCAGAAAACATGACGTCAGCAACAGAGTGATTAATGCCTAGAATTCACTACCTGACTCTGTGGTTTCTTCCCCAAACCCAAAAAACTTTAACCTTAGACTGTCTACTGTCGACCTCACCCCATTCCTAAGAGGTCTGTAAGGGGCGTGCATAAGCGCACCAGCGTGCCTACCGTCCCTGTCCTACTGTCCTATTGTCCTCATCTATCTGTATTCACCTTGATTATGTTTATGTTTATACCTATACCTGCTACCTTGTACATGTTTGACAAACAAAATAAATAAAATAAAATAAAATAAAATAAAATAAATAAATAAAGTATCCCCCTTATTTGTGATAGAAGGAGAATTAGATCCACTTTAGCCAGGAACTGGCTTCTACTGCAGGACAGATATTTCTCCCTGTGTTTTAAACTCAGCATGCCCTATATACATTTACCTGTCCATAAAGGTGATAATTTACTGGAAATTTGGGACCTTCTGGACCTCAACTGGCACCTGGACTCACTGGTGTCAAATGGAAAATCGCTTACATTTTCAGTGTTATCTTTGAGTACAGAAGGTGGCACCTGGCCCTTGGTACGAATACCAGCCAATCACGCCTACTCAGCTGATGTAATTGCATCGAGAGATAGCAGACCAGGCCAGATTTTCTTTCTAAACTAAGGCTTGCAGCGAAGATGGGAATGGCTTATCCTTTTCTTTAAGCCTAACCCACAGAGTAGGTGATAGGATTTAACCCTCATTTCTATGAGAGGGGTTTTCTGCACTCATCCTAGGTCAGAAATAAAAAAGAAAAGGGACTCGGTAGTTTACATGGTTAATATAATGTTTGATCCATGATTCTAGTTCTTGAGTGATTTCAAAAGAATGAGATCCTTCCCCCCCCTCCTGCCCCCACCTCTCTGTCCCCCAGTCTTGCGTTGCTTAAAAGCACGCTTGCTCTTATGGTATAGTGGAGGGAGAGATCCCTGGCTACAGGAAGGGGTAAAGTGGTGTCCGGTTTTTCCTGTCCTTTGCTTTCCTTGCAACTTTCCTAAAGGCTGTGACACTTGATCAATCAAGAAATCAGAAGCATGTTCTGACTAGCAAATGTTATTAAAAGGCATAAGCATTGGTGAGCTGCTGCTCACTTCATCCGTTGCATCTGGTGGAATTGTGGCTCATGAGAACGTCTATCCGTAACATGTTGGTCAGAAAAAGTTCTACCAGATTCCTCATTTTTTCAGCACCATAAACTAACTTGGCTCTTCCCCTCCAATATCTGATCAGTCAAAGGTAAACGAAAAGGCAAAAGTGACCAACCTAGTGGTTTTTTTTTTTTCTTCCCCTGCATGATTTCTGGGCATAAACATGTCCCATTTTGGCTTATTGGCAAAGGGAAGGAAGACATGAAGAGGCCTGTGCAGAATTGGGGCATGTCAGGTTGACCTCAGCCAGCAGACGGTTTGCCTGTGAGTTGCTGCTTCTGCTTGTAGCCCAGCCCAGGCTGGAGGCACTGTTGCTCACTCCAGCAGCTGGCCAGCCCTTGTGATGTTTGTCGTGTAAACAGGTTAAGAGGCGGGTGCTGTTTGTGCTCGCCAGTGAGGGAAATGAGCAGCCTTGAGGAGCTGGCAGGACACCTTGGGAGGGAAGGGAGAAAGTGTTCTCCTGGGAGGACATTTCTTAGAATCCATTAAAAAAAAAAAACCACCACATTAGTGGTGTCCTATCGCCTTCCTGAAATCTCCACGATCGAGAAAGAAAGAGACAAAGGGGGCCTTTACGTCAAGCCTGGACTGGTACTCTCAGGGCTGAGATCATTTTCGATGTTTGGCTCAGATTGAGAAGCAAGGAATAAAAATAAGAGAATTTTCCATCACCCTTGAGGAGATAGTAGATGCAAATGGGGCTGAATGTGCTTCCTAAATCTGCCTTGGCGTGGCTTCCAGGCTGCTGGCCCATCTTCTCTCCTGTTGCCTTTGGTTAACTCTTTTTCTATCTTTATCATTAATACAATAATAGAGTTGGAAGGGACCTGGAGGTCTTCTAGTCTAACCCCTTGCAACAAAGAGAAAGTCAAATCTTTCTTGCTTCAAGGAGGGTTTTGGAAGACA
This sequence comes from Thermophis baileyi, assembly GCA_003457575.1. Classification (NCBI taxonomy): domain Eukaryota; kingdom Metazoa; phylum Chordata; class Lepidosauria; order Squamata; family Dipsadidae; genus Thermophis; species Thermophis baileyi. The sequence continues at coordinate 968,465 of QLTV01000462.1, forward strand.
GGCTAGAATCACTTAATAGTGAGATGGGCAGCATATAAATTTAATAAATAAACAAATTCAATCACAGTATATTCCTGTCAGCCCTTATAATTCCTCCTCTGTGCTGATTAAATCTTGCTCTTTCAGCCTTCTTTCACTGACGTATGTTTCATAACAGTGGTATGGCATCATTTCTTACAGCATAAGAAGAAGGTCTCTCTCAAGCTAGGTTCAGCCTGTGGTTTCACAAAACTCTTTGGCTTTTCTTGCCAATGTTTAGGAAATGGCTTGCCATGAATTTCTTGCAGGATTTAAAAAATACTTTTGAAGTTAGCATCCTGCTGATCTTCCCTCCAAATATACTACAGTATAAGCCAGATGAAACCCCTAATTTTGAAATTAGTCAAAATTGGCCTCATGCTGCCACCTGCATGATTTTCACCAACATGTAAAAAAAAAAACCTCAGATGGTATGATTGAGTGGATAATAACACTGGAAAGTTCACACATTTTTCCTGAAGTTTATATGAATCAGGTAATTTAGGTGGTTATTATCCCTTCAGGAGAAGAGACGGTTGTCTAAACCTGTGTATGTGGCGTGCCCCCAGGTGTTTATTTTTAACTTAGTTAAATAGACTTAACAGATTATTTATAAGCATCTTTATTTATTTCATCTATGTGTATTTGCATATTAATTAAATAATGGTTCTGAAGAACGTGCTTATGGATTACATGTGATTTGCCAGTACACGTGACGGCAAGCACCACTTCGAGAAGAATATTTCTATGTGAGTGAAATGGGACAAAGCGGCTTAAAATCCTCCATAATAAAATGTTGTTTAAAAAGCACTCTAAAACAGGACAGCATAAGCAGTAATGAGCAAGTGAACAGGGCGAGCAAGCAGCATTTCATCTAATTGCAAATAACATTGTTTACAAAATGTTTTGTGACAACATTTTATCAATAGAATTGAGCAGGAGGAAGAGACACTCCTCCCAGTGAGGTCGCACATGGCTGGCCTTCTTCAGGTCCCGTCAGCCAGACAGTGTCGGCTGGCGGGCCTACGGGGGAGGGCCTTCTCTGTAGCCGCTCCGACTCTGTGGAACCAACTTCCCCCCGAGATCTGTACTACCCCCACCTTACTGGCTTTCCGTAAAGCCGTTAAGACCTGTCTTTTCCGGCAGGCCTGGGGCCAATAACTGGCTGATTGGCCCATGTATGTTTGTGTGAATGTTTTATTTTAATATTGATATATTTTTAAACTGTTTTTTTATATATATGTTTTTATTGTTGTCTTTTTTATATACTGTGAGCCGCCCAGAGTCCTTCGGGAGTTGGGCGGCATACAATTTTTATAAACAATAAATAATAAAATAATAATAAAAAGCAGTAACTTCTGAGGGGTTGAATGGTCAGCTGCAGGTATGAAAAAGTCATAATAACTGCTGATTCCAAGGGCTGGATCCTAAGAACTGCGGCTGCTTATTATGAGTGATTGAACAACTCCTCTCTGCTTATAGTACAGGTAGTCCTCGACGTACGACCACAATCGAGCCCAAAATTTCTTTCGCTAAGTGAAACATTTGTTAAGTGAGTTTGCCCCATTTTATGACCTTTCTTGCCACAGTTGTTAAGTGAATCACTGTAGTTGTTAAATTAGTCAAACCATTGTTAAGTAAATCTGGCTTCCCCATTGACTTTGCTTCTCAGGAGGTCACAAAAGGGGATCACGTGACCTCGGGACACTGCAACCGTCATAAATATGAGTCAATTGCCAAGCATCTGAATTTTGATCACACGATCATGGGGATCCTGCAACGGTCATAAGTCTGAAAACTGGTCATAAGTCACTTTTTTCAGTGCCATTGTAACTTTGAATGGTCACTAAACGAATTGTTGTAATTCGAGGACTGCCTGTATGGAATATAAGGTAGCCAATTTACAGTGAACAAATGATCAGTGAGAATTAATAAGAGTTTGTTGGTAGAATCCCTAACAACTTTTTCCTCTTAATGAGTAGCATGTTTTTTGGTGCATTGAGAGTCTGAGAAGGGAGAACATGAAGAAATAAAAATGTTCTGTTAATGGTATTGAAGAAACAAAAGTGAAGATGAACAGACAAAAATCTATAGTCCTGACCTAAAATGTTTATGATTAAGAAAAAGTCAGAGAATTGGAACTTGAGTGTGGCCACCCTTCAGCAGGTCAGGGCATATGCAGTTTTTTCACATTAAAAAAAAAAGTGGTACAAAACAGCTGACAAAAGAAAATAAACAAAGGAACAAATTCAGCGAAGGAGCAACTAAAAGCAAGAAGCAATTAGAAGAAATTTTGCACCAAAGGAATTGAGAGACAGCTTTGAAATGCTCACCAAAGAAACAGGCTCTGAGCATTTATGGAGGGGGGAAAAAGGAGAGACAATGCTCAATAGGAGATAGAGAACAATTGTGTCAGCTGATGGCCAACGACCAAGAGGAGCCAAAACAAATGTATATTACCTCATGAATTGTGTTGTCTTCCAAGATTAGAGATTGCGGCTTTGAAAATTACTTTTTTTCCTGCTGATCCACTTAGGGACAAATAACACTGCAAAGTACAGCAACAGCTGTATCATTATGCACTCTGAAGAGATAGTAAGGAAGCTCAGAGAAGATGACATCAGGTAAAGGATGTTGTATGTAGAGAGTAGTTTGAGGAATGTAGGTGACTTGGAATAAGGATAATGAAAGAGGTGGCAAAAATAAAAATGTGCAGAGGAAAGAAATAGGTTTTAATGGCCTTTGAAAGGCTAGAAGTGTGGATCCCTTTGTTTGATTCTTTTTCTTTGTCAGCTCTTTTGTAGTACTACCTTTCTCTGATCTGAAAAATCATCATATATTTTAATCTGCTGAAGGGTGGATACACATGGTTCCTTATTTAATGACCACATTTAACAATTATTCAAATTTACGATGGCACTGATTGATTGGTAGATTGATTGGTAGGTTGATTAGAGCCGAGGTGGCGCAGTGGTTAGAGTGCAGTACTGCAGGCTACTTCAGCTGACTGCTAGCTGCAGTTCGGCAGTTCAAATCTCACCGGCTCAAGGTTGACTCAGCCTTCCATCCTTCCGAGGTGGGTAAAATGAGGACCCAGATTGTTGGGGGCAATATGCTGACTGTCTGAACCGCTTAGAGAGGGCTGTAAAGCACTGTGAAGCGGTATATAAGTCTAAGTGCTATTGCTATTGCTATTGGTAGTTATTACTGGACCTTGTACTTACAGCTGGCACAGTGTCCTTGCAGTCATGGGACTATGACCCCAGTACGTGGTGTCCAGCTTGTAGTTATGATATTGCAGCATCCCATGGTCAGGTGACCCCAATTTGGACCTTTCCTGCTGGTTTTACACAAGCAAAGTAAACAGGCAAGCGGGCAGAAAATTGGAAGTAATAGAAATGTGAGATCCTTGCTTAACGACTCCATGCAGGTCTCGCTTAATGATGGCAACCAGGACTGCCAGAACTGCCATCACTAAGCAGTGTGGGCATATGGTTTTTCAATTTATGATGGCATTGCTTGACAGTGGAGTTCTCAGTCCCAAATTACTGTTGTTAAGTGAAGACTACCTCTACAAATAGATAATGTTGGATTGGATTGAGTTCAGTGGAGAAAGAGAGGGGAGAACTGAATCTGATTAGGTTTAAAGCATGACGGCTGGGAGTTGAAGTTAAGTTGAATTCTGGGAATTGAAGTCCATCAGTCTTAAGCTGGGACACCCCAGCTTAAAGGAAAATAAGATATATTGCTGTGCCAAGGTGGGGAGGATGAAGCTTTGGTTTTCAGAAGGGAGCAACAGTGGAGGCTGGTAGCTTCTTGTGAGGTGGCTGTGAGGGGCTGAAGAGAGAATGTGCCACTTTATTTTTAGTGATGGGTCCTGGAAGTAAGATGCAACCAGAGATTCAACAGGCCCCCAACCTTTTAGCCTTTGAAAGCTGTTGAGACCTGACTTTTTTTTACTGAGGTCCTGGGATAGGATTGTGTAAGTAGATACAGGTAGTCCTTGACATGTGACAATAATTGGGGCCAGAATAAGCAAGATTTATGTAAGTTATGGCCGATTTAATGGGTTTTTTTTTTGCCATGGTGGTTAAGTGAATCACTGCAGTTGTTAAGTAAATCATCTGGTTGAGTGTGATTACTGGACACCTAATTAGAAGGTGCTCTTCAGATAACAGAGTTAGTTTTGCTAATGACATCAGTGTTCTTGGCACCAAGAACATCAGCATGGTATGTCAAGGTGCTTTCTGCTCCAAAGTACCATAGTAGCACACCTGCTACTTTGCTTTCCCTACAATGTTTAATAATATATTGCTGAAGAAGATGCCGTGACTGAGCTCACATATAAGGTGCCTCGTAGCATGATGTGTGAACCCAGCTGCTGCCTGCTGTCTTCAGCTTCAATTTTTTTTAATTTTTTATTTAGTTTGTCAAACATGTACGAGATAACAGGTATAAGTATAAACATGGACATGAATACAGGAAATGAGTACAAATAAATGGGGACAGTAGGACAGGGATGGTAGGCACGCTATCATACAATATCATATACAATGCCTTCCTATCCGTTTTTGTTTTGAAATAAGTTACTACACATTGTGTTCAATGGGTTTTTATTCCATGGTAACCGTGTTTGCCGTATCTCGGATTTCACTTTTGTGTTTTGCCAGATGTTAATCCGAACTTCCACTGTCCTTTCTGTTTCTTGGTTTCTTCTTCTGTTTTGAATATAAACTGGCCATCTGTGCCAGAAAAATGCTAGTCTTTCATGTCCATGTTGCAAGCTGATCAGTATCTGAAGCAGCTACTGAAAAGAATGTGAGGAACACAGTTGTGTTTATTGAAATGTTTTCGTGGGCTCTTGTTATAGCACTCAGCATTCCGGTGCATTCCAGCCAAGCCACTCTGCAGTTTGCTGAAGTGTCAAAGGGAGTAACTCTTGTAGTTTGCTGCCTGCTTGTTATGTCATTTAATTTCTTCTGTTTACGCACAGCTGGCCCAAGAGGGGGCTGAGAGAGGAAAAAAAAATATCAAAATGCCATTCCTTCCCATTCTGCTGTCCATAAAAAAACACTGCCTGAGTTAGCCACCTCATCATTATTTTGCGGTAAGAAGACTGGCCTGTTGAAGTAGTGCACTCTCGGTTTTCCTCTGCTTTTTTCCTGATATGTATTGATTTGCATCCCAAAGAAAGTGGGGCTTAGTTTGATGCAAGTTTAATTGCCGAAGGAAAGGTTGCATCTATAAATGGGTGATATTACATCAAATAATGTGTTAAAGGATTAGTCACATAAGGAAATTCAGATTAAGCTTTCACATCTTTGTAGTAATGATATTTTTCAGCAACAGCAGACTGTACATCCTGGGTATCCACAGGGAAACAGGGATAATGGTATTTTCTTTGTGGTTTTATTTTCTACACACAGATGTAACACCATAACCTCCAGCAAATATAAATTATGTCAGGGGTCTCCTTGGCAACTTTAAGACTTGTGGACTTCAACTCCCAGAATTCCTCAGCCAGCTTTGCGGAGTTGAAGTCCACAAGTTTAAAGTTGCCAAGGTTGGAGACCCCTGCATTATGTGATCCTGAATGACCATATAACAATGCTCTTTCCTTCAGTCCCTTATCTCCCTGATAAGCATTTGTTGGTGACATCCTGATACCGTCACATTTCCATTACTGTCAGGGTTGGAGAACCTGTATCCTTCCAGATGTTTTCAGAATTGGTCATGCTAGTGGGAGCCGTTGAAAGCTGACATTCGGCAACATCTGCAGGGTCACCAAGTCACTATCCCTGGGTTATTGGCAAAGCAGGTGAGTTTAAGAAGGGACTACAAAAACACTCCCACAGTTTTTCCAATTTATATAATCAGAAATGAATGCGATCCGATTTGCCCACCAGCATGCCATTTGAAAAGGCTGTTGTAGCAATTGAGTGTCCACCCAGCCATTTATGTCTGACGTTGTGGGTCTTCAAGGAGTATGTGAATAACCACAAAGCCTCTACAAGTGCTGGTTAATCAGGGACGTGCATTTCAGTTTTCTTTGGGGCAAAATGGGAGTTCAAGTTATCTCTTCAAATGTTTATTTACTTTTTAAAGTTGCTTTTGGTTATAGCTTCTATGCCTGACCTATGGCTGTAATATAATACCGGTTCTCATCAAACGTTAATTGGAGAGAGGGGCATAGACTTTCTCTCAAAATGACTGTTGTCCTCCATAAGCAAAATAATATATGCTCAGCAGCTGCAGGAAGGTCTGAACTGGGGTTCTTCTTCCTTTTGCAAGTCACAGAATTGGAAATGGTGTGAGTCACAATTAGTAGAAGAGGGTGTGGAAGGAAGGGAACAAGAAAAACTGATAAAAATGTTCTGATTTTTTTTGAGAGGGGGGGGTTTACAGGTTTTAAAAACATTCTATTATACCAAATCAGCCTATATAAATATTTCCATCTGTCTTGGCTAAAGTGATGTTACCTTATTACAGAGGTGGGCTGCAGCTGGTTAGGACCGGTTCAAGTGAACCAGTAGTTCCGACCACTGGCTGGGCCCGCCCACCTGCCCCGGCGCTATCCCATTCTATATATCTCACTCTCTGGCTCACTCGCCCCGCCCATGCAGCCCCGCCGATTTCTGCACCTCGCCCGCTCTACTCACTGCAGCTGCCCGAGAAGCCACGTGTCAGGGTTCCAAGTAACACCCCCTGTCAGGCCTGGAAGCCATCTTGGGCATTGGATCTTCAGGCCTGCCACTGCGCGCATGAAATCGCTGTGTGTTTGAAGCCGCGTGCAAGCTCACATTTTCGGTTCTGCACTAGGCGAACCGGTTGTTAAATTATGTGAAGCCCACCTCTGCCCTATTAGTAATCAACTCTAGTTCTCATGATGCTCACAACCCTGTATTTCATTTATTTTTCAATTGTGGAAAAACATGGAAGAGCAAAATCCTGCCTCTTTTGTTCATATAGATGGCTAGATTAAGCCTATTTCCTATGAGAAAATGGTTTGCATTTATTCATGGTTGTCTTTAATGTGAAGAATCTACACTCCCTTGACTGGGATTATCTGATCTTTTTAAACATGACCGCTCGTCTCCTTTTCGAACAAATTTTTGTTTTACATTCCCTTCGATTCCATCTGCTTGGAAAGTCAGGTTTGTACATGTATTTAGGTATCTGTGTATCTAGATAGGTTGATAAATGTTCATTTTCAGCTGCTCCGGCGTGAAAGACATGTGCTCGCTGTGAAAAAGCAGCAAGAATGATATTTCTACAGTAAATACCAGTGGAATATTCCTTTCTAAAATGCCATATTTGGTTACAATATCATTTTATTCACATCAAAGCAGTCAAAGAAGGTGGAAGCTTGCCTTCAAGAAGTTGTGGGAGCTTCATCACTGGAATCTTTCAAGAAGAGACTGGACTCCCATTTGTCACAAATGGTGTAGGGCAGTGATGGCGAACCTTTTTGGCACCAAGTGCCCAAACTGGAACATGTGTACATTAATGCGCTGGAGCACCCAAAACCCGAAGACCAGCTGGCCCATGCGCATGCGTGTGCCGGCCAGCTGGTCTTCGGGTTTCCGGCACTCTGGTGCTCGCAAAGACCAGCTGGCCGGCGTGCATACGCACTCTGGAAACCAGAAGAGCAGCTGGCGACAGCGTGCGTGCCCACAGAGAGGGCTCTGCGTGCCACCTCTGGCACGCGTGCCATAGGTTCGCCATCACGGATGTAGGGTCTCCTGCTTTGGCGGGGGGTTGGATTAGATGACCTACAAGGTCTCTTCCAACTCTGTTAATCTGTTAAAAATCTGTTAAAGTCAAAATATTTTCATTAAGCCGTTTATGATTCCTGTTTTGTTATTCATTTAAACTGCATATTATTGTAGAAAATAATTGAATTTTCTGGAGATCCAGAACTAACTGATTGAAAGTGCTGTGAGTTTTTAAAACACTGGTGTGTGCTTGTGTGTGTGCACACATGCTGCCATACGTAGGTAGCTATAATGAAAATGAATCAGATTCTAAAATAAGAGTTGGAACTATACTAACATATACCAGTATAACATAATATAAAAATAAATCTCACACTGGGTCTCCTGGTCATTTCCTTTGAATGATGGATACTATTTGTATTACCCTGGATTTAACAAATGTAAGAGATAGTTCCTTCCTCACTTTGTAAAATATCTAAGGAAATGTCCTTGATTTTTGTCTTGGTTTTTGTTTCCAGACTCCTCTTCCAGAGAGTGAATCAACTCTGGTGCCTGGCCACAACCTAAAACAGGTAATAAACATGACATGTGCAAATAAAAGTATTAGCTATAATGTAACAAAGCTCACTCATTCCTTGAGGTCTAGCACCACCATCTCTAAATAGGTATCCTCTACAAAAGTTGTCCATTCCAGGCAGTTTTGGTAGTTGTAATGCCAATGTCTCCAGAAGATTCCAAGTTTGGAAAGGTGGACCTCTGTGGTTCATTGTAACGCTACACATAGTAAACTAACTCAGCCAATGGAATTCCTTTGTTCAGATCTGTATTCTGCCTTGAATTTGCTAATTTTCTGTTTGACACATTCTTTCTGCAGTCTAGGCGAACTATTCTAATTATTATGATAAGTTGGTGCTTGTAGAATAATGTGATCACATGAAAATACTACCTAACTTTCAGAAGTTTATTAATAAAAGTATTTATTCATACTATAAGAGCTGGAGGCATCTCATGTTCTTTACTGATTCTATTGACCACAAGAATGTAACATTTATATTTAGGAATCCTGGCTGTTAATTCTTGATTGGCGTTTTTGTTGTGAACATACAAAATTATGCAAATTCAGGTTGCACATTTTTTTGGATTCAAATTCAGAACAGGCATTTCAAAACATGGCAACACCCACATACCACCTGTTTGCATCTCCTGAAAACCTGCTTAAATTTTACATCAGAGTTTTTAAAAAAATAATCAGAGCTCAAATGTATTTGTTTTCAACTCTGATTTAAGTAGCTTTTCAGGAGATGCAAACAAATGCATTTGAGGTGAGATCATTTTTTAAAAAATATATGTTTTATAGGAATTATCTCTTTAAGGCAATCTAGTTTTAAAAATATTTTATCACCCACATGCTCCTAGTCACTTTTAAATGCACCTGTAAGACACAAGGTAGTTCTTGACCTAGGACCACAATTGTGATTGAAATTTCTGTCATATGTTCTTGTAGTCATAAGTTGAGTCATACCAAATTTTACAACCAATTTTATGGCAATTATTAAGCAAATCACTGCAGTCGTTAATTGAATCACATGATCATTAACCAAATCCAGCTTCCTCATTGGGTGTTTTTATGCCACTTTCCCCCAGAAATTGGCAACTAGTCAGAAATGCAAGGTAGCAGTAGACAAGCACCCAAATTGTGATCACTGACTATGGGAGTGTTGCAATGGTTGTAAGTGTGAGTATAGGCCATAAGTCACTTTTTCCAAGGCTATCATAATGTTGAACCATAATTAAACAAATGGTTGCAAGCCAAGGACCACCTGTATCAATGGCTACGAAGCATGATTTCTATGGAACACCATGTGAATCAGAGGCAGTGTGAGTTGTAATATCCTTTATTGGGTGATATGAATGGGAAGATGATACGTAGATAGGCCATCTCCACTGTGAGAGTACATTTTTAGAGCTTAGGGTTGCTTTTCTCATTTAAAAAAAAACATATTTTTACTTGTATAACGGTTGCTGTTCTATATATCTACAAAGAGAAGTATTTATCGATATAGTGTAAGTGTTTCTGCTAATGCTTTGTCTAGAGATGACTTCTTAAAGCATGGGTAGCAGCTCTATCCTCTTGCCCCCCTGCCCAAATTAGTATTCACTGACATTTGAATATCTGGAAAATGAGATCAAGTGCAGTAGCCCCTCTTACATTTTATTTTGCAGGTTTCCTCCAACAAAATTCGGAGAGCAGGAAGGCTCCTCTGCGCACACTTGGTAGTCATGTATCCAGATTTAATCCGCGATCATAAGCATCACCTCCGGCTTCACAGGTACATATACATGTGGGCCCCTGGAGCAAGAAATTAAAAGCAACTGGCACTTCTGTACCCCCTCCTACCTCCCTCATGGGCTAGGTTGAAAATGAGGTACAGGTAGATGACACTGCCGTTTTCGCTAAAGATTTTATGAGTGCCGTCACAAGCAAAACATCCAGGGATGCGTTACATGAGAACAATGAGGCTTCTGAATGTAGATTTGCACAAGTCTGGAACTCTTTCCTTGACAGTATTCAGTTTCGATTGAATTAACTGTTCTGGAAGAAAAACCTTGCAGAATCTTGTACAATAATTGTTTGTTTCAGCAATCATTAAGTATCTGTCTGTCTGTCTGTCTGTCTGTCTGTCTGTCTGTCTGTCTGTCTGTCTGTCTGTCTGTCTGTCTGTCTGTCTCTCTCTCTCTCTCTCTCTCTCTCTATCTATCTATCTATCTATCTATCTATCTATCTATCTATCTAT
>QLTV01000462.1:988264-1030939 GCA_003457575.1 Thermophis baileyi
CATTTCACCCCTGGTTCAACCCCCCCTTTGTCACCTCATCTTGTGTGGGGGGGGGGCGCGGCGGCGGGGGGGTCGCGGCATTAGAAAGGTTGAGAACCACTGGACTAGCTGCAGCCTGTGACAGGAGTGGGTGGTCTGTGAGATGAAGCCAGTGCCCTGTCCTCAGAAATGGATAAATGGAGTTGTTGATGCTAGAATAAGGAGGCTGTGTAGGTGAGTCTTAATTCTTTTCCTGGACACTTTTGTCTACATATACCCCAAATGATTTATTTTTTTTTTGTAAATCCAGATCACTTTCATTACCTTTAGTAAGCGGTAAATGAGATGGTGATATGGTGGAATATCTTCCTTGCAATCTTAGTGGTGGAATGAAACCGTTTCTTGACTTGATCCTCCTTATTTCCTCCTTTATGCTCTGGAATCACCTTCCCTTGTCCATGCAGTACGACAGGAGAGCTACTTTCAGGATCGAGATGCTCAGTTCTTCCGATTTGTGGCCTTGGAACCAAGTGCTGAAGACAGGGATGGAGAGGAGCTACTGGAGGCATTGGCATTGCTGACCCAGCTGGGCCCAACTGCATTGCTCACCACCATCCTACGCAAACCGTAAGCATTGACTACAGGTAGCAGTCAGGGGGGGGGGGAAATGAGAAAATTTCAAGAAGTTAGTGCATGGATCATAGTTCTATAAAATGGAGTGTTCTATAAGTGTTCATAGTTCTATAAAATGATTGTTGGATTCAGCATATTTAACTCATACAGAATTAAAGAAGCTTTTATAGATTCTATTCAAGGAAAAAAATGACTAAGGACACTGAGGATTGAATTGCAGTCCCTTTGCAGGTGAAGCAAAGACTTTGCCATGGTGATCCCTTATAAAAGTGTGTGACTGTGTATGTATTTTTGTACATACATTTAAATCAGCAAAAAAGTCAGAAGAAGCAACAGTTTCATGGAACCGTGTCAGAAACTAAGAAGCTGCTGGACCACAAGAAGATCTAATTTTGTATTCCTTCAAAAGAATCTAACGGACAAACTTGGAAAGCTCTTTCTGTGCCTTAGTACAATGTAGAGTATAAGAATCATGTCTTGCTTTCTTAAAACGGAATTTATGGTCCTCAATATTTCAGAGTTAAGCTTTGCAGGATCTGGGTAATGGACCTAATATTTATGTTGGAAGCCAGGAATGACCGAGAAAGCTAAAAGGGACTTCCTGTCAAGAAGGAAGCATGCATATTTTGAATACATCTTTGTCCTTCCTGAGGAGAGAGAAGGGCTACACACAGCTGTGAATGTAATCTTATGGGCTTAAGATGTTTTTGTATGCATAGATCTGAGATCAGCAATGTAATGTCAACTGATGGGAGAATGTGTGTTTCGTTTTGGTCTTTCTCCTCCAGTCCTAACCAACGCACAGATGAGGAACTTGCACTGATCTTTGAGGAGTTACTGCATGTCAAAGCGGTAGCCCATCTCTCCAGTTCGGTGAGTGACAGATTCTGTCTCATTTGGCCTAACTTTAATTTGTTACAAATACGCTGTGAATAACAAAGAGGAAGGAATTGGTTTGTTTTTGTGATCCTATCCATCATATAGTTGAAAATGAAAAGGATTCCTTGTTTGCTGGTTCTCTGTTGATTGGATGCCCGTTTTATTTCTCTTTATAGCCCAGCCATCACATCAGTGTATTGCAGTGCCCACATCCCCCCCCCCAGAATGCCATGAAATGGCCCAAGTCTGCAGCCTTCTAGTTTTTAATTTATTTATTATTATTAAATTGTTTAAATCCCACCTTTATTACAGATAGTCCTTGATTTATGACTGGTCACTTACCAACCATTAGAAGTTACAAGGCCTTGAAAATATTATTTCTGGCCCATCCTCAAACTTATGACTGCTGTACCACCCCGCGGTCATGCGATCATATTTTGGGCACTTGGCAACTGGCTCACATTTGTGACCATGAGACCATGTGGTTTGCTTAACAACTGTAAGCAAGATCCTGAAGATCATAAAAATGTCCATAAACCATAATAATATAAACCATAATATCGGATCCAGTCATGTGGTGACTCGACTTACAACTGCAACAACCTATGACCAAAATTCTGGATTCAATTGAGGTCAAAGACTACCTATACTTCTATAAGTAATTCAAAGAGGCAAACATACATAATGCTGCTTCCTCCTCCCATTTTCTTCACAACAACAATCTTGTGAGGTGGGTAGGAAAACAAAATGGCAGCTATTCTCCTATTTCTATTGCAACATAAGTAATAAACATGAATATGTCTAAAAGTCTGTAGAGATTCTCAGTCATCCAGGTCATGGTTGTCCCAAAGGTGCTTTTTCAGGAGGCAACTGGACTTTCTTGTTTTTTCTTTGAAGATGTTTCGCTTCTCATCCAAGAAGCTTCTTCAGCTGTGACTGGATGGTGGGGAATGGAAGGATTTATATTCCTTGCAGACAGCTGGTCATGTGCATCTTTTTTCAGGGTTGTGAATATATCTACTTATAAATGAAGTTTTTAGTAGCAAAGCAAATAGGGTAACATATTTTCTGGCACTCTTTCTCTGAATGTAGTTTTTTACATGAATTTCCCAGACTGTCTAATAGCTATATATCCATGTAATCAGGGGTGGGCTGCTGGGGGTTCGCAGGGGTTCGGGAGAACATCTAGCTAAGATTCTGTGCAGTTCGGAGAACCCCCAAATCTTACTCCTGGCTGGCCCTGCCCACCTCACCCCGCCCCTCCCAGGAATCCCCCCGTGGCCCATTTTGGATGCAGGTAAGTGCAGGGCACACACGGAGGCTCGGGGAAGGTGAAAAACGGGGCTAGGGGGGGGAAAAAGGGCCCCCCCCCCGTGGTGCAGGAGGCCAACTAGGCCACGCCCCCAATGGCCACGCCCACCCAGCAACCGGGCAGAGAACCCCTTGCTAAAAAAATTTGAAGCCCACCCCTGCATGTAATCAACTCTCAGTCACTCCAAATGCATCCAATTCAGCAGTTAGAGCTGGATTCACTTCTACTCGATGCTCCCTTTAAATGATTGGTTTATGCATAAAACATACATACTAGAATAGGGAAGGGTGGGCAGGGTTCCTGTTCAGCTTTGCTCTCCTACAGGTTTTTGCTCTCCTGTCCATATGCCCTGAATGTCTACTGATTAGTCTTATGGAAAAAAATGAAATCATGTTAAGTACTGGCACCACTGCATTTTCTTATTTGCTTGTTTGCCATTTCCCTATTCAGGTTGTCAAAGTACACTGTGTAATTTACACGTTGACTTGAAAACAAACCCTTGGTTGATTGCATTGAGATTTCTCGGGTGACGTGCTTCGTATTATAGATGTCTGTGGAGGACAAGACAGGAAGGAACTATGGCATAATGCAGAAGTGCAGCAGTCCATAGCTCCAAACAAACAGGATGCAACTGGCATAACTGACATATTGCAAAGATACAGAAAGTCTAGTACCAGGCACTTACAGTAATCAGTGCTTTGTTGGCCCGGATCCCTTTTCTGCTTTCCTTTCCTAAGGGATCTATGGATGCCAACAGTAATTTCCAGCCAAATGTTATATTTCTTACATCAGGAACCAACAATTACTTGCATATTTCTCCTTCCCAGTGAGCTTTGGGGAATTTTGTGTTGTGAACTAATTCAACTTCTCTACCTGATAAAATCTTCATCAATGGCCAACATCCCATCTAAGGTTGATCCTTGATAGACATATGAGTTATACCCCATTTATACACTTGTTTTTCCTTCCTTCCTTCCTTCCTTCCTTCCTTCCTTCCTTCCTTCCTTCCTTCCTTCCTTCCTTCCTTCCTTCCTTCCTTCCTTCCTTCCTTCCTTCCTTCCTTTTCCCCCCCTGAAGATGATTTAAAAACATAAAAACTGGCATCTATTTTATAAACCTTCAATTTGTTTTTCTCAATATGTTTGTCTCAGTGTGGATTGAGTTTAGAAATGTAAGGATTTAGCTTAAATGCTGTCTTACGCCACATGCTGACTTCAGTTACCAACTGTTGCTTTCTGAAGCGTGTGATAGCTCAATGAAACGTGTTATAGGGCCTACTCACTGGCTGTTTCTCCATTACAGGTGAGGAGAGAGTTGGCTGCTGTACTGCTTTTTGAGTCCCGTGCCAAGGCTGGAACTGTGTGTGAGTCGCACGTTTTTCTTGTCATACTCTTTCTGTCTCTGGCAGTGGCCCTCCTGTATCCCAAACTGCTACTTTATGCAGCCATTTGACTGTAGCTAGGCTGGCAGGTGTAGCCTTTGTGAGTTGGCATATTTGAAATGATATGCATCTTTATGCATGCCACTTGCAGTATCACAACAACTTATGCCAACCATTGTAAAAAGGAACAACGATGGCATTCAACAATCCTTTGTTCTGGAAAACCAGGGAGGAAAGCTGTCAGTGTTGCTGTTCATTTTTCTCTCTTTAAAGTCTGTGTATTCCTTTATAAAAGGTTCCCAATTAGCTCTTTTGTTCTTAACTCCAGCTCAAGATGTCCTTTTCTTCTTCTGTTAATTTATTTCTGAAAGTGTTCATTTTTAACTGCACTACATTTGCCTCTGCCGTAATTTTCCATGTAATTAACATATAGTCCTTTTTTCCCCCTCCTCCATAGTGTTCAGCCAAGGGGACAAGGGCACGTCCTGGTACATCATTTGGAAGGGATCAGTCAATGTTGTTACACATGATAAGGTGTGAACTTTTAATCTCTTTAGGCATGAAAAGGCTTGGTTTCAGAATAAGTCCAAGAATTTTAGGCATTCAGATACCAGAAGAGAGTAAACTCTTATTTCTTTCAATGTTTCTAGCCCTTGGATTTATGCTTTAGAGTTGTTTGTACTGTATTTGCAAACTATTGATGAATAGGTTTATCTCAAACTTTTACACAGTTACAAATTCTTCCTTTGTCATGATCTAACCCTTCCCTTGTTAAATAGCAACTCACCTTTCAACAATCCAGGCATTTTCCAGCTGTCTGGGCTCCAACTCCCCAAATTCTCAACAATGTTCAGGTTGACTGGGGAAAGTCTGGAGTCAAAATTTACCTTTCTGTAAGGTTCCCATATATATAAGGCTAATTTAAACATCTGTAATTTTCCTAGACATCACCTCACCTACTCCCTAATTCATAAATCCACGAAAGAATACAAATTGCAATAAAATTCTGTGTGCCAAAATTTCCCCTCCCTCCCTGGATAATTTTAGTGCTAACATTTGTCCACATGAATGAATTTGCCCATTGCAAATCAGCTTCCCATCCCCTTATGTTTACATACAAACATATGTGTCCATATAGAGAGAGAGAAAGAGTAGGGTACAAAGGTAAGGTGGGAAAATGGCTTGACTTTTTGTCTGGTGTGCTCACTTCCTATGTATGTTTATATTACTTATCATAAAATGGTGTCATGGAGCACAGTAGCCATATAATAGAAAATAAATATATCTAAGAGGTTAAAGTAGGGTGGAACACCATGTTGCTGAATAAAAACAGGTGTACCATATCAAGTAAGACATTCAGGGGGTGTGCCTTTGCAAGGCAAAATTAATATAATTGTGTGTGCTTAACCTTCTGTCCTTACAACAGTTGCCCTTTCTTCGTAGGCTGTGTTTAATCTGGTCTCCTCCTGGTTAAGTTAGAAATAAGATACAAAAGAACAATTTTGTGGTTTTAGTAGTCAAATGACCTCAGTAGGGCAACTCATACTTGCCAAGGTGGTATCTCGACTTTGTGACTTAAATAATTGGTTCATCCACTCGTTCTGCAGGGCTTAGTGTGCACCCTACATGAAGGTGATGACTTTGGCCAGCTGGCACTTGTGAACGATGCCCCCCGTGCTGCCACCATCATCCTTCGTGAAGACAGTTGCCACTTCTTGCGAGTGGACAAAAGGGATTTCAACCGGATTCTCAAGGTAGGCATGGAAATCCATCATGCTGGAGACTGAAGCTGTTGTGTTTGGGGAACAAATTTGCAACATTAAGTATACTTTGTTTGGTGGGAGGAAGCTTATCTCTTGTACAAGGAAGTTGAGAGCACTGAAGGATGGAGAAGCAGGTATATAAATAAAGTTCATAGTCTACTCCAAATTTAAGCCATGAAGTGCTTAGATACTCTTCTGTCTTCCATTATTTTGGTTTCCTCTTTGTTCCTCGTGGTTGTATCTTTTCCAGAGCCCAGTTACCCTTCTCTTTGCTTCAACTTTCCTGCCCTTAATCTATTTTACTTGAATTTATTCATTCCTAGTGGCAATATGTGGCTTTCAAAATGATGGTGAATGCAAATTCTCATGTTCGATGACCTCGACTACTGTAATCAACAGCTGGAAAATCACACATGGCACAATTGCCTGCATCATTGCCTCTCTTTGTATTGGTCTAACGCAAATTGTACATAACCTCTATTATGCCACTGCTTCTGTTACCTCTGATATATATTAATCAGAATCAATTGGAATATTCGAGCAACGATGCAGAGTCCCAAATGGAGGGGAGATAGGTATTGTAGATTTTGTCCCCCTGCTAAATTCCAACAGTTGCCAATCTTGATCACACTGATTAACCAGTCTGCTTGTGGTACTTGATTGTATATTGCAGACTTCTTGCAAAGAAAAATGCTAGAGTGATTACAAATATGTTTCCCTGCTTTGATATTTTAAATTAATCTATTTGGATTTCATGCCTTATGCACAACATTGTGACAAAATTACAGGAGCCTGGTAGTTGGGCTGCCCAAGACTTGCATATGGATGTCAAATCTAGTAAAGAATTCAGAAATGGATTTTTTTCCCCCTTTTCTTTTCTTGGCTAGTGTGCTATCATGTAAGCTAGCATATAATAATTTGTTTTCTTCCTAGGATGTCGAAGCTAACACCCTACGGCTGAAGGAACATGGGAAAGTGGTGCTTGTTTTAGAGAAGAATTCACAAGGCAGTAATTCCAGTCACCTGGCTGGGACTCTGGGGAGCAGTAGGTACAGCAATCTGCCCCCTTCATTTCCCTGCTCCTTCCTCTGATGTACCTGCCTCCTCGTTTCCCCCCCTCCCTTTTCCCTTTGATAGAACAGGGAATCTTCCCTTGCAGGCAGTCTCTTCTCCTGCACTCCATATGTTTGATAGGGAAGTCACTAATTCCTCTTGAATGTAATGCTTAAATCTCTTTGCTTCAGTAAAGTTTATTGTGCAAGTTTCCTCGTTGTAAACTGAATGCTGATTTTGTTTGTGTGTGCACCGCTTTAGATATATACAAGTGTGGGATCTACACAGGTAGTTCTCAACTTACGACCACAATTGAGCCCAACATTTCTGTTGCCAAAAATGTTTTGCCCCATGTTACGTCCTTTCGTGCCATAGTTGTTAAGTGAATCACTGCAGTTCTTAGGTTAAGTGAATCTGGCTTCCCCATTGACTTTGCACAAAATGTGATTGCTTGATCCTGGAATACTACAACCACAATACAATACAATACAATACAATACAATACAATACAATACAATACAATACAATACAATACAATACAATACGATACAATACAATACAATACAATACAACACAACACACAATACTACAATGAAATAGAAATAATAGAAATAGAAATAGAAATAATAGAAATAGAATAGAGCTAGAAGGGACCTTGGAGGTCTTCTAGTCCAGTCCCCTGCTCAAGCAGGAGAACACATACCATCCCAGACAACTGACTGTTCAGTCTTCTTAAAAACCTCCAGTGACGGACCGCCCATGATTTCTGGAGGCAAGCTGTTCCACTGGTTAATTGTCCTCACTGTTAGGAAGTTTCTCCTTAATTCCAGGTTGCTTCTCTCTTTGATTAGTTTCCCACCATTATTTCTTGTCCTGCCCTCTGGTGCTTTGGAGAATAATTTGACCTCCTCTTCTTTGTGGCAGCACCTCAAATACTGGAATACTGCTATCATGTCACCCCTAATTCTTCTTTTCTTTAGACTAGCCAAACCCAAATCCCGCAGCCGTTCTTCATACGTTTTAGTCTCCAGGCCTTTGATCATCTTAGTTGCTCTTCTCTGAACTTTTTCCAAAGTCTCAATAATCTTTTTTATAGTACGGTGACCAAAATTGGTTGCGGTATTGTATTCCAGGTGTGGTCTTAACTAGGGTTTTGTAAAGCGGCACTAATACTTCACGTGATCTTGATTCTATGCCTCTGTTTAAACAACCCAGGATTGTATTAGCTTTTTTGGCTGCTGCTGCACATTGCTGGCTCATATTCAAATGATCATCCACTAGGACTCTAAGGTCCCTCTCACAGTTACTGTTTTCGTAAAATATGAACCAGTTGCCAAGCATCTGAATTTTGATCACGTGACCATGGGGATACTGCAACAGTTGTAAGTGTGAAAATGGTCATAAGTCACTTTTTTTGGTAGCGTTATAACTTCGAACGATCACTAAACGAATAGTTGTAAGTCAAGGACTACCTGTACTTATTTATTTATTACATTTGTTTGCTGCCCATCTCACCACAAGGCGGCTTACTGCTTACTTACTGCTTATAGGCTGGTGTAGATAATTACTGTAACCGTATGGGGCTAATGTGAGGAAAACCATCATGGCTGCAAATGCAGCCAACCTCTGGGTCCTTAAATGTGTCCAAGAAGGGCTTCCAAACTTGATGAGTTGTAGCTGTTTGGTAGCTGTTAGCTAGGTCTCTTGAGATTGGTTTCCATGATATAATTCCTATAATTTGGATCCCAATATCTTGTTCTTTCCTTCAGATATTCAGTGATGGCTGGAACCCCTGAAAAAATACTTGATTACCTATTGGAAACCATGCGTTCAGACTCTACCCTTTCTGATCCTGTTGGTGAGTATAAAAGAGCTTGCATAAAGGAAAAATCTCCAGAACAATTGTTGTTCTATAAGCCAATGTAGTGTGAAGTTGAGGATTGCAGGCAGCTAATTTGTCCAGAGCAGAACTGAGAATTGTATCCTGGGGATAATTCCAAATTAAAGTTCCCTAAGGCAGGAACAGTTTCCTAAGTGCAACCCACAGTTGCACAAAATCATAAAGCCCCTTCAAATATTGCTATGAATGGTCACTTTCGCTGCATTTCAAAAGGAAGATTCCTGGGGACGATTACCTGTTTATATTACATGTAGTCCTTGACGTACGACCATAAGGGAACCTGGCAATTACAATTGTGACAATTGTGGCGGTTGTGAAGTGATTCAGTTTTATGACTTTTTAACGAAAGTCATTAAAGAAATCTGGTAGCTGTTAAGCAAACCCATTGTTCGTTATGGGACGTTTTTGCCCAAAACTGGAAGTAATTGCTGGGGTTTTGGCCAAAATATAAATTGTGATCATGTCACCATGGGGTACTGCAAAGGATCATAAATGTGGGCCAATTGCCAAGTGCCCAAAATGCATTCATGTGACCAGAGAGGTTGGGAGGCTGGGATTGTCAGAACTTTGGAACCGGGTTGTAAGTATCTTTTTTTGGGGGGTGGGGGGAGAGGTCTGTTGTAATTTTGGATAGTCGCTAAGTGAACGGTCACAAATCAAGGACTTCCTGTACCTGACTTTAATTGATTTTGTGCAATTGATTCACCATTTTGAGTTATTTAACGATGACAACATGGGCAAAAATAAATATTTGGTATAACTAAATTTAACTTAAATAATTTTAATGGTTGCCCTGGCTCCACCCACTTTTCTTCCTCAACCCATCCATAGTTGGATGTGATCTCTGTCGAGCCGAGGTGGCGCAGTGGTTAGAGTGCAGTACTGCAGGCTACTTCAGCTGACTGATAGCTGCAGTTCGGCGGTTCAAATCTCACCGGCTCAAGGTTGACTCAGCCTTCCATCCTTCTGAGGTGGGTAAAATGAGGACCCAGATTGTTGGGGGCAATATGCTGACTCTGTAAACCGCTTAGAGAGGGCTGTAAAGCACTATAAAGCGGTATATAAGTCTAAGTGCTATTGCTATTTCCCTTCTCCGGGATGTCACTCAAAGGCCAAGAACAGCACTCCTGTTCTAGTTGGGCCAATTCAAAGACACTGTGCAGCTCTGCTATCTTTTTCTTAACGGCCTTTGTGGAAAGAAGCAAGATGCAAAAGATGTAGGAAAGCAACCATGTTATCCAGACTCCCAATAAAAATCTATCTATTTAGGGAATCATACTTTGCCTGGAAGGACCCCCCAGCCCTAATCACATAGATAGTCTTTAGACAGGAAGAACATCCTTGGGCTTTATTTTAATAGAGGGGGGCTTGCTACTTGCTCCTCTCTTTGGTCAAGTGGTCAGTGGTTGTTCTTGTGTTGGTCATGTATGAGCGTTATGTCAAGGCAGAGGAGAGTGCGAAGCTTCTATGCTAGCTGGCAGTAGATTAGAACAACATCTTGCCTAAAAGTCGTATTTCACAATGGCTTCTCTCTTCTCTGCAGATACATTTCTGGGAGATTTTCTCCTGACGTACAGTGTGTTCATGCCGACGCCACAGCTGTGCCGAACCTTGCTCCAACAATATCCTTCCTGGTTGCCTCTGCCTTGGATCTTAGAGGGAGAAGCCTAGTCAGCAAAAGGCTTTCTTTGGAGTGAGGCTGTCCTGGGTTGATTTAGCAAAGAGCGTTATAACTCCCTCCATGCATCCTAGATTGTTGCAGTGCAATGGAGGGAAGGGATAGCACTTCTGGAGGGCGAGGTTTGGCCCAAAGTCTGTTAAGATCTTACCTTCATGCTAGGACAATGTTCCTCAGCTAAATGCCTCTCAGATGTATTAAATTACAACCCCCATTGTTCTCAGTCTGTCGGAGTTCTAGAAGCCACACTAGGCATGTTATAACAAAATAGAGGACTGGGTTTTGATTTAAATCCTCTCCAGCAACATCATGTCAATCCTCTTTCATATATTGTTTCTGAGTCCCCAGCAAGTTTGGTATGACAGGACAATTCTTCATATCCTGTGTATAAACACAGATATGTATAGACTTCCAATATATTTTTTTTCCCCTTGAAGTGTCCTTTCTCTAACTTTCCATGCTGTAAGCATTGATGGTTATGTGAATATATAACTCTAGGTCACAGAAGTTTGCAGTAGGAAGGGGAGTGGGGGTGGGGACACACAACAGCTTTAAGATGGAGTCTCAGTTAAGCTGTCTATCACCAATGCATCGTCTCCCAGGGGTGCTGAATTGCAACTTTCCGTTTTCCACGTGGAGGCAGTAGATGGAGAAGCCTTGTCTACAATTTATGAAAGGACTGGTCAGCTTAGGATGGGATCCAGCAACTCAAAGGCGCACTGTTGACACCTGCCGGCATCTCACTACTGCCACATTTGGAATACATCCAACAACATTTGATAGTTGGCTATATAATATCCCTCAATGTCTTTAATCTCATAGCACACTGGACGTTGTGGGCAAGTTAACATGCCAGCTCCTTATGCTTTTGAAAGCCTGCTACTCTCAGATACTACTGCCATGTGAAGAAATCAAGTCTCACCTCCCCCCCCCAAAAAACCCCTCCCACCCTCAGAACCTGAATGGGGTCTGTTGCATCATTCTGGGCCTGCGCCTCCTTGACTTTCATTCACCTTCCATTCGGAACCTTCTGAAGGCTCAGAGCAGGACAAAGCTGCTTATATCCTGGGGAAAAGGCAAAAGATCCTGTGGCTGGTCAACCAATGGGTGTCCCTGTATGGACGGCTGCTGCAAGCAGAGGCCTGTGCCGTGGCCTTTTTGCAGGTAAGGGGAGGTTGGTGAGGACACGAAGGCAGAAAATGGTTCTTAGGGAGCAACACGGGGGGCAGTAGGGCTGGACATCAATGGTAGTATAGAAAGAGACAGTGGCCCTAAAAATTGAGGGAGATGGGAGGTTCAAAAATGTGAAAAATAAATAAATTGGCATGGCTCGGGATGCATGTTTTGCCTGGATACCTGTGAAATAGGCAATCCCCCCCCCTCTGAGGTTCATATGTGGTGGTGGTGGTGGTAGGTAGTATTATTATGGTTCGTTGCACAGTCAGCCAGATGTTTAGACTGGATTTGGCATATTTTGTCTACCTATCGAGTCTTTCCCAAGGATCTGGGATAGGAAGATGTAGGATGTTTGATGGTATTAAAGATATTGTCACAGGATGTAAGCAGTTCCAAGTAGGGCTGCCTTTGGCAATTGACGGATGGTAATTTTGTCAATGGTGGTGGTGTTCAAGTTGTTTTTGGATGATGATGATGATGATGGTTGGTTACAGTCAGCCACATGTTTAGACTGGATTTGGCATTTTTAATCTACCTATCAAGTTCTTCCCAAGTAATGTAATGCATTTGGCACGGTATATGCATGGATCCCAGCAGTGTGGCATTTGTAATTGACAATTGGAAATTTTATCAATGTGCAGATTTTCTAAATGCCATCCAAGATTTTTCCATAAGGCACCCAATGTGCTGATAATCACTGAGACCAGGGGTGAATTCCAGCAGGTTCTAACAGGTTCTGGAGAACCGGTAGCGGAAATTTTGAGTAGTTCGGAGAACCGGCAAATACCACCTCTGGCTGGCCACAGAGTGGGGTGGGAATGGAGATTTTGCAATATCCTTCCCCCAGGAAACCGGTAGCAGAAATTTTGAGTAGTTCGGAGAACCGGCAAATACCACCTCTGGCTGGCCCCAGATTGGGGTGGGAATGGGGATTTTGCAGTATCCTTCCCCTGCCACGCCCACCAAGCCACAACACGACCACCAAGCCACGCCCACAGAACAGGTAGTAAAAAAATTTGGATTTCACCACTGACTGAGACCACTACAGCTGGTTTATGCCATAATCTCTTAACATCAGTGTCCAGAGCTTGATACTGTGTGATCTTCTCCAGTTCTTTGTCTTCTATTCTATTATCCCTGGAAT
The DNA here is from genome assembly GCA_003457575.1 of Thermophis baileyi. Classification (NCBI taxonomy): domain Eukaryota; kingdom Metazoa; phylum Chordata; class Lepidosauria; order Squamata; family Dipsadidae; genus Thermophis; species Thermophis baileyi. The sequence goes on from QLTV01000462.1 coordinate 1,001,163, forward strand.
TGCCACACCAATTACCCGCACTTTCTTCTTTTCAACCACAGTTAAATCCGGTGGGTTATGTGTCAAGATTCTATCAATTTGCATTCAGAAATCCCACAGTTGTTATTATTACATGCTGCCCTTCTCCCAGCAGCTCTGGGTGTTAGCTGGGAGAACCCACACCTACCCAGGCATTCACATAGCACAAATACATACATGCGTGCAAAACCTCACTTTCCCCAGCAATTTTTGCAGCTGAGATTATTGGAAGGCTGAAGTACCTAATCTCTCTCCTAATTTTATTGCTGTTGCCACCACAAGTTTATACTATAAAACGGGCTAATGTGTCCCACGTGTATTTATTTTTACATAAGTCATATTGGTTGTCTATCATTCTTCTCCCTTATTGTGGGACTTGGAAATCTGGCTTGCTCCTCTCCAAGATAGCCTGCCTTGCTGCTTGTGCTAATCGGTCTTGGCCAATGTCTTGCAGACCATGTCAGAATGTGCAACTCAAGATGCTCGTTTGGGCCCCCTGCTTCGAGAACGAATACAGGATCGCCGGAGAAATCGAGTGTGAGTTTCCTATATCATCTCAAACTGTCTTAATTGTTTGTGTGCTGTCAAAAAAAAAGAGCCTAGTCATAAGTAGGATGATCATGGCAAAAAGCCCAATTTTCTGGGAAGTCTGAACAAAGGTATGGGCAGACGTCAAGTTAAACAATTGCGGCCAAATGTTTGCATAACAACGCAGACGTGTTGATATATACTTGGAATTAAAGAACTGTAACAGAGAACTGTAGAACAATTGAATGAGTGGTTTGTTGGGCTACTTGAATTCTTGCAGTTTTAGTACTGCTGCTGTGTTTTCTCAAAAACAAAGCCTCTGGCAGTCTGATCTGACATGGACTTTTCTCCTCTTTTGAATAGGATAGAAAATGGCAGCAACTGTGCATCCCCAAAGCTACAGGTAATTTCCTTGCCTCTAATAAGAAGTTCTTCAATTATTTTCTAATCCTTTATCACAGGGGTATGAAACTCAAGGCCTGCGGGCCACATCCGGCCCACGGGGTGCTTAGATCTGGCCTGCGGTGCCTCTGCCAGTGAAAATGGAGGGCCGTGCGGAGTCCACCCGAGTTCCGTTTTCGGCTGTGACCCTCTACCAGCGAAAACAGAGCTCGGGAGGGCCGCACACGGTCCTCCCAAACTTTGTTTTTGCTGGCAGAGTGCTGGGGCCACCACAGGCGCCCCTGACACGAGTGACATTGAGCTGGCCACACCCACCCCGGCCCCCTGAGGTCAAACACAACCCTGATGCGGCCCTCAATGAAATCGAGTTTGACACCCCTGCTTTATCAGCAGTTGCAGGTGGCGTTCCCAAGTAGACAAGCTTAATTTTGCTTAATTATTTTCACTGACTTTTTTTTTTTTTTTTTTGGTGGAAGTTAAAGCAGAATTCAAGAAGGGAAGTAGCTCAGAAGACATTTGGATCTGCTACACGTGGTCATGCTTTCTCTTTCATTTTATGGCACAAAATCCATCTTTTCGTTGTGGCATAATACTTCTATTATTCAGGGTCATACTTTCCTCCTCTCCCTTCATCTTCATACTTTATCGTAGAGTGCTAAAGGAAAAGGAAACCAGGATAAATTCATCCCACTTTCTTTTTAGAGAAAATGAGACATGCAGAAGCAACTCATCATTTTCTCTCCCAACCCTCTTCCCAAGCTAAATTCTGTAAGCTGAATTACATTGCTTAATCCTGGTATAGGAACGTGTATGCTAAATTTCCAAAACATATTTTATCTTGCTAATTAAAGTGAGAGAATAAAAAACTTGTTCTTAGCCATTGTAAATCCTGTTTTATGGCCCATCACTCTAATTTCTATTATTTTCATCCAACAGAATGTATGTACCGTATTTTTCGGAGTATAAGACACACCTTTTTTCCCTCTAAAAGTGGGTGAAAATTTAGGTGCGTCTTATAGACCGAATACGGGCGTTTGTGGCCTCCCGAACCCTCTGCGCATCACTTTTTTGCCCTCCCAGGCCCCCAGAAGCACTCTGCAGTGCTCCGCATGGCCCATTTTCGCCAAAAATGGGCCCGTTTTGGGGCTCCCAAACCCTCCGCGCCTGGGAGGTGAAAACGCGACGCGCGGAGGGCTTGGGACCCCAAAAATGGGCCTGTTTTTTGGCAAAAATGGGCCATGCAGAGCACTGCAGAGTGCTTCTGGGGGCCTGGGTGGGTGAAAACGCGATGCACAGTAGGGCTTGGGAGCCCAAAAATGAGCCCGTTTTTGGTGAAAACAGGCCCATTTTGGGCAAAAACGGGCCGTGTGGAGCATGCAGAGTGCTTCGGGGGGGCGGGGAGGGCGAAAACGCGACACGCGGAGGCCAAAAACTATTTTTTTCTTGTTTACCTCCTGTAAATTTAGATGTGTCTTATAGTCCGAAAAATACAGTATTTGCTAGCCTATGACTAAAAATCTGCATTTCTAGGAAACCTGAATTTCCTTCATATATCTAGATAGAGAAAGATTGGGAGAGAAAGAAAGGCATACAGGTAGCCCTTGACTTATAACAGTTAATTTAGTGACTGTTCGAAGTTACAATGGCACTGAAAAAAGTGACTTATGACCATTTTTCACACTTAACGACTCTTGAAGCATCCCCATGGTCACGTGATCGAAATTCAGACGCTTGGCAACTGACTCATATTTATGACGGTTGCAGTATCTCAGGATCATGTGACCTCCTTTTGCGACCTTCTGATAAGCAAAGTCAATGGGGAGGCCAGATTCACTTAACAACCGTGTTACTAACTTAACCACTGCAATGATTGACTTAACTGTGGCAAGAAAGGTCATAAAAAATGGGGCAAAACTCACTTAACAAATGTTTTGCTTAGCAACAGAAATGTTGGGCTCAATTGTGGTCACAAGTCAAGGACTACCTGTATTTTTGGACACCCACATTTGCATTAAGTATTTTTAAGGGACTGACGTGCGATATGAGGAGAGGACTCTCCTGTTAAATTTTAGTGCGCATTAGCCGTAAGCATCCACTCGTATTGTGCTATGATTTCCTGCACGGTATGAAATCTTTTCTTTTCTGTCTCTTCTCCTTTTTTCATTCCCAGGTCAGGAACGTTGTGAACTGGTTTGCCATCCAAGAAGAACCTTTCCTGAACAGCAGTTACACCATCCGAATCAAGGACAAAGGTCATCATGATTTCCCTGCTTAGGATTCAAACTACTGTGCTCTGACATTGATTTTCCATTGCATGATCGGAACAATTATTAGTGTGCCAAGATATGGGAACTTGGCTCCATGAGATGATGGCAAGGTTTCGATTAGCTTGATGGGTTAGGGCAGTGATGGCGAACCTTTTCGGCACCGAGTGCCCAAACCAGAACGCACGTGTATGTGTGTGCATGTATGCGCTCCGGAGCGCCGGAAACCCAAAGACCAGCTGGCTGGCACGCGCATGCCTGTTTTTTGGCCGTTTTCAGGCCATTTTTCGGGCTGTTTTCAGGCCATTTGGGGGGGGGGGGCGTTTTCAGGTCATTTTCCGGTGCTCCAGTGCCCACGAAGACCAGCTGGTGGAAACCAGAAGAGCAGCTGGCAACAGTGTGCATGCTCACAGAGAGGGCTCCGCGTGTCACCTCTGGCACGCGTGCCATAGGTTCGCCATCACGGGATTAGGGTATATTCTATATCTAAGGAATAGCTTCTGTTGCTAACACTCTTTCCTTTCCATCTTCCTCCATAGTTTCATATGACATATACAGGCCCGACTATTCCTGCCTTACCAGACTGTTACAGGTGAATGCCTCGGTTAAGGAAATTGTTGCATTGTTAGTAGACTGTCAGGACTGGAACAAAGATTGGATCCTAGTCAAGGTCAATTCAGCAGGAGGTAAGTCCACTGTAACCTTTTAGGTACTGTTTCCCTGGGAAGATAATGAAGCCATGCTAGCTTTGCAGGAGTTACAGTACATGGAGATGTCAGTCATGCAAATAGCAATAGCCTTAGGCTTATATATTGCTGCACAGTGCTTTACAACTCTCTCTAAGCGGTTTACAGAGCCAGCCTATTGCCCCCAACAATCTGGGTCCTCATTTTACTCACCTTGGAAGGATGGAAGGATGAGTCAACCCTGAGCCGATCAGGATCGAACTGCTGGCAGTCGGCAGAATTAGCTGCAGTACTGCATTCTAACCACTCCGCCACCACAGCTCTTTTGTAGATCCTTCATCCCAGTGCTACACATGACCATCTGGCAAAACCCCTTTTCCGAGGATGCAAACAAAGATAACAATTTACAGCTGTTGGCTACCTGAAAGTCCTCTAAATGTGCTTGGTCCATGCACGTCTGTCATTGGAAATCAACTTTTTCAAGAATTTATCAATAGCATGAGGCAACTTAAGGAAATTTCCCTATTCTGTTGTCCTCTGCTTACTTTACCTTGAGGCAAAGAGCCGTAGCAATAGCCATAGCAGCAGATGGCGTGGTCAGCAGGAGCTGCTGATGGTTTCCACCATAGTGTTATTAAGTCCTCAAGGGAATGAGCTTCCTCACTCTGGCTCCATAGGCATTATTGGAGTTTTTAAATAATGGGTAAGGATAGCAGTGGCAATGAGTGCACCACTGGAAGACTTGAAAGACAAGGTTGGGATCATCATGGAGAAAATGTATATACTGTATCTGGGCAGTCAGAGTTGACAATGACTTAATGGCACATAAATGATACAGATTCAGATACACATACAGATTAACAGAGTTGGAAGGGACCTTGTGGGTCATCTAGTCCAACCCCCCGCCCAAGCAGGAGACCCTACACCATTTCTGACCGATGGCAGTCCAGTCTCTTCTTGAAAGCTTCCAGTAATGAAGCTCCCACAATTTCTGAAGACAAGCTGTTCCATTGGTTGATTGCTCTCAGTGTCAGAAAATTTCTCCTTATTTCCAGGTTGAATCTCTCCTTGTTCAGTTTCCATCCATTATTCCTTGTCTGGCCTTCAGGTGCTTTGGAAAATAGCTTAACCCCCTCCTCTCTGTGGCATCCCCTAAAATATTGGAACACTGCTATCATGTCACCCCTGGCCCTTCTCTTCACTAGACTAGCCATACCCAGTTCCTGCAACCACTCTTCATGTTTTAGTCTCCAAGCCATTAATCATCTTAGTTTTCACTTGATCTTGATTGTATCCCTCTGTTAATGCAATTTAGGATTGCATTGGCTTTTTTGGCTGCCGCCACACACTGTTGGCTCATATACTCTCACAGTTACTGCTATTAAGCTTAAATGAAATTGGGGGTAGCAATTTTGGGAGATGGATACTCCTGCTTTATATGCAGTGACAAGTGGCTCCACTATAGCAACGCTGTCCTGGAGCAACTGAGAGTCATATCCAAACTGGTGTTAATCATAGATGTACTTCAGTAGAGTCAAAACCATTGCAGAAAGAATTCCTGCATGTTTAAAGCCAAAGTGTTTGAGGCAGGGAAGAAGAGCATGCAGGTTAGTTAGTTTCCATGAAATCATTCTGAAACTTCCTTTGCAAAGTTTTATAATCTGAGGAAATTATTTCTCTGATTTTTAAAATTGTACCAGGAAGGCAAACGCTTGAATATCTATTACAGATTAATGTCCATGCGGCACTTGTTCAAATTAAAAAATGCCAGGGGGTCTCACCTGAAGCACTGGGAGAAGAACAGGGGTGACATTAGTAGAGTGTCTGATTCACCAGGACACACTTCTAATTTTCAAATAATTTAAATCCTGTATCAGTTTAATCATGCTATGCCTTTGATGGAGTTAAAAGCTTCTGGCTTTTAATAAAATTTGTTAGTCTAAAAGGTGCTCCCAGAGTCTTGATTTTTTTCCCCCTGCCACAGCCTATCTCCTCCTACAATGAGCTAAGAGAAGAGTAAGTTTACCTACCACTGTTACTGTGTGGTTTGTAACTTGTTTATCCACAACGTTCATCTATCACGTTGAATGTTGGGTCAGCTGTTGTTTGTATCTATTCTCTCATGCTTCAAATGGCCTGGCTTCCTTCAGAACACAAGAAGGAAAAGGCCACATGTGGATTTATCTAGGTCTATCAGATAAGGACAAACTGCCCCTCTTGAAGTTCTCCTGGGTTGTCTGCCATGGGGGCCCAGGCTGGTTTCCCCCCCCCACCCCTCCATCAGTTCCCTCTCTTCCCACTTCCTCCGTTTCCATGTTTGTACCAGGAAGGCTATGACTCCCTTCTCCTCCCCAGCACAGTCTGGCTCCTGACAGTCTGCCAAACAGCTGTAAGTCAAGCCATGGAGCAAGAAGTCTCAATGAGAAAAGCAGCACATCAAGAAAAGTTTCTCCTCCTTTTCTGTTTAAATGGCATTCTTCTGCTCCCCCAGGAGGGGAAGGGCAGACCAAATCAAATTATCTCGATGCACAGAGAAGGGGTGATTATTTAACCCTTTTATCCATGCATCTTGCAGTGGGGATGAGAAGAAAGTTGTATGTGGAAGTACATTTATATGTGCACACAGATGTTGATCCCCAGCTGTCATTCATTCTCACATGCAGCCCTACTAGCTAGGTAAGAGCTAATAAAGTGAGCTGTAGTTCTCTAGAATGGTTGTGGAAGGGAAGGCAAAGAGACTACCTACAGTTAATATTGATGCTTTGCCCTATGCTGCCTCCTTGTGGCCGGTTGAGAGAGAATTCTATTTCTCAACCTGCTTTCTAACATTTGATTTTGGCAGATAAAGTTGTATTGCCCATGGAAGCTTTTGGTGTGTTTACATCCCTGGGGTTGAACGAGAGACTTTTTGCTGTCAGTGTTCAAGAGCTTCACAACTTGGTGAGTGTTCCTTGTAAATACACACAAGGGGAAATTTTTCACGTCTTTTCCTAATCCTGTTTACCATTACTCCCACCCTCTCAACACAATTATCAAAGATGTGAACCTTGGCATATAGAAAATATCTGGAAGAAATTTTACAACACAGAAAGTGGATCCCCCCCCCCCCAGTATAAATGTTACACTGAATTTGAAGGGATGAAATCCCTGAGTTGCATGAAATTGGAGAAGGGGCAATCTATACCAAAACCAAGGAGGGAGTATCCCAAATCAGAATAACAGAATAACAGGGTTGGAAGGGACTTTGGAGGTCTTCTAGTCCAACCTCCTACTCAGGCAGGAAACCCTATAGGGCCTATACCAGGGGTCTGCAACCTTAAAACACTCAAAGAGCCATTTGGACCCATTTCCCACAGAAAAGAAAACACCGGGAGCCACAAAACCTGGGTGGGTGTGGCCAACTCGATGTCACTCACCCAGTCACATGACCCCCCCGCCACGCCTACCCAGGTTTTTTTGGCTCCTGGTGTTTTCTTTTCTGTGGGAAACTAGTATCTCTCTCTCTCTCTCTCTCTCTCTCTCTCTCTCTCTCTCTCTCTCTCTCTCTCTCTCTTGATGAGCAAAATGGCAAAACTACTTTCAGGACTTTTAGGACACATTTCACCCTTAAAATACACGACATCTCTCTCTCCCCCCCCCCTCTGTCTCTCTCTTTCCCTCCCTCCCTCCCTCTCTCTCCCCTCCCTCCTCTCTCCCCCCCTAGGGGGGGGAAGGAACCCCTGAACTAGTGCTGGGTGGTGGGAATCTGATGTCCGTAGGCCGACAAGCCCAGGAGCAGTGTGCTGAAGACCAGCTGGCTGGCAGGGCATCACAACACCGGCAGCTCTGCAGGAAAAGCAACTGACATCCGGGAGGCGAGCGCGAGACCACAATGACACTGCTCTTGCCAGGGGCGAGTGGGGCAGGTGTCATAATGGGCTCCAGGAGGAGGGGACCTCTTCCCCCATTGTGAAACGTGCTAAATTTTACTGTGCTGTGCAAGGCGCTGCGAGAGCGGCAACAGCAAATGCACCATGATGAAGGCAGAATGCTGTTTCATGGAAAGGCAAGTGCGGGGCGCTTCGCTCCTGCACTAAGGCTCTGCCCATCGCCACGGCCACGACAGGGTGACAGCTCTTTCATCCCTCTGCCGCGACAGGGCGACAGGGAGCCGCAGCAGAGGGATGAAAGAGCCCTGGAGCCATGGGTTGCCGACACCCGGCATATACCATTTCAGACAAATGGTTATCCAATCTCTTCTTAAAAGCTTCCAGTGTTGGAGCATTCACAACTTCTGGAGGCAAGTTGTTCCACTGATTAATTGTTCTGGCTGTCAGGAAATTTCTCCTTAGTTCTAGGTTGCTCCTCTCCTTCCATCCATTGCTTCTTGTCCTGCCATCAGGTGCTTTGGAGAATAGGTTGACTGCCTCTTATTTATGGAAGCCTCTTAGCTATTGGAACGCCCAGACCTTTATCTGCACCCCTTATCTGCATTACTTTGAAGCAAGATAGTGAGAAAAGATATTTCCAAATTGAAGCTGTTTAATGATTCAGATCTTCTGCATATGGTTTTGGAATTACCAATTAGCGATAGGAGGACAGAGTTATCTATAACTGAAGATGTTCAGTCCTGTGTCCTAAATTCCAAACAAACACCCAAAGTTCCTAAAAGGGGTTGCAGGATAGTTAAGGTTGTAGTAGATTTGTGTGCGATGGGTGTGGTAGGATTAGTATATCTTCATTTCTAGTGTGACCTGGGCTTTTAGTGTTCAAATATTTCCTGGGGTTCCATTCTAGGACCCAGTATACACAGTGCTACATACCCTGTTTCCCCCAAAATAAGACATCCCCTGATAATAAGCGGGCTTTTGAGCGCATGGCAATAAGGCCAAGCGCTTATTTCAGGGTTCAAAAAAATATAAGACAGGGTCTTATTTTGGGGGGGAAACGGGTAGCAAAAAATGCCATCCTTTTCTCCTTTTGCTTACAAAGGCGCCTCACCCTGAACAGCTTGGCCCCAGAACTGGTTCCTGGGAAAGTTTGGATTTCATTAGTTCAAAGGACCTGGCTAATCAGTTCACCGAGCATGACTGGAACCTCTTCAAAAGCATCCATCAGGTAAGGAGGTTCTATGGACACTCTGTTTGTTTGCTTACAAGGATTGATGCTCCCAATCTTGCCATGAATTATTCACCCATCCTTGTTGGTATTGAACTGAGATTTCTATTGCTTTGTGTCTAAAGTCAAGGCAAGCAGAGATCTTAGCCTGTTTAGCATGCTCGTTTGAAAGAGAAACGGAGGCAAGGCCTTGTGTCTTAGGACTGGAGCTTGGGAGAAATTCCCTGACTGTTGTGCTTTTTTTAAGGTGGAGTTGATTTACTACGTGGTTGGGCCACAGAAATTTCCCAGTGCAACCACAGCCAATGTGGAGCGTTTCCTGCGTCGTTTCAATGAGCTGCAGTTCTGGATCACCACTGAGCTCTGCCTTTGTCCTGATGTTATCAAAAGAGCCCAGCTGCTCCGCAAATTCATCAAGCTGGCTGCACAGTAAGAATCTACTAACTATGAAAATATTCGGTTAGAAGTGGGTGGACTCTGGGCTTGCAAGATCTGATTCCTTTTTATGAACTCCTTGAGGGTCTATCAGTCAAGACAAAAATAATTAAGCCATAAGATACCTTTAGTATCAGCCCACACATTTGTTCTCCTCCCCAGAGAATAGTTTATATTCCTTTCACAGAAAATTCCATTTTTTGGTTTCTTCGTCAGCTTTCCTATTTCCAACTTTCTGATTTAAAACAGTGTAATTCAGGAATCCAGCCAGCCTGACCCAAAGGCAAAAGATTGAGTGAGATGTCATCCATAAAAAGCAGGTTGTTTTTTTCCTGCCTTGTGCTATTGGTATTATTCACCATTAGGATGATTCTCTCCCTTAAAGCATTGAAACCTCACCTTGTACATCCTGCTTTACTTTTTGGAGACCTCTGAAAATGAAGCAGATGTTTCTTTCCACAGACTTGATGCTCTAGGAATGGCGCCTCTGTTGTTTTTCCTTTTGGAAACACTTGCAATTTATAATCAATTTTGTTTGGGATTTCCCTCCTTGGCTGAATGGTGTTTCTGTATGTTTGGTTTCAGCCTAAAAGACCAAAGGAACCTGAATTCCTTCTTTGCCGTGATGTTTGGCCTGAGCCACTCTGCCATCAGCCGCCTTTCTAGGACTTGGGAGGTACATTTCTACTCTCCAGAGAAGGGGAAACAGTTGAATCAATATGCTTGGTCTGAAACTATTTTCCTACATTAACTTAAACTGTGTTCAGAAGAGCAGTTTGTTGTATCTTCCAATTTCACGCTTACCACTTTGAAAGACTCTTCCCAGACCTTTTATCATTTTTATGGGGTCCTGATTAAGGAAGTGAAGGGATGCAAAATAGCAATCAGTCTGATTGTATGTGTTTATGGGATATGAGGATGATCTGACTATACAACATCTATCTCTCCGTTGATTGCTAAGGTTGATTCAGCTGAACTGGCTGGTTAGGTGGGTGTCTTCATCTTCTCTCCCTTCCGTGTGTGTATTCCTCTTGAAGCTGTGCTTAGTTTCTAGATTGATGGAGTATACTGATCAAGAATATGTGTACTTTGTTTGTGTAGCCATAATAATGAGTTTGGGATCGAAGAGGCAGACCTGAAAAGCATTATCACGTGAACAAGATCTTCTGGGAGGGAGGTTCATTAGCAGGCCTTAACAATCAGTTACTGGAAAAGAAGTAAAGGATACTAGCAAAATTAAAGCAATTAATGAAGGAGCATGTTTTCCAGTATCTCAAATAGGTAAGGAATGCCGAGAAAGGAGAATCTGGGCTTTTCCCCATTGGCATTTATTTATTTACTTATTTATTTGCCACCCATCTCTCAGGCAACTCTTTTCACAAGAAGTTAGATTCTTAAAAACTAGGAAGAGGGTGATGAGCCATAGAATTCCAGAACAGGAAAACATCTGCATATTAAGCATTTCATATTTGATGCAGTGAATCAACCCAAGTTGACATCATAAAACAATGGATAAATCAAGTATTACTACATGCTTTTAAAACTGTGTCTTTACCAAATCCTGTAATATGTCCATTTGTGGACAAGAGAGAGATGTGGTGTCAAAAGTTGCGAAAGGATTACACTGTTGCAGCTGTATAATTTATCAGCCCCAATCTGAAGTAAATTTGGCTGAAGATGGGTCCAAATGAGCATTTTAGGGGGATTTGGAAGGCAGATGACTCTGAATTGGGTTGTTGAAGAAATCCACCATCCTCATATGGTGGTAACTCTTGGAGTACTGTGGAACAGTATTTATATGGGGAAGATATCTATTTGTGGCAAAGTTGATACAGAAGAGTGTACTTTGGAATAATTGCAATTAAAACAGTGTTTTAAAAGCAGAGGAAACTACAAAACCAAGTTGAGATTTTCATTTAAAAAATAATTTGCAGAGCAGAACATTGGATATGTGTGAACACTGAAATATTGGGAATTTATATGGCTGCCTAACTTACATTGTAACCCTGGGTGGTTTATACCCCTCTCTGAACTAGACAAACAATGATTCAAATGTAAAAGTAAACAATCATTAACAGTGATGTCTCACATTCATCCCTTCTCGCAATAGGATGTCTACTCATCCTAGCTCCCAATACCTAGGAAAATAGCCAGATTTTGAAATATCGACTGGATGGACTTTACATCAGCCTTAAGAAGGATTACGTCTGCTTGTTTATTTTTGTGGTTCATTCTATGATTTGGCTTTTGTTGAATTTTGTATGCTTTGTAGCATGGATGTAGTATTCTGATCACTAAACAGATCACATAGGCAGCAAATGGGTTATTTGCATGTTCTGCTACAGTACAGATATTCAGTTTGAGAAGCTACGAATTTTGTCCTTAGAAATTTTATTGAGCACAAATTGGTGAGGCATCCTTGGGTAACTAAGGCTCACAGACGATTCACATCCTTTTTAGTTCAAAGGAAAAAAATTACTCCAGTTGAGAAACCATATTATTATATGAACTGATTTTCAGTCATCTCCTTTCTTGACAGGATGTGATTTATGCCAATAAGCAAGGCCTTTCTTGATCAATTTAGGCTGACCTCTTTGTCCAGGGTCATATCTTTTAGTAGCTTTTCTTGACAGATTATCTAACAAAGTTGACAAACCTTTAACATTGTTCTGCATACATATGAAAATTCTACCTATGGGTTTAAAGTGTCCACTCTCTTTTCATGGGTGCAGAGTCCTGTTTGAACAAATATAAGTTGAATAAATTCCCCAACTTTCTGCACTAACCTATTGGCCATTTCTGACAATTCCCCCTTTGACTTTTCTTCATATCTCAGAAACTTCCACACAAGACGAGAAAGCTATATGGCACTATGGAACGGATGTTGGTGAGTGGAGAGATGTTCCTTTTTGTCCTTGGAAGTGTTGATTTCTTCTCTCATTTTACATACCCTGTTTCCCCCAAAATAAGACATCTCCTGATAATAAGCCCAATCGAGCTTTTGAGTGCATGGCAATAAGGTCAAGCGCTTATTTCAGGGTCCAAAAAAATATAAGACAGGGTCTTATTTTCAGGGAAATATGGTAGTAGCCCCACTCTGTTTCCCATTTTACCGATGGGGAAATGAACTGGTGCCGAGAGAGTGGCTTGCACCCGTTTTATATTAGGAGTTGCAACTAGACTTAAGAGTAGTAGTTTTAATGTTAGTCAGAATATTTACATTTTGACTCTGAGGTGGTCAACAGTTTATCAAGATCCTTCCACAGAGAGATAATAATGCCTAGACTGATGGAGCATAATCTACCTAGACCACGTTCTGAAATATTCCGCACCTCCCTCTCTTTCTCTTTATAGACTTTCTCACAAAGATATGAGCTCACTTATTTGTGTTGGTCAAATTTAATCTCTCCCTGAATGGATTCAATGAGAACTCAATTTCTTTAGCTCTTATTTTCAAAATCTGCTGAGGAATTCTGTCCTTTAGTAGATGAATGGAAATCTATTTCTAGACCTCTGAAGATACGAGGAGAGAATCCCTGATGTAAGCTCAGCAAACTTTTCTGGAGATTGGGTGCCACTGTGCAATCTTGCATTAGGGCTTCAACATCACACCCACCTATCCACTCACTATTAAATATTGTCCAAAATCATAATGATATTGCCATTATGAGATTTAACACTTAAATTCCAAGTAGCATTGAATCTCCATTTAAATTATGCAAGATTTTGGCACTGTAGCATGAGGTTTCCTGTGAGAAAGTGATCTAATGAGGCTTAGCTGTCCCCCCCCCCAAATATGTTATGCTGAATATATAATTAGGGACTTTGCATAAGCATGGAAGCTAGCAGAGGGCAGCCCAAGGCTTTATTTCCCCTTTTTGCAGCCCTTGGAACCAACTCTTATCTGATACTACAGGTTTTTTTTAGAGTATTGCATCATCTGAAGTCTTGGAATGCATGAAAATGTCATAAAGTAAGCCCTAGAATAGATGAATCCGTTAGAAACAAAACTGAGCCAAGAAAAAGAGAGAGAAAAAAAAGTGATAAATAAATTGCAAGATAATCAGGGACACGTACAGTTTCAAAATGAGGTAATAATTAAAAAAAAGTCAAAACTGAGCAACTCCTCCCAAAGCCCAGCTCTGCTCATATTTTGTAGCCTTCAGGTACACCCTCGAAAGTTAAGTACGGCCATTGGCCTCCAAAAGATTGCCAGTGCCTGCTAATTCTTCAACCTTTACAATCCAGATGAAGCCACACAATTGAAAAATGGTTTGAAGGAGTCAACGGTCTGCCTAAAGCATGTTTGACTACAAACATCCCATCTGATTTATCCTTTTTCTTTCCAGGATCCTTCTTGGAATCACCGTGTTTATAGACTGGCTGTGGCTAAGCTGTCTCCACCCATGATCCCTTTTATGCCCCTCCTTCTTAAAGGTACAACAGCAGGAATCCTGTTGAATATACACAGGTGCAGTTTTAAGTAACTGACAAATAAAGCCTCAACCATAGCTAGTTCAGAGGTTCTAAAACATGAAATGTAATGCAGCTGTCATGGTTGAACCACTTTTGAAATGTTTAGGTCTTATCGCTATTCAACTTGCCAAAGAACTGTGGGGAGGGAAGGGGAGAAAGAATGTAGACGCTTCAGAGATGGACCGTGAGAGCCAATATCCACCAAGGGCACCAATGCAGGTGTTTAACAGAAAGATGAACTGTTCTCAAAAACAAAAGGATGATTCATAATTGGACAATGTGACCAACCAAGGGTGGGGAGAAAGTGAAGCTATTGTTTAAGTATACAAGCATTGCGCGGGAAAAAACAGAGTTGGTTTTGATTCTTCAGTACCAAAATAGTGTCTCCAATAAAGTTTTGCTTTTGGGATTTCAAAATTCCTGAGCTTTTCTTGGGTTTGCTAGTCGGACCGTTGACAGCAGCTACATTGAAACCAAAGAAGCTGCTGGCAAATTAATTCTGCATTTTTTCCTATGTACATATTTAAGAACTTACCAAAAGTGAAGCTCGAGGAACACTTCCTCTTATTCAAAAGTTATCAAGCCTGTCCTAGAATTACAAAGAGCAAAAGGTCTCCATTTCTTTTTTTTTTTTTGTAACGAATGATGAGACACTTGCGTTCACTTTGCAGATATGACCTTCATTCACGAGGGCAACCGTACCTTGGTGGAGAACCTTGTCAACTTTGAGAAGCTGGTGAGTAGAGATATGGGGCAGAGAAAATTAGAGTAGACTTGCTGTTGTGCCTTTTTGTGAATGACATAGATCAGGGGTGTCAAACTCAAGGCCCGGGGGCCAGATCCAGCCCACGGGGTACTTAGATCTGGTCTGCAGGGCCGCCCTGGAAACAGCGAAGGACTGGCCCGCAGTGCTTCTCCCAGCGAAGATGGGCTCCCGAGCTCCGTTTTTGGCTGCCACAGCCTCCTGCAACTCTCTGCCAGTGAAAACGGAGCTAGGAAGGGCCGCACGCAGCCCTCCTGAGCTCCATTTTCACTGGCAGAGGGTTGCAGGAGGCCGTGGCAGCCAAAAACGGAGCTCGGGAGCCCATTTTCACTGGCAGAGCACTCGGGCCACCACAGGCGCCTCCGATGAGTGACATCGAGCTGGCCACACCCACCCTGGCCACGCCCCCCCCCCCCAAGATCAAACACAACCCTGATGCGGCCCTCAATGAAATAGATCATTCCATTTTGAAAAAAACAAATATTCACTAGCTGGAAAAAAAAATACTCTAGTGTTTCTGAGAATTTGACTGCAGGTTAGGGTACCTTCAGCATACATGCTGTGTTAGTTGTTTTTTCAGTCTACCAATAGTTTGGGTTTAGAGAAAATAAAGAGAGAGAACACGTGAAGAATCTAACACAAGCCCGTATCTATCCCGTACAGCGCATGATGGCCAAAGCTGTTCACCTTGTACATCACTGTCGGAGTCATCCCAACCGTGAGTATAGAAGAGTGCTGGGTTTGGGGGGAATTGTGATCAGTGAGGATCAAGGGAAGCAAAGACTATACACTGCAGTTTAGAATGGTTGCCGCACAGGACTCTTGCCCAAATACGGTGGCCTGATGAGATAGAATGATTCTCTCCACCCTCTTTCATTTTACAAAGCAGTTTTCAACAAGCACGTCAAACTAATTTGTAAGGTTAAGGTATCATCTATTTTTAATGCCAGTTAAAAATTAAAGCTTTAGCTCATCCCATTCCTAAGAAAACCATGCATTTGACAAGGGAAGATTTACAGGTGATCTGAGTCGGAAGGTGAGAGAGATGCATCAAGAGAGAAATAGCTTTCCTGGCTCGATGTTTTATAAGGATGCTTGCATTATAATAATAAGCACTTCTGTTAGAGCTGGAATGTTCAGGAACATAGAAAAATGTCTTTCTGGATGACAAAAAACAGAAGTTGGCAGGAGCTGGCTAGGAAATGACACACATTCCTCCTCTGTAAACCTCTGACTTCCCATTTTTATTTTTCCTTTTCTCCCTTTCTCCAGTTCCCCTCTCTCCCTTGCGGAGTCGTCCCCAGTACCTCTTGGAAGAAGCCCGGACAATGCGTGCCTCAACCTGTAAGCAAGTGAATTGGGGAAGGGGGGGGGGTCTCCTGTACATTGTTTAACTGTAGACTTTTCCTTTGGAACCGTCAAATCATTGCATGATTTATATTGCTCTCCTTTTCAAAAGAGTGAATTGCAGTAGTGGGATTCAAATTTTTCTACTACCGGTTCTGTGGGCGTGGCTTGGTGGGCATGGCTTGGTGGGCATGGCAGCTTGCTGTGAGTGACATCAAGTTGGCCATGTCACTACATTCATTTTAATTTGTCAGCAGGACTCTTATTCTGAAATGACACTGTATACTGATATGAAGTTCTCATGTGATACCTGTACTGCGCATGTGTTAATCTTTCCTTTGTTCTCTTTCTTCTTCACCATGTAGACACAGACTTAGGTGTTCTTATTTTTGTTATGCAAATATATTACTTTTATTCTTTCCTGGACTCTGGTCTTATTCATGAGGATTGAGGGCAGGGAAACAAGATTCATTTCACCTCTAATTATTTATCTCCGCAACAGGCCACGCCCACTCAGTCACATGACCCCCACCAAACCACGGCCCCCAAGCCACGGCCACAGAACCGGCAGAAAAGGCAGCTCCTGTGGCCTGTCCCTTTATGGTCCCCCCTCCCCTCCATGTTGAAGTACCTTAAAGGGACACCGCAGTCCGGCTGCCTTCCGAGCAGCTCCGCTGCAGGCCATTCTCCTGGTCGGGTCTGGCAATAGGGTGCGGCCGCGCGGGGCCAGGGACAACCAGAGGTGGTATTTGCCGGTTCGGCGAACCAGTCCAAATTTCCGCTACCGGTTCACCCGAACCGGCTGAATACCACCTCTGATGTATTTGTATTTTCTCCCAACCCTACACAATGCAAATGTAACAGCAGCTGCTTCATAAGGACTATGTCCTAACAGAGGTTTTCATGAAAACTCCTTGGAAATAACTATAATTCCATGACAGAGTTCTGAGTCTGTATGCAAAAGGACCTGGATTCAGTCCCTGGAATCTACAAGGAGAGGGGTGAACCTCCTAAATCTTGAAGATCAGCTGCTGTTTAGGCTGCAGCAGGGATAAGCAACCTTCTGTCTATGAGCCACATACTGTAAATACGCCACCTTCACTCCAGCCACGGGTGTCTTTTGCCAAAAGTTGATGGCAAACTTTTAGCAGCATATGTATTTGAGGGGAGGTGGAGTATTGGAGCATTGGAAAAAGTAAAATAGGTGGGTTGAGCTATTATGGGTCAACTATTTTGCTCTAAAATAATCGTCGTCTCCTACACCTATCCCCCAGAAGGCCAACACAGTTGGTCTCAGTTCTTCAGGAGACTTTGTTACATGACTGGCCACACCTGTCTTAGAAGCCAAAAAAGAAAAGATTCTGCCCATTTAATTGCTTTCTTGCTCAATATAGCTAGGAAACTTTGTCAAACGTTATTTAGCGGTGTTCTATTGTTTCTGCCTCTTTCAAACTATTGCGGATGATAGATTTCCTTAATCCTGGTTTGTTTCCTTTCAGGCTCAGAACAATCCCTCAGCACTCGAAGTCCAGCTGCAACCTGGGCCCATATCCAGCCCTTGAGTGTGATTGACAGACAGAAGGAACTTTTGCGGCTCTCACGAGACCTTGAATCTTGATGTTAGAAGATTGCCCAAGCAAGGACAGAAAGCGTGCCAAGGACTGTTTGGGAAGGAACCTTCTGGTGGGTTAGGCCAACGCCCCTCGCATTTGGCCAGAGGAAGATCTCAAGCAGATGAGAAAGCTCCTCATATGCTTGGTGGCACATTTGATCTGTCCTGATAATTGAAAAATAGGTAACAGAGCCTAAGGAACGATGTGTCACCTGCCTCAGGTTTTACAAGCTGCAAAATTTCTGGTGTGGAAAAAAGACTGATTCATGGAACACTTCGAGCTGCCTTACCAGGAAATGAGCAAAAGCTCCCACTTATCAGTTACCAGTGTTCAACAGAAATGTGTTTTTTTTTTAAAGAAAGAAAGAAAGAAAGAAAAATGGGAAGATTTGCTTTGGTGTGTCTGATGAATTGTTATTTTCTGAACTAGGAGTTCCCTCTCGTCTGCCATATTTAAATAAGATTCTTTAAAACATTTGAATGGAGCCATTTCCTTCCCTCCAGTTGAATTGATTGGACTAATCAGCAGAACATACTGATGTATTTATTTATTCATTAAATTTATATCTTGCTTTCCTCCTGGAGCTCAAGCAGAGTACACAGCATTTTCCACTACAAATTTTTCCTCGCTGGTGAAGTAAGCTGGACTGGTGACGAGATAGTGACTGGCCTCCCAGCTTCTGTGGCATATGATGGACTCAGAACTGGATATTTCTGCTCCTAGTCTATAGAGCCTTCACTTCAATGAGACATCGTATCTCTTCTATGTAATGTCAGTAGGCAATTTGCTAGAAATGGGATGCACTAGAACAGGGGTGTCAAACTCACGGCATCACGTGATGTATTGGGACTTTTCCCCCCTTCGCTAAACTGGGCATGGGCGTGGCCAGTGCGTGACGCATCCGGCCCATGGCCCGGGAGTTTGACAGCCCTGCACTAGAAGGTTGCAGGAGATACTGGAATGCTTCTTAAGAGTGCATACAAGCTGCCTATTCATGCTAATAGCACCTTTGCCGATAAAAATTTGTGAAGTTGCAAGCATCTTCTGTCGCAGCAACAGATAGGTGTGCAGGAATTACCTGATCCAAGCATTCATGTGCCTTCCTTCCTTCTATTGTCATGGAGGCAATAGCGAGGCTGGTTGAAGAGGGTTGTAAAATCTGGAGCTCCCACCCTCAGATGGGGAGCTTCTAAGCAGATGGCAGGCTGAAGTAGATTAGAGGTGAGTAAGGGTACAAGCCTCAAGAAGTGGTGGCTGCCCACGTCTGTTTCTCCATCCACAAAGTGAGTGCTTCAGTTTACCTGAGATGGACAAGGTTTTTGGTAGGCAAGTCAACCCGTAGGGCAATGTGACTTAATGTCCATCAATGAGCTCAAGAGGTTTTCAGGTGGGGCAGCCTACTCCTTGAATCATGGGACTCCGGGTTAACATAAAAGACTTTCAGGGTACCAGATCTTCTCATAGGGCCATGCAACTCTAGATTAACCAACTGTAGACTGCATCTCTGAGCATTGGACACGATTGGACAGGAGAAAAGAAAAAGACTAAGGGAAGGGATTTTTGATTGGGCAATTCTACCTTTTAGCGCATGCAATTCCTTATTTGGGCAGGCAAGGGGTGCTGGTCGTGGTGCTGGTGGCAATTGGGGAGGTGTGGCAAGCTAGAGGTTAAAACAGCTCCATATGAATCAATGGACACTGGGCCCACAATCTTTCTCCTAACAAGGGTTTCATTGCATGGTGATTTTTTGTAAACAATATGTTTTCTATATTATCCTTTATTTTTTTATTCTGATTTTGTAATTATTCAATTTCGAATATACAACTTTAAACATACTGGTTCGTATGAATCTACTGTATCTCTAATGCTAACTAGGGGTAGGAGTTTCTAATCTAGTGTTGCATTGGACCTGCAGATCCTTTAGATCCGCCAAAAACAAGAAGAAATAGTTTAGGTTCTTCCTAATCGTCAATATTTTAATTTAAATCCTTTTTTTTAAAAAAAAAAGTATAGAGAGAGTCAAAGACCAGTCTGTGGCAGCAGTGATCGCTTTCTTTTCAATTTCAGTGGGAAATAGAAGCTGAATTTGCAAGTCCTTAACTTGCAACCAAACCAACTTGCAGGACCTTAACTGGCAACCAAACTACAAGAGTGCTTCAATTTATTTTTTTCATTCTCTGTATTTTGTATTGCAGTTCTCTAACCAAAATGTGCTTAAAGAAACATGCACGTTAGGGAAATAGACATACCTGATTTGCAAAAATGGCAGCTTAGAGAAAACATGATAAAGATGTGCACATTAGGGGAAATAATCACACGCCCATAAAACATACTAGGAACTAGGGTTTACTTCCTCACCCCAGAAAGTGTGTGTCCATTGTTTTGTGTCCTGTAAATCTCCAAAAGTAATTTATGTACAGGACCACCTCTGAATTATTCAGTGCTTCCAAATAAAGGTGGTAGAGCACTAACAGCTAGGCAGCTACTCGGGTCTGTGACAATTCGCCACGGCCAACTTGCCAAGGTCAACTCACCATGGCTAACTCGCTACAGCCAAATTGCCACGGCCAACTCGCTGCAGGACAACTCACTGCGGGACAAGGAGTTACACTAATACCAAAGAAATGATGGAATAGAATCATTTAAAAAAGGATGCAAAAGGAGGGATAGAATGAAATGTGAATGGCAAAAATTAAAATAATTTTCTATTTATTTTAAATAATTAAATAGAATTGTTAAATTGTCCTGCAGCGAGTTGTCCCACAGCGAGTTGGCTGTGGCAGGTTGTCCCATTCCCCAGCTACTCAACAACTTATAATGATGTGCTCTTCATTTCACAGTGCTCTCAAAAAGATGTTGACATGTTTAGCAAAGATAAATCCGACTGATTCCTTCACGGTCTTCCACAGTGATTCTCTCATGTTGTTCTGCAGCTGTTTATTCACTAAATCTCCTCACTGGTTTCACAGTTGCATCAGTTTAAAGGTAGTTGAGGGTCAGCTCACTTCAATTAGAGCAGCCAAAGTCCAGTTTTAGCTTAAAAGCCACCTCTTGGGCAAATACATTCTATTGAGTAATGAGATGCTTCACAAATTCACCATCCAGATTGAGAAAGGAACAGAACTGTTGCAGACCATAATTTGTGGGTGGGACTGGAAGGGAAGAAGTCCTATGGATTTCTCTTGGTTCTAACATGGAAACAAGTTTCTTGGACTTAGCTTGTATGCTGTCGAAATGCTGTCATGCACCGTTGGTGATATAGATTGATTTTATAATTTAAATAATTAGTCCTTGACTTACAACCACAATTGGGACCGGAACCTCTGTTGCTAAGTGATGCGATCGTTAAGTGAGTCACATCCAATTTTATGACCATTCGTTAAGTGAATCACCACCATTGTTAACTAAACCACTCTGTTGTTAAGTGAATCTAGTTACCCCCCACTGAGTTTGCTTATCAGAAGCCAGCTGGAAAGGTCACAGATGGCGATCACATAACTCCAGGATGCTGCAACTGTTATAAATACATGCCTGAATTTGGATCTTAGGACTGCAAGGATGCTGCGATGGTCATAAGTATAAGGACCAGTTTGTAAGGCACTTTTTTCAGCACCATAATTTTGAGCAGCCATTCAATAGCCGGTTATAAGTTGAGGACTGCCTCTATTACATTTGCTGTATGGAAACTGGCAATTGGAGCAGATTCACTGTCGGTAGTTGCACAGAAGAAAGGTGTGATTACTTCCATTCTTCAGCATAATGTTGATAAAAGTTAATAAATGAGGCAGATGAGGTAAGACTTCCAACAAAACAACCAACATATATGTGGGAAATGGTTTGTATTTATAATTTACTCGTACAGTAGATGCTGAGTTGGGCTACTTCAGTACCATGGCTAGATGCCATAGCTGATGTGATGACCTGGGGCAAGGCACTGAGACAATACAGCCAGCTGATAGTTCAAACTCCCCTTTATTGCTCCAACTTTCCCCCAAACGCTCCCACATTTATGGCAAGTCCCAGAGCAAAGCGCTCACACACACACACACACACACACACACACACACACACACACACACCAGCTTCTGGCTGCAAGTAGTCCAGCAAAACGCTGTTAGCACAATGGCTTCAAGGCAAGAAGTCCAACGAAGCAAAGGAACTAGGCAATGAGTCCATGAAGCAAAGGAACAAGGCAATGATAAGGCAAGAAGTCCAGCGAACTCCAGACATCGGCAATGGCACACAAAACTCCACAAATTCAGCTCTTGTTCCCGACAAGCGCCCCTCCCCACAGCGTCTCCTTAAGTCTCAGTCTCCAGGTGTGCCTTGTGAAGAGGGGTGGGGCACTCTTCTCCCGAGTCATCGGGTCAGCCTGTGCTGTTCCTGCCTCCTCTCCACTCTCTGTGCTCGGGGATCAGGAGGGGGCGGTCCTTGCCCGTCACCTGAGCTCCGTCGTTCCTCATCTCCACTGACTGCCCTCTCTTTCCCCCTCTCTCAGTCGTCCTGCCCCTGTTCCTCCCTGCTGGCAAGCCGTCGCAAGCCCGAGGGACCCAGGGCTGCCTCCTCGACCTCTGTCGGCTCCGGCTCGTCCTCCACGGACTCAGGCTCCGACGGGGCCATGACAGCTGAATTCAGCCCAACTTATTTCTGATTCAGGTCATCAGTTATTAAGGTTTTGCTTCAAAGTTATTTGGAAGATCAGCTTCAGAATGCACAGGGCCAAGCACAGCATGCCTTTAAAACAGCTACATCTTTTTTTTTTTCAAGCTTCCTGTTTTAAAGATGTGCAATGTACAGGCCAAAACCCCTCTCCTGAATCATTTTCATGATTTTCAGAGCACGCATACTCTTTTTATGTCTGATTTGCCATGAATTAATTACAATGCCATCACCAGCTCATCACTGGTTTCAAGAGATAAGAAAGGATGCAGAAGGATCACCGATAGAACTACTGAATTTGCTTGGGAGCCATAATAAATTACTAGGACCCAAAGAGATGGAAGCCTTCCCTCCACTTAAGAGCTGGATAAAATACTTCGGAAAGAAAGCAGTTCAAAATGAGTGAGCAACTTTCTGATCGCAGGGCCCTTACTTAACTTTTTGGTGGGTGGCCAGAGCTTGACAAAAATAGAACAACAAAAGAAATGGAGTTAGGATTTTCTGATACCTCACTCCCTTGAGAATTTGGGGTGGGGTGTTAATTATGTGAAGTCTATTTTAGAGGATACACCATATTTTCAGGGAATGCCGCTTCCCTAAATATTAAGAAACCATGCCATTGTGGATAGGGTTCACTTGGGGAATCATGGATAAGGAATTCCCTTGCAGCAGGCAGACAAACAATATTTTCACTATAGGACAAGATACAGTGTTCAAAGAATAAGGTATTATTGCCACAGTCAATACGATGGCAGCATATAGTGCTCGGAATGGGAGAACTTGCCATGGCCAACTCTCTGTGGCCAATTGCCACGGCCAACTCACCACAGTCAACTCACCACAGCAAACCTGGCATGGGAGTACTTATTTTAAATAATTAAAACATTATTTTAATTTTTGTCATTCACATTTCATTTTATCCCTCCTTTTGCATCCTTTCTTTAATGATTCTATCCCACCATTTCTTTGATATTAGTGTAACTAATCCGCAAGTTGTCCTGTGGTGAGTTGGCCATGGCTAGTTGGCTGCAGCGAATTGCCCATGGTGAATTGGCCACAGTGAGTTGGCCAAGGCAAGTTGATTGTGGCAAGTTGATTGTGGCAAGTTGGCATGGCGAGTTGGCCTAGACCAGGGGTGTCAAACTGGCGGCCCATGGGCTGGATGCGTCACGCGCAGGCCAGGCCCACCCCAGCTCTGTGAAGGGAAAAAACATCACGAAATGTCACGTGATAGCAACTTGACGTGGCGAGTTTGACACCTGTGTCCTAGACTCTATAGTGTTTCACTCATCCTGCAAAGATGTTCTATTGCTCCTCCTTTCTAGTGTAACAAATGTTTCCAGGCACATGCAAACTGTATATTTTACTGTCTTTTCACATTACAGGTATTCCTCAACTTACAACTGTTCATTTAGTGACCATTTGAATTTACCACAACACTGAAAAAAATGACTTATAATTATTTTTCACACGATTGTTGTGGGATCCCTATAGTCATGTGATCAAAATTCAGACACTTGGCAACCGACTCAAATTTATGACGGTTGCAGTGCCCCAGGGTCATGTGATCACCTTTTGCCATCTTCTGATGAGCAAAGTCAATGTGGAAGCCAGATTTTACAACCTTTCTTGTCACAATTGTTAAGTGAATCACTGTAGTTGTTAAGTTAGTAACATGGTTGTTAAGTGAATCTAGCTTCCCCATAGACTTTGCTTGTCAGAAGGTCACAAAAGATGATCACTTGATCCCGGGACACTGCAACGGTCATAAATATGAGTCAGTTGCCAAGCATCTGAATTTTGATCACATGCCCATAGGGATGCCGCAACTGTTGTAAGGGTGAAAAGCAATCATAAGGCACTTTTTTTTCAGTTGCGGTTGTAACTTCAAATGGTCACTAAATGAACTGTTGTAAGTCAAAGACTACTTGTAGTAGAGTTGATGATTTTGGAGTGCTAGGTACAAGACCACCAAATACAAAATCTTTAAAACGAACATTCCAAGAGAAAGAGAGAAAAAAAATGTCTTGACATTTTATGGTAGCCCCAAATCATCCCAATTCATATCCTACAACTATGTAGCTAGATTGTGCCTCTGATGGTGAGTGGAGCTTTTGAAAGCTGCTTTTCAAGATAATGTGTTAGTCCGAAACGTAATCCTAGTCTTCTCCTGATTTGGGGCACCTTGCATTGTCCTTGTCTAGCATGTCTAGCCTTTACCCAGATATACTGGAGGGATAGCCCAACATGTCAACCCTGAAGCCATTTTGGAGCAACTTCAGGGCTGCCACAGCTACGCTGGTTGGAGCTGTGGGAACAGGAGGGGGGAATAGAGATAGCTGGGGACTTGTAGCCAAAATAAAATTCTTTCTCCTGGGAACCAAGGACTTTCACACCAGGTGCTGGGGAGGTGTGGACTGGAACCAACTGGGGTTGGGGCTATGACCGGATTGGACCATGTGATGGACATGTGGACTGGGGGAAAGAACTTTGACTTTTAATTTGGGTGGGGAAAACTGTGGGATCTTCAGAATTGGGTTTTCACCAGATGTGCCAATATGACATGCCTAATAAATCTGTACTTTGAGGAACAAATAGGCTTCAGAGGTTCGATTGCGTTGGGTCTGTTACTTGGAACCCTGACACAGCATTCAATTCCCTTCCTGGCACTGGGGGGTGGGGGGTGGATTTCATTTCTAGAGTCATATGGGAATCTTGAACAAGGATGTCCTCGTGCTTTGAAGGAGATACAATCAATTTCTGAGCGCGAAGGACCTCGCTGAATAGGAGGTGGTATTCAGCAGGTTCTGACCAGTTCTGGAGAACCGATAGCGGAAATTTTGAGTAGTTCGGAGAACTGGTAAATACCACCTCTGACTGGCCCCGCCCCCATCTATTCTCTGCCTCCCGAGTCCCAGCTGATCGGGAGGAAATGGGGATTTTGCAGTAATCTTCCCCTGGAGTGGGGTGGGAATGGAAATTTTACAGTATCCTTCCCCTGGAGTGGGGTGGGAATGGAGATTTTACAGTATCCTTCCCCTGCTACTCCCACCAAGCCACACCACGCCCACCAAGTCACGCTCACAGAACCGGTAGTAAAGAATTTTGAATCCCACCACTGCAAATATGTAGGAAAGCTGAAATTGTGCCCTGATGTTTCTCAATGCTATGTGAGAATGAATTTTGGAGTTTGCCTCGAGAATCTGAGTAAGATAATATGCTGCCTTTTAAAAAGAAAAAGTTGGCATCCATTTATTGCTCCTAGCAGCAAATCCAAGCACTGGATTGAGAAAACTTCTGATCCCCGCTGCCCGGAACAGGCGGAAAATGGGGCACGTGGAGGCCGAAAACGGGGCGTGCAGAGGCTGAAAACTGGATGCGGAGGCCGAAAATGGGGCGTGCGGAGGCGGCAATAGGCTATGGCAATCCCTGCAGCCTGAAACAGCTGATCGTTGGGAGGCCGATCCAACCGACAATCAGCTGCGTGTGCTAATCAGGCTGTGCTGAAACTGAACAGGCTGTTTGCTGTTTGCTGCAAGAAGGCAAATTGCTGGGAGGCAGAGGCAGATTTTTTTTCTTGTTTTCCTCCCCAAAAGGTAGGTGCATCTTATACTTTGGAGCGTCTTATACTCCGAAAGATATGGTACATCTTGTGACAATATCTTTAACACCACCAAACAACATCTGCCTATCCCAGGTCCTTGGGGGAGAACTCAATAGGTGGATAAAAATGCCAAATCCCGTCTAAACATCTGGCGGTCTATGTGACCAATCCAAAATAATAATTTAATTTATATGCCACCCAATTCCGAGCAATTCTGCGAGGTCATGGCAGACATCCTTTTAATTAAAAAGAAAAGACATGTTTCTATAAAATGTGATTCCTCAATCATGCTATGACTATTTTTGCATTCAGTGCTTAAATTTACTGTTAGAGTTAACGGTAAATGGATACCACATCTATCTGGGTTTTTCCTGCTGGAAAAATATTTGCCTGGGATTTTCTTGTGGGTATCTCATGTTGGAAATATTAGATGCAGCTCTCAATAGAGTGTATTTCTCAGTAACTCTCAGGGATTGGGCTGTTCTGAAATCTCCTGGGAAGGCCCTGCCCTGAATAAGAAAATTAGCTGTTTTGTCTGCATAGTAACAATAAGGACTAGTATACTTTTGAAAAAAATAGGTCACACTATTTTAATGAAATTTAGTACCTTTGTTCTTGCCTCTCTTCTGCCTCCCTCCCCCCACCCCCAAATCATCAATAACCATGCACAATTCTAATCCCCCAGACCTTTTGGAGGAGACTATCAGATCACACAGATTTCTGCAGGAATCCGAGAAACTCAGCCCTGTTTGCCTTGCACCCCCGAAACTCGTTTACCTTGTTTGGGAAATCACGTAAAGTGGTGACTTTGACTTTTGGCTGAAGTCCTGTTTCCCCGTCTCCCCTTTCTATCTCCTTGCAAAAGAAATTTTGGTTTCTGTGTGCTTGTCTTGGTCTGGAATGAAAAGCGTCAACAAGAGAAAGAAACGGGTGGAAGGGTTCCAAGGAGGAAATTCTTACCCAAAACTTCCTCCCTGCTGTAACCACTCCCTCGTATGCTGACAGTTCTTTGGAAATGAGACTGCTGTCCATCTCCGGGTGGATTTTAATGGTCTTTTAAGCAGGCATGGCCTACTCGGTGGACGACCCCGTGGAGAGGCTTCAGGAAGAGGTATCTTGTTCCATCTGCCTGGAGTATCTGAGGGACCCAGTGACCATCGACTGTGGCCACAACTTCTGCCAGGCGTGCATCTCAGACTATTGCGAGCGAGGAGCTGGTTCCACAACCGGGGCAGCCCTCTGCCCCCAGTGCCGGGTGGGTTTTTTGCTAAGCAGCTCCCGCCCCAATAAGCAGCTGGCCAATATTGTGGAGGGCATTGAGCGGCTGGCTCAGAGGCCCAGCCAAGGACTTGCTGAAGCCTTGTGCGAGAAGCATGGCAAAAAGTTGAGGCTTTTCTGCCAGGATGATGGGGACTCCATTTGCTTGGTGTGTGACAAATCTCGGGAGCATCGGATGCACTCGGTGCTGCCCATTGAGGAGGCGGCTCATGATTACAAGGTAAGGAGGAAGCTGGGTTTGGATTCCAAACAGAGAGTTACGAGTGAGAACAGGCTGGGCTTCTTTGCCTGTCCAAATCCTCGGTGGCTCACTAGGGAAGCTTTGGGTCAGTTATGCATAATCAGTCCAGCCTACCTGATAGGGTTGCTGTTTTGGAAGGGAGACCTCTAAGGGCAACTTCCTTTGCTGTTGGAGAGAAAGTGGGGTATATACAGTAGATGAAGCATAAATGCAGAAAACTCTTACCATTCTTAGATTCAAATTGTCCAGGCAGTATTCAACTGTTCTTCCTTGATCCTTGGGCTTCTGCTGGAAAGGTAGTGTTGTCGCATGCAAATGATACACAGTGACAAAATTTGCATAAATTACATAATGATATTCTCATGTGGGGGGGACCTCATTGTGGCTTCTAACAGTAGTGTGGGCCTACATGTTCTCGTTTTTGTTTTAAAAAAAAAGCCCTCCATGACCCTCAACTTTATATTGGTGGGGGGGGGGAAATACAGTACATAAAAGATGTAGTGGCTCTCTCTTGGCCTTGAAGGGCTATGAAACTGTGCCAAGAACATGAGTTAGGTTTTTTGAACATAATACAAGATTAATTTTGCTACTTTCAAAATCCTTACTGCATATTGCTTGGGAAAATTAATCTTCACCTTTGCTCTGTGGATCTCTGAACAAACCTAGGAGATTTTGTGAACATTAAACGAACATTAAAAGGAGGGGAAATGTGGCTTTCCATCTCTCGGCTTTTTATGATTCTTGAAGTAGTACATATGGGTCTCCTTGTGGCCTCCCATCCAGGTACTTTTAGTTTCCAAACTCTTACAGCATCAGCTGCTTTGAGATCTCTCTCTCAGTCATATCATGCTGTTTTGATTAGCTTGAAACTCTTAGATTCTTTCAAAGTTGCAGATATTTTAAAGCCAATATTCCCTCGTATTCCCATCCAATTTTATCCTTGCCTTTCTTTAAATGCTGCCTGGCAGGAACCATTTTCATGGTTGATGTCATTGCTCTTCTTTCCTTCATAGTCGTTGACACTTTCTTCATGCAACAATTACAGACTAACCAAACTCTCCAAGATCTCCAGTATTCATCATGCAACATTACAAGTTTACAGAGAGGATGTTGTTCATGATTTGTTTCATTTCTGAGCCTTGAAGAGGTAGCACTGGGATGGAGAGAAACCTAGGGGAACTCCTGATGAAATACAAAAGCTTACTTCCCTCCTTCTTAAACAAGTAATTGCCTGCTTTGGTAGTCTACTAAAAGCAGTAACAATGAAGCCCTTGCAAAATGTTAAGAGAGATAGGTCCCTCACTGTAATATGAGAATTGTAAAAAGCTATTCATCAACTTGGTTCATTTTAACCAAATTATACATCTCTGCTTCTTACAATAGCTATAGCACAGTGGTTCCCAAAGTGGGCGGTACTTCCCCCTGGGGGGCAGTGGGATGACTTAGGGGGGCGCTAAGAGGCAAGGGGGCAGCAGGGGGGGCACTAAGAGGCAAGGGGGCAGCAGGGGGGCGCTAAGAGGCCACATGGAAGCCAGGAAAGCATGTTGGGGCGGCAGGGAAGGGAGGTAGCAGCCTACTCCCTTCCCTGCAGCCCTGCCATGCTTGGCGGCCTTCCACGCGGCCTTCCCGCCGGTCCCCCACGCCCGCTTGCCTTCCGAGGTCAGTGTCCAGCCCAGCCCAGCCAGTGGGTGGGCGGGCGGCCCTTGGTGCAAATGCAGACTCTGAGAGGGGCAGCAGAAGGGCAAGCGGATGTCCCAGGGCTGCTGCACATGCTTCCACCCCTTTTCTGCAAAGGCAGAGCCCCCCCTTGCAGGGCGATCCAAAGAGGGGAGGGGGATGCTGCAGAAAAGCTGCCTTCCACCCGTGCCGGCTCCGCGGCGCTTGGGGCTCCGAAGCAGCCCACTGGCTTCTCACCCGGCCACCTACCTGATCTCTTTGCGGATCGGCCCGGCCAACCGCCGGCGCCACTCTGGAAACTTGGCCCGCGGCATCGGCTTGGAAACCAGTGGGCTGCTTCAGAGCCCCAAGTCCCACAGAGCCGGCACGGGTGGAAGGTGGCCTTTTCTACAGCATCCCCCTCCCCTCTTTAGATTGCCCTGCAGGGCTCTGCCTTTGCAGAAACATCTGGAGAGAGCGAGAGAGAGAGAGAGAGAGAGAGAGAGGGAGAGGGAGAGGGAGAGGGAGAGGGAGAGGGAGGGAGAAAGGAAGAAACGAAAGAAAGAAAGAAAGAAAGAAAGAAAGAAAGAAGGAAGGAAGGAAGGAAGAAGGAAGGAAGGAAGGAAGGAAGGAAGGAAGGAAGGAAGGAAGGGAAAGAAAGAAAGAAAGAAAGAAAGAAAGAAAGAAAGAAAGAAAGAAAGAAAGAAAGA
>QLTV01000462.1:1031552-1057348 GCA_003457575.1 Thermophis baileyi
AACCAAAAAAAAAAAGAAAAAAACAAAGAAACAAAGAAAGAAAGAAAGAAAGTAAGAAAGAAAGAAAGAAAGAAAGAAAGAAAGAAAGAGAACTTGTGACCACAATTGAGCCCAAAATTTTGGTGGCTAAGCAAGAGCGTTGTTAAGTGAGTTTCACCACATTTTACAAGTTGGCCACGCCCACCCAGTCACCTGACCACCAAGCCATGCCCACCTGGTGGGGGTGGGGGGCACTGAGGATGAGTTTGTAGCACCAAGGGGGCGGTGGACTGAAAAAGTTTTGGAACCACTGCTATAGTATCTAAAAAGATCTGCATCTTAAAACCAAAGGTTATGCATTTTTTCTTTTTATTCCCAAAGGCTATATTGAGCATTGGTGTGTATATGGGGAACTACCGTAGGAATGTACTGAGCAAGATTATGTTACAAAGCGGATAGCATCTCGTTATGAGGATGGACAGCTTATGCATTTTCTAGGAATGTTAGTTTTTGAAAGGGTATTTTTGTTTGTTTGTTTTGGAAGCATATATTAGTAATTAGAGTACAGCTTTCTTGTATATCCATCCACAAAATTGTGGGAAATTGTGCCACTCATTTTTGTATGATCTAAGCATAATACCCAAGAAAATCCTTTCTTTTTTCTGGACCAATTTCTCCCCCTCCCCCCACCACCTTTCTTTCCAATCCATGACTGTCTAGCTCAGGGGTGTAAAACTCAATTTCATTGAGGGCCGCATCAGGGTTGTGTTTGATTTTGGGGGGCCGGGGTGGATGTGGCCAGCTTGATGTCACTCGTCGAGGCTCCGTTTTCGACCACGACCGCCTCTTGCAGCCCTCTGTCAGTGAAAATGGAGCCGGGTGGGGTGGGGGGCTTGTGCGGCCTCCCTGAGTTCCATTTTCACTGGCAGAGGCACCACAGGCCGGTCCTTTGCTGTTGCCAGGATGGCCCCGCAGGCCTGATCTAAGCACCCTGCGGGCCGGATCAGGCCCCCGGGCCTTGAGTTTGACACCCCTGGTCTAGCTAGAAGAGATGTTTTTGTAAGACAAAAACTTGCTAATTGCTTTAATCTTAAATCATTTCCAGGTTAAATTCATACACTTCCCAGGTTAAATTTACTATATCAATTTACTATACCATCAAAACTAACAATCTGAAAGAAAAAGTAGGCATTTTTAACAAATGCATATATTAAAAAACATACAAACAGCTAGAAACAGCTCTGTTACGACGGCAGTAATGTTCTACAAACAGATACAGTATTGAGCAATTTTTCCTAATCCTTCTGCTCAGAGGTGGGCTGCTACTGGTTCGCACCGGTTCTCCTGAACCGGAAGTTAATTTTCTGAGCAGTTCAGAGAACCGGTTGCTGGAAGAAATCTTTCCCCATTTTACAGGGCTAATCCTGCAAGGGAGGCAGGAAGGAAACATTCTGGTATGCCTGTATTTCTAGCCTAATCCTTATCTTAATTGCCCTGCTGCTTTAAGTGTTTTCAGAAACTGCCCCTGGGTTAAGCTTGTTACATTGTAAGCCTTACGCCCAGACTTTCTGTCTGTAGACTGAGCTTCTCCAGAGTGTCCCCCCACCACCCCGAGTTTTTTGTGGTACTTTTATTCCTGGAGCTTGTCTTTCTTCAAGATTGTTAAAGGTTGTTTTAAGCTTTTTGGAGTATACTTCCAACATGGCTGGAATAGCTACTTACAGAAGGGTTGGCATAGCCATAGAAGAAATGGCTGAGAGGCAGCATGCAAGCTTGGCATTCTGTCTGATTTTTTTACTGCCTTTCTGGGGGCATGTGATCTTTCCTTAAATCTGGATATCTTGTGAGGTGAGTGAGACCAGCTGGTATCTTTAAGTGGTGCAAATGGATCTAATGATTGCTTCTCCTGGGTGGGAAACTGTGCTTTGTCAGTTCACTGAGCACTGTCTGTGGGGATTCTTCAGTCATCCAGGTCATGGTTGTCCCAAAGGTGCTTTTTTCAAGAGGCAACTGTAAGTGGATCCTCCTTCCAATTTGTTTTAGTTTTCTCTCATGATAATATGGCATAGTAACATGGCACCAATTGTAGAAAGTTAGCACCCACCCCTCTCCTAGAAGAATGAAATATTTTGAGAAATATTAAAAAGGAAGAATATATTTCCCTGAATGAGAAATGGAGAAACATGTTTTCTTAGCGGGAGAAAGCAGCCCCCACCTTCCTTAATAGCCCACAGAAGATGTCAGCACTTAAGAGATAAAGAGATAGATAGCTATATTCATAGGCAAAAATTCCCTGCAGCAAGGTCTGAACAAAGGCAGAATGGGATTAGCCCTCACTCAAGATGTTAATTTGTTAATTTGTCTCTTTAGCTTGGCATTTTGTAGCTCAAATATGCCCACCCACTTTCTGGAGAGCTTAAATGACCTCTCTTGTAAAGGGTTTCACTTTATGAGCAAGAGTAACTTGGCTGCTGATAGTTATTCTTGTATTTTAACTATTTTAATTCCTCAATGTGCTCTGGCAACCTGCCTGATTTGTAAGTCCGGGTTGCAGGTATTGCTGAGGAAAAGGAAGGTATTCAGACAGAATGGTTTAGGTTTCCATGACAGCTGTGACTCATTGATCTTCAGTGTGTATTCCCCCATTTCTAATCTAATGACTGGTATTTAGGGCAGCTTTTCTTTCTCTTTTTCATATTATTGTGGCAAAATTGTTCCTCCTGCAGCAGCAGTGAGCTCACATCATTGCTGCCAAATTTTGATTCTCTTTTCCTGTCTTTTTAAAAATAACAAGTGGAAATGAAACCATTTGCAGACAATGCTTATCTCCACATTTCACAACCTTTATCATAAAACCTACTTTCCTCAGGAAGTAGGAAGAACCAGGTCATACTGTTTTTTCCCCAAATGAAAAGCCCTTGGGAAAATGTAAAGCACTTCCTTCACTGAAATTTGGTTTCGTCAACACTTTGTTGATCGTTCCCACTTATCATACAATTAATGAGTGTCTGTGCTTTAAATGTCAACTTGAAGTATAAAAGTTTTTTTAAACCTTATCTCTTAAGTTCAGTGATTTCTCCAATAATTACTTTCTCCAGTTGGTAATCTTCTCCTATCAACCATAAATGACACATCTAAACAGAGATGGGTTAACAGTAGAAGCTTCCTTGGAGTTTTTGCTCTAGGTAGATCCATGGATGAATGTCACTGTGGACATTGGTAAACATAGGTAAGCATTAGCCAAGAGCTGTTAGGCATGAACATCATTTTGTGGGCCAGAGACCCCTGTCTTGAGATGATGGTCCTATTGCTAGAGAAACTTTATTCACACAGAAACAATTCCTGAAGAAAAGAGAAGAGCCTGTGGTTCTCCAAAAGTTACTTGAACTACAACCGCTCCTTCACTGTTGGACCTACTAGCTGAGGCTGCTTGGAACTATAGCTTTGGAGTCCCCAAGCCCTGTGCCCCCAACTTTCCCAGTATAGTATGTTAGTTTGAAGGTGTATTCATATATCTGTATCCAGGCCTCATATGCATTTTCTTTCTTAGACGAAGCTCCAGGAAGCTGTGGATGTTCTCAGAAAAACACTGGCAGAAGCAACAAAGCTGGAAGTCCAAGAGAAGGAGAAAACAGACCAATGGAAGGCAAGCCCCTAATCATGTCCCCCTGACTCTGACTAGCTCTTTTTTTACCCTGAGTCCTAACTAATAGGGTCATATGAAGAATCTTCAGTGGGGTGTTTTTAAATGCCTTGCTAGCTTTGTGGTGGTGGGGGGAGGTGCATAGGCAGCTACAGCCTCTTAGAAGGACAGTATACAAAGTGAGGGTGGAGTTTCGTTCTTCGATCTTGTGAATTGGTTCCTGAACGTTTCATTACTAGGCTAGGTAACATCTTCAGAGACCCTCACTTGACACACCCACACCTGACCCATCACAAGACCCTGACCTGATGTGACCCTGACCTGACGTGACCTCGCATCACAAGATCTGCTGACCACATGAAGCCCTGATAAACAGAAGAATACTGACACTGACATCCCCTAAATTCCACTGAAGATGTTGCCTAGCCTGGCAACGAAATATTCGGAAACCAACCCATAGAAACCAACTCGGAGAACGAACCTCCACCCTCATCCTCCACCCGAGCTACAGATATTCGCCACTATTGTATACAAAGTTTTTGAGCAGCTCCAAATATGCACTGCAGATCCCACAGAAGAGATTCAACCAACCCTACTAATCACAAAGGAGTAGAAATATTAAGGGAATTGCTAGGCAGGTACATTGAAATGTTATATTGCACTCCATGAATCAATGGAAAAGTACCCTCACTGCTGATCCCTGTGCTCTATCCTTCAGGAGCAAAGCCACAAGTGGTGCTATTTTTTAGCATTTTAATGAAGGATAGCAATAGCACTTAGACTTATATACCGCTTCACAGTGCTTTACAGCCCTCTCTAAGCGGTTTACAGAATCAGCATATTGCACCCAACAATTTGGGTCTTCATTTTACCCACCTTGGAAGAATGGAAGGCTGAGTCAACTTTGAGCCTGGTGAGATTTGAACTGCCAAATTGCAGTCAGCCGGCAGTCAGCAGAAGTAGCCTGCAGTACTGCACTCTAACCACTGCGCCACCGCGGCTCATGTGGATAAGTGAAGAAAGCAATATTTCATATCTCTTCCCACAAATCCCTTCTGCAAAGAACAAGCAACAGCTCCTGTCCTTAATAAGTGGTGGATGGGGATGGACAAATATAGGTAAAGGCTCAAAATGGCTAGTTTGGCCATTTTCCACGTTGCTCATCAGCTTGCAGGTATGGAGATGTTCTGTGCCTGTTACTCTACCTGTGCAATTTGGGCTATATCTCTGCATAGCTGTAGCATTCTTCTGAAATAAATTAAATCAGCATCCAAAAACTAGCCTGGTGTATCTCACAATGTCAAGAAGAGGATGAAGCTGAAAAGAGTGATCAGCAATGAGTATTACAAGAGCATGGCAGTACTGAGAGCCGGTGCCTGAAGCTGTAACACCTGGAAGTAACTCATGGAGTAGATAAAATAGCATTGCTTTCCCCATTTAAAGTAATAGAAACAGTAAGAAGTAGAACCATATGATATCCTTTGTCAGCAGAAGCAAAGGAAATGTAACAATGGACTCACTGGTAACTGGATCAGGAATACATAGCTGGCAGAACTGGTCCAAGAGAGCATTATCCTTATTTTTTTTAACACCAGTCTAGTACTTTTTCAAAAGTGCTAAACCCAAATACTGTATATAAGGAGTTGTGAAAGGTCTGACTAGCTCTTAAGGCAGCTTTGGTCAGTATTATAAAGCAGGTGCCTCTGTGTAACTTGGGTATTTCTCAGCCAAGCCAAAATGGTCAAGGAAGGACAGTTTCCAGAGGTTTGGGGGGGGGAAGAGAAGAGGGGGTACCCACCAAGCCTAAAATGACTTAAAAGCAGCTGGACTAGACCCTAAATTCTGACTGCATCAGCAACCACATGAAATTTACCACAGCCAAAATCCTATCGGGTAAAGAATAAAAACACTATCTTAATACTGAAATAGGTATAGATGACTTTATGCTGCCTCTACAGGTGGACTGAACATGAGATAAAGGCAACAGAAGTCCACGGCAGAAAATAAAACAGTTATGGGGGCCTATAGTGGTTGGGGGAAGTGAAGAACAGCCCCATACAAGGAATAGAAGCAGGATAAAAGGTGCCAAAGAAGTGATGGATTTATGTGGCAGGTTCCTCATTCTCAATGAGGCAAGAAGTACCAGCACATACTTACTGCATGTGTATTTGCCTCGGGTGTGTTTGCTTTCTTTCCCACAAGCTCTCTTACAACCCAGAAGTGAGTCAGCAGTAGCTATTTGGCTCAGATGTTGGGAAAGATCCACAGTTGCTCATATTGTTGGTATATCAAGGCGGCTTTAAGCTCTCCAGGTTCAAAGAGAAAAATCATCATTGAACCTGGAGAGCTTAAAGCCCCCTTGATAACCTTCTGATCCCACAAGTGTCAGGAGCTGGTTCTGATGACCTGACCTCTGTTTGTGTGTAAGGTATTTCACACTTTCTCAGAGACTCTTGACTCTTGTCTGGGGGTTTGGGATCATTATGTGTGAAAGAACCGCAGTTCATTGTTTTGCTTTTTCGGTTATAAGGAATGTGGCTAAACTTCAACAGGCAGGAAGAATGACACATTTGTTCGAGACTCCTTACAATTAAACTATGGGGCTGCTCTGGCTGAAAAGATTACAGAAAGGAAATCCCCTTCCCACAAAGAAGATTCACAAAATCCTGGGCTTGCATAGACCAGTTTAGGATTTCTGGGCAACTCCCTAAAGCTGTGCTTTAAAAAGCAATTGGATTTTCAAGCACTAGCAAACTTATTTTCCCCAGAACAAACGGAACCACAAAAAGCAATTTGATTTTCAGGCACTAGCTAATATTTTCCCCAGATAAAACCACAATCAACTTGCATCTCCGATGTCCTTGAGCACTGATTTAAAATTTACTTAGTAGCCTAGATATGGATCTCCAAGCACCAATTATCAACTAAAATACCCAGAGCAACTCAAAACTCACCAGGAAAAAGAATTCTGAAGAGAAAAACATATTGCTGTACTTTCTTACAGTTACAAAGTTTGTTTTGTAACACTTTAAAGGCAAACCACAAATCCGCTACAATAAAACATGGCACTTCGGCAGTTGTCAGTATAAATATATACAAAACATGGTGTTGGGAAATAGCAAAGAGGGTTATTTTAAAGACAGGAAAACCAGGAAGTACAGATGGTGACAATGATTTAAGCATTGCTGAAAGCAAAACCATGTAACTTGTCCCTCCGTTCTGGTTCAGAAGGTTGGAAGATAGCCAATGTAAAACCAATTGTAAAAAGAATCAAGAAAGATTGGGGATGGGCTGGTCAGCTTAAGGTGGGCCCCAGGTAAATTCACTGAAGTGGCAATGAAAGACCAAAAAAATAACATAAAATAAAGTATGTGTTTCCCCGAAACTAGGACCTGTCCAGATAATAAGCCCAATTGGGCTTTCAAGCGCATGTGCTAAAATAAGCCCCCCTGAAAATACCCCCCCCAAATACTTAGACGCATGCGCAGCTGCCGCGCAAACAACATGACGTGAGGAGGCGAGGCCGGACAGGGGGGGAAGGGAGGGGGAACATGCCCCACATGCCCCACACGCACCTGCCATCCACGCGGAACGGCCTCGCGGAGGCTGCTCACACAAACCCTAGCTCATGCACCCCTTCTCTTAGTGGTGGTTGCAAAAAGAGCAGCCGCAAAAAAACTCTTGCCAGTCCTAGCCCTGTCGACCTGGGACTGGGGGGAGGGGGACTGGCGCTGGAGCTCCGAGCAGTGGCCGGTGCAGGCTGTCTGTGCAGCCATGAAGCGGGATTGGTGTGGCCGGTTCTTGCCCGCAGCATTGCCAGCGAGGATCGGGTCAGAGCCACTGCCGTCCAAGATCAGCAGGCCAGATTCGGTGAGCCGGACGCATTGCTGCCACTTGGGAGAAGAAGAGAGAGAGAGGAGGCGCTGTGAGAGAGCCCATTTCTCATGTTCTTGTCCTCCCGGGTGGCAGCAGCGCGTTCATCTCCCCGAATCTGGCCTGCGGGTGGCAGCGGTGCGTTCCCCCCCCCGAATCGGCCCTGCCGATCTCGGCTGGTGAGGGGGAGTGGCAGGTGGGGAGGGATGGGGTGGTGGAGAAGCGAGACTCATGGAGCGAGACAGGGCTCCCCTTGCCGTCTCTTCTCCCCCCCTCGCCGGGCATGGCAGGAGCTGGAAGCCCAAGATCAGCAGGCCAGATTCAGTGAGCCGGATGCACCGCTGCCACTTGGAAGAAGAAGAGAGAGAGAGGAGGCGCTGTGAGAGAGCCCATTTCTCATGTTCTTGTCCTCCCGGGTGGCGGCAGCGCATTCAGCTCCCCGTATCTGGCCTGCCGATCTCGGCCGGTGAGGGGGTGTGGCAGGTGGAGAGGGGTGGGGTGGCAGAGAAGTGAGATGCATGGAGCAAGACAGGGCTCCCCTTGCCGTCTCTTCTCCCCCCCTCACCGGGCACAGCAGGAAGTGGAAGTCAGGTAAGACATGGCAGAGAAGCGAGACAGGTGGGGTGGTGGATGGAGCGAGAGGTTTGCTCGCACTCGCGAGAAGTTTTTCTTTACTGTGCAAGATGTTTCCCTGCACAGACCGGCCGAGAGAGGCGAAGGAGCTGCCAGTCTCTGGTAAGATGCCACCACCCCACCTGTCTCGCTTCTCTGCCGTATCTTACCTGACTTCCAGCTCCTGCCATGCCCAGCGAGGGGGGGAGAAGAGACGGCAAGGAGAGCCCTGTTTCACTCCATGTGTCTCACTTCTCCGCCACCCCACCCCTCCCCACCTGCCACTCCCCCTTGCTGGCCGAGATCGGCAGGCCAGATTCGGTGAGCTGAACATGCTATGCAAGATGTTTCCCTGCACAGACCGGCTGAGAGACACGACGGAGCTGCCAGTCTCCGGTAAGATGCGCGTCTCACGGCCCGCCCCACCCCATCCACCGCCCCACCTGTCTTGCTTCTCCACCATATCTTACCTGACTTCCAGCTCCTGCCATGCCCGGTGCATCCGGCTCACCGAATCTGGACTGCTGATCTCGGGCTTCCAGCTCCTGCCATGCCCGGCGAGGGGGGGGGAGAAGAGACGGTAAGGGGAGCCCTGTTTCGCTCCATGCGTCTCGCTCCTCCTCCGCCACCCCACCCCTCCCCACCTGCCACTCCCCCTCGCCGGCCAAGATCGGCAGGCCAGATTCGGGGAGCTGAATGTGCTGCTGCTACCAGGGAGGACAAGAACATGAAAAATGGGCTCTCTCGCAGTGCCTCTTCTCTCTCTTCTTCTCCCGAGTGGCAGCGGTGCGTCCAGCTCACCGAATCTGGCCTGCTGATCTTGGGTGGCAGTGGCAGCGGCTCTGACCTGATCCTCGCTGGCAATGCTGCGGGCAAGAACCGGCTATGCCAATCCCGCTTCATGGCTGCGCAAACAGCCCGCACAGGCCACTGCTCGGAGCTCCAGTGCCAGTCCCCCTCCCCCCAGTCCCAGGTCGACAGGGCTAGGGCTTGCAAGAGTTTTTTTGCGGCCACTTTTTTTGTGGTGGCCACTAAGAGAAGGAGTGTACGAGCTATGGTTTGTGGGAGCGGCCTCCGCGAGGCTGTGCCATGTGGATGGTAGATGTATATGGGGCATGTTCCCCACTTCTCCCCTCCCGCCTCACCTTCTCACTCGTGCTGTTTGCACGGGAAGCAACGAAAAAGCTGCCACGATTGCTGGAGGCGGCGGCCTGAGCGGCACCTGTGAAGCAGCTGGTTGGCGCTCTGGCACCAGTCCCCCTGCTGTGGGCCAAGGTTTAGGGGCCTCCTGCACCCCCAAAATAGTAAGACCCCCCTGATAATAAGGCCAAGGCCATATTTTGGGGGTCAAAAGAAAATAAGACCCTGTCTTATTTTCGGGGAAACACGGTACATAGAGACAAATTATGCAAACCAATACATTTCACATCACGGCAGTAGATCATTTGTACAAGGACCTACAGTAAGTACTAACAATCTTTATTATTTTTTCCCCCAAGCTACATTTTTTTATATTACCTTCTACAAACTTGGTTAGTTTGAATGAATTTTTTTAGGGGCAAATGCAGGACAATACAGGACTCCATTTGTTGTTGCCATCTGGATGTGGGGGAATTTGCTTTGAGCAAAAGCGGATCTGTAATGGATTTATTAACTATCCATTGCTCCTTTGTCATATGTTGATGGATGTTAATTTGATCCTGATTGCAATTATATATGCTCCCTAATGGACTATTTTCATTCTAGAAAGGGCAGGTGCTTCAGTGTTACCTCCTGAATGGGGGTTAGTATTATTAAGGAAAATAATATAATATTATTTTAATATTAACCATATTTAACACTTATTAATAAATATGTAATATTTATTAAAATATTTCTTAAATATGGAAGAAATGTTTTAATATATTTCTTTCATATGAAATAAATGTTTTAATATATTCCTTTAATACTAGTTTGAATCATTCAATGTCTAGCATTGCTTTCTCTCGATCCCCCTGCTAGGACAAAGTCAAGAAACACAGAGCACTCATCGTATCAGGGTTTGAAAAACGCCGCCAGGCAATGGCCGAAGAGGAGAAGCTGCTTTTGAAGCATCTTCAGGAGGAAGAGCTGGGAACACTGAAGAAGCTGGAGAGGAATTCAGACTTCCTTCTTGAGCAGTGTGCTGGACTGCAAAACCTCATCGTAGAGATGGAACATAAATGCCAAAAACCTGCGGCCACTTTGCTCAAGGTGAGGTCCTTCAGGATAAGCCAGCTGAAAGGAGCAAGAGAAAACAATGGCTACATGCAGCAAATTTGCCATGGCCTCTTGCTATAGAGGGCAGCGCGAGGGCTCAGAGGTTAAGATGCTGGGCTTGTCGGTTGGAACAGCCCAGGTTCGAGACCCAAGCATTGCACAACGGGGTGAGCGCCTGTCTTCGCCTGGCTCCTGCCCACCTAGCAGTTTGAAAGCATGTAAATGTGAATAAATATGTGTAAATGTGAATAGATAAATAGGTACCACTTTGGTGGGGAGGAAACAGCACTACAGTAAACAGCACCACAGTAAAATCGGCAGGGACTCTTTGCTAAAGAGCTCAATAATCTCTTGTAACTCTCTTTTCATGTTGCTTTGCTATGTTTTTTGTATAATTAATCATGAAATTGTTCCAGAACTGGTGCTGCAAAAGGATAGAATGTAGAATTAACAGAAAGCAATGTTGGTTCATTGCCATTTGTAGAATTTTACAGTTACAACAGTTAGAAGCTTGCATTATTGCATTTGTAATGGGACTGGATTCTGGGGAAGCTTTTTCAATTTTGTGGTTGCTATCGCATCCTATGTTTTTTCTGAGCAATGCAACTTTGGAAGTTGAGGTAGCATACAAAGTGATTGATAAGCTATGAATTGCATATATCGTAGAATATCCAAGCCCTGTGCTAAACCCTATGTTGTCTGTGGGATAACTTCTGATGTTGTATTTTAAGAAAATGGCAAAGCTGCTGAAAGCATCATTCCTCCCTGTCCCCCAACTTTTTAACTGGACTTTGTTCCTGAGAACCTTGAGGACTAGAAACAAAATATTTACCCCCCCCCCCCAAAAAAACCAACAGATCGTATAATGTTTGATAGACCAGCATTAACAATAGGATTCTTTATAAGTTCTTTCAGCGACATTTAAAAAAAAATACTTAAGCATTTACCATATTTTTTGTTTTTTCTTCTAGGATGTGAAAAAGACCTTGACCAGGTTAGTACACTAAATTTAGACAATTATTTCCAGACTTAATTTTGTAATAAATCCTGATTGAAGTTTGCTTCCAGATAAAGGCTTGTGTTTATAGGTAGTCTTCAACTTAGGACTACAATTGGCCCAAAATTTCTGTTGCTAAGCAAGGCAGTTGTTAAGTGAGTTGTGACCAATTTTACAACCTTTTTTTGTGACGGTGAAGTGAATCACTGGAGTTGTTAAGTGAATCGTGAGGTCGTTAAGCGAATCTGGCTCCCCCCCTGCCTTTGCTTGTCTCAAGACGGTCGCAAAAGGGGGGGCGCAGCTGGGAAGGACACAAATGGCGATCTCATGACCCTGGCATCCTGGAACTGTATAAATACATGCTGGTTGCCAAGAGCCTGAATTTTTGATCCCAGAACTGTGGGGATGCTGCAATAGTCATAAGGGCAAGGAGTCGCTTGTTTCAGGGCTACTGTAAGTTTGAACAGTCGCTAAACAAATTCTT
Organism: Thermophis baileyi; assembly: GCA_003457575.1. Classification (NCBI taxonomy): domain Eukaryota; kingdom Metazoa; phylum Chordata; class Lepidosauria; order Squamata; family Dipsadidae; genus Thermophis; species Thermophis baileyi. The sequence goes on from QLTV01000462.1 coordinate 1,043,379, forward strand.
GTATGTCAAGAACTACCTGCTTTTAATTCCTGTGGGATAATTGAGGACTCGGATTGTTGGGGGGCAATATGCTGACTCCGTAAACCCCTTAGAGAGGGCTGTAAAGCACTGTGAAGTGGTCTATAAGTCTAAGCGCTATTGCTATTTCTCCCCAGGAGTGAAGGACTATCCCTGAAAGAACCACAGCCTATTTCGATGGAATTGCAAGACTCCTATGATGTTCCTGGCTTGATGGAGTCATTGCAAAGATACAACGGTAATTGAGAGGTGCTTATGTCATTCTGGGCTTAATGCAGGAGTGTCAAACTCAAGGCCCAGGGGCCAGATCCGGCCCACGGGATGCTTAGATCTGGCCCGCAGGGCTGCGCTGGAAACAGTGAAGGACCGGCCCGCAGTGTCTCTGCCAGTGAAAACAGAACTTGGGAGGGCTGCGTGCGGCCCTCCCGAGCTCTGTTTTCGCTGGCAGAGGGTTGCAGGAGGCCATCGCAGCTGAAAACGGAGCTCACGAGGGCCACGGGCAGCATTCCCAAGCTGTTTTCACTGGCAGAGGGTTACAGGAGGCCGTCGCAGCCGAAAACAGAACTCAGGATCCCGTTTTCACTGGCAGAGCGCTTGGGCCGCCACAGGCGCCCCTGACACGAGCGATGTCAAGCTGGCCACGCCCACCCTGGCCACCCCCACCCCCACAAGGCCAAACACAACTCTGATGCGGCCCTCAATGAAATCGAGTTTGACATCCCTGGCTTAATGTATTGGATTAGGTTATGTGTTCAAGTTCTCAACTTGACCATGGATCTCAGGGATTTGGACAGGTTTCCCTCCTAGCATCACAAGATCATCGGGGACGGGGAGGGGCAAATTAAAAGTCTGGCCCAAAACTTGACAATGGTATTCCTTCCTTTGTTATGGCTGGAAAAACAAGAGCAGTCCTGATGGTCTCTATTTCTGCTTTCAGCATCGGTGACCTTTGACCTGGATACAGCTAATCCTTACCTGCTCTTATCCGAGGACCTCCTCAGCGCTCAAGTGGTGGATCAAAGGCAAGATCTGCCCAAGAGCTCGTCTCGCTTTGAAACGTGCACTTGTTTAATGGGCCGTGAGCAGTTCACCTTTGGGAAACATTACTGGGTGGTGTGCGTGGAAGGCAAGTCCAGCTGGACACTGGGAGTGTGCAAAGAATCAGTGAGCCGCCAAGGTATCTTCACCCCCTCGCCGGCAAAAGGGTTCTGGACAATATGGCTGAGGAATGGGGATGAGTATGCAGCACTTACCTCTCCACTCACAGAACTAGTGCTCAGAGCAAAGCCAAAGCTGATTGGTATCTTCCTGGACTACGACGCAGGAGAGGTTTCTTTCTATAATAGCGATACCGGTTCCCACATATTTACCTTCTTGGATTCCTTCTCTGAGACCCTTCGACCTTACTTCTATCCTGGAATCCGGGCTGGGGGTCTCAACGATGCTCCCCTCATTATCCAACCAGCCAAAGATCAGTCAAGCCTTTCTCTTCTGGCCATTGAGACCTTTTCACACCTCTAGGGCTGGTTCCACACGAAGCATTTAATCTGGAATGGGACAACCAGGTGATGCTATTCCTTACTTATGTCTATGGAGATTCTCAGTCATCCAGGTCATGGTTGTCCCAAAGGTGCTTTTTCAAGAGGCAACTGGACTTTTTGGTTTTTCTTTGAAGACGTTTCACATCTCATCCAAGAAGCTTTCTGTTTTTTCTCTGAAGATGTTTCGCTTCTCATCCTTCAGAGCTGAAGAAGCTTCTTGGATGAGAAACGAAACGTCTTCAAAGAAAAACCAAAAAGTCCAGTTGCCTCTTGAAAAAGCATCTTTGGGACATTCCTTACTTATGCTATTCTCATCTGGGACTCTTTAACACATTTTCACCCTCTGAAACAGAGGTCATTCCTGCATCAGAAAAATGTTTCCAAATGGATCTTTGGATATGGAATAGACATGGCTTATTCCTGTAATTTCACGCGATGTTGCCTTTCTACAGTTATTCTATCATAAAGCCCTTTATCTCTAAATGAGTCCCCTCCTTTTTTTTTCCATTCAAAAGGGGGTCTGAAAAACAATTCTTGGGGATTGAAGAGGTGATGGAGTACGTACTGAGCATGTATGTTAGCATTAGTCATTATTATTATTATTGTTGATGTTTGACTTTTACGGATATTTATTTTAATTAATATTATTTCCACACCTTTTTGTAAATTGCTTGGATACTTCTGTTGGAAGTGACACAAAAGAACCTGAAATAAACAAATAATAAAGGCAACAATATCCAAAATAATTGAATTTAATTTACTAGAGGAATAAACATGCAGAAGTTCAAAACAGCAAGAAACCGAATTGACATAAAAGGGTTTTCTGTGGGGAAAGGTGTTTATAACATCTGAGGGAAGTTTGATTTAAACTCAGATGCTTAATTTCTTTGGGGACTTTTTCTTCAGACTCTGTGGTTTGTATGTGTGGTTTTTAAAAATCTCTCACTGTTTCTTTTATGTCTTTCTCTGACTTTCTTCTGTCCTTCCCCTTCCACACTTCTCCTTTTCCTTAATTCTTTGTTCAAATTACTTTTGTTTCTTCTTCTCCTCTTTCTCTCTTTCTCTCTCTCTCTCTCTCTCTCTTCTATTATTTCTTTTTTTTTTTTTTGATACGGCCACCACTGACATCTACTCTCTTCCCCTACTCTCTCCCCCTCCTCCCCTCTCCCTCTCCCCTCCCCCTCCCCCTCCCCCTCTCACTGGGAGTGTTGAAGTCCACACATATTCAGGCTGAGAAACATTGAATTAAACCAATGACACAGTTCAACTGTGCTATGCATGTTTGTAAGTATTATAACAACCCAGTGCTGATATCTGTTTTTGCAGGACAAATCCAATAGTTGTCACAGAATAATTTTTCTTATGGAGTTGGGGATGTTTTAAATAATTTATAATACACATATACAGTATATCCATAAAAATTATTGGCGAATGATCCAACAGTTGCCTATAGTCTGAACTAAATACTGGCATGTGGGTGTCAAAGTGTCTCACTCTGGACAGAATTTTTTTAAAAGGCACCTTAGAGTCAAGCCAGCATGGCTACAGGGCTGGAGCCACTAAAACTAAGTGTGGTTATGTTCTAGGGCACAGTTGTTCACTCCTTTGTGGGTTGATGGTACCAGCATCAAGATTAGGTGGCTTCTATATAGTTTGCTAATTATCTATTGGCCATCTTGTTTATTAATATATTTAATGTTTTAGCATTATCACTTTTTTCAAGTTTGTAATTTACTGAGAATGTCTTTAATACGTTAATAACATTTAATTTCAGGATACTCTTTCACCGCTAGAGGTCCCCCTATCCTTCTGCCAATTGTCAGGCAGAAGTAAAGAGTCTTTTTCCCCCCGGAGTTATTACAGTTCTGCTTGATTGTGTACAAGCTGGTCTTGATGCAGAAGTATCCACAGGATCCAATGCTTTTGTTCAAATGCCGAAAGCAATGTAATGCTGTCATAATGCAAGCTCTGTGTTTTGTACAGGCGTGCAAAGTCATTACTCTTGTACAAATAGTTGACTACCTACTGCTATTACCTTCTTGCTTTCAGAGTGGATCTGTTTTCAGAGAGAAGAGACAAGCTTATGATTTTTGAGCCTGATTATGCACCTCTGTGGACACTTCATCTATATCTTCACTAGATGCAAAGCTCTAGTCATCACGTGACTCAGAGCAGCTTCCATATCCCTTGCAGTAATCAGGTTAAAGAAACAACCATAAAAACAATAATATTCAGAATAACAATTACTCCAAGACAAACCAGAAGAACGTAGTGCTGGGAAATCCCATAATCAATAAACATTCCCATAAGAGATGTTTCAGATCCCCGAAGCTTGTTGAAACAGGCAGGTCTTAATTGCCATACAGAACACTAAAAAGTGTAAGGGACAGTGTGATCTCCATCAGGAGAACTATACCAGAAAAGTGGGGTTTGGGAGGGGAAGAGCGACACAGGAAGCTTGTCCCCAAAGTAGCGATCTTCCCTAAGGGTAGGGTCCTAAGAGAACCCACCCAACCTACTGCACAAGGAAAAGCTACTGGGAGAAGGTGGTTCCCAAAGATCCTTAGGTCCTGAGCCAAGAAGGGTTTTCAAGTAACATCCAGCACCATGAGTGGCATCCAAAATTCAAATGGTAACCAAACCAGTGCAGTGCTAAGAGCAGACCAATTAATACTCATATCTACCTGAGTTATTACATTCTGGACCATCTGCAGCCCATGTAGAAGGAACACAGTTTAGTATCAAATAATCTCTTAGTCCTCTCCCAAGTGGTCCATTCAAAATATCTGTGTGATTTTTGTGACTTTAAGGGCCTGATGCTTTAGGTAAAGCTGACCAGGGAAAAAAGTGGTACAAGAAGCATTGTGTAGATATGAAAATGCCCAGTCTGTTTTCCTATCCTGGAGTTTTAAAATAAAAGGTCCCACACATACCTGGAACCAAAAAAGAGAAGCATTAGGACCTAGACACATGATTCATTGAATGAATGAATGAATGAATGAATGAATGAATGAATGAATGAATGAATGAATGATCCATCCCTAGAGCTACCCCAGTAGCAAACACAAAAGTAACATGAGAAGGAAATCTACCACAGAAAGTGAACCTTCCTATTTTATCAAATAAAGGGGTGAAACCTAGCTCTTATCTTATGGGAGTGAACCATAATCAGTTTGAAATCATTAGTCCAAGCATTAATTGTGAAGATTACATGTTGAATCTCTTGTAATTTGCTCCAGTGACAATATAAATAATGTTTTTGCCTACCTTTCCTACCAATACATTGTGAGGATACCATAAATAGTCAGGGGGAAAAAATTCCAGGCCATAGAACAAATCAATCCAGAATTTTTACTCAAGGCACAGGCTCAGACTATTGTATGATTAATAGATCATGGAAAAACACAGCTCCCACAATGCTGGCAAGAATTGAAAGAGAACAACTTTCAATTGTTGGTTTTATTGTATGCTGCCAGAGTCACTTTGTGTGAGATAGGTGGCTATATTCATTTATGAAAGGAAAGAAGGAGGGGAGGGGAGGGGAGGGGAGGAGAGGAGAGGGTCAGTAGTAAGGCAGACTTGATTTCAACAGTAATGAATGATTCACTGAGATGTAAAAAACCAACTTGACAACAGAGACAATCTATCTGAGTGGTGACTAACAGTCAACATAATCCATGGCATTTAATCAATTAATGAATAAAAGAGGGTCACAAATGCCCTTATGGGAAAGCTGAAGAACTTGGGGGGCAACATAAAGCAGAAGATAGAGTCGTGATTTTTAAAGCTGGCAAATGTTCCCACTACACTGTAGAATAAAAGAATACCTTTTTCTTCCAGATCAAGCTTAGAATCTATGTGAAAATATATTAACCCCCCCCCCCAAAAGGCGAATTGATGGGGAGGCAAAAGATGAATGGCTACAGAAATCGTGCAGACTACTTGTGAACTCTTCCCCCCACCCCATTCTGATCCTTTCACTATCTTCTTTCAACGTCAGCGGTTATTAATTTCATTATGTATGCGTGGCACTTTACTTATGTAAAGTGGCACACACCCTGATGGCATCATGTGCACAAATCTATTTTGCATATGTGGCTTTCATCCAGATGCGGATGGATCTAGGCCTCCCACGCCTTACATCCCAGGCCTCGCCTTTTCCTGCAGCTGCTTATTTTAGTATCCTAATTCTTCTTTTGCTAGATCATAATGGGTGTAATGACAATAACTGGATCTTTGCACACATCCCTGGAGATGCCTAACTTTGGATTCTGTGATTGTCTTACCTAATGATGGGAGCCATCATCCTCATCTTCTCAAACAGCTCAAATTACAGTGACACCCAAGGATATGCAAATGAACTTCCTAAAGGTGGGAAGAACAATACAAGTGAGATCACTCGGGATAATTGTAGGGAAGTTCAGCAGTCTCTCCGGGATGTCTTAATTGTTCTTTGCTCAACCGAGTGTCTCTTGGCTGAATGTAATTTTAAGCAGCCTAAGAAACTGGGTCTTATTTAGAGTTGAAGAAGGTTTTTTTTGGGGGGGGGACACACAGTTGGGAATAGGGAAAGCTGCTTACAACACAGAGCCCACAGTCTTGAGCCGAGGTAGCGCAGTGGTTAGAGTGCAGCACTGCAGGCTACTTCAGCTGACTGCTAGCTGCAGTTTGGCGGTTCAAATCTCACCGGCTCAAGGTTGACTCAGCCTTCCATCCTTCCGAGGTGGGTAAAATGAGGACCCAGATTGTTGGGGGCAATATGCTAACTCTGTAAACCGCTTAGAGAGGGCTGTAAAGCACTGTGAAGCAGTATATAAGTCTAAGTGCTATTGCTATTGCTATTGACTCCAATCTTCAGCAGCAGCTTACACGTTTATTTTTGAATTTGTAAGCTGTTTTAGTTCAAGTGACTCTGATGGCAATAATGACAATAACAATAAAGAATCACAATATATAATTACTGTTTTCATTAATTAACATAGCATTACTGGCATCGAGAGCTCTTCAACACTCAAGTCCCAAAGACCTCCAACAGACAGTTTTTAAAGAGCTTTTGGTAAGACCACAAAGGTTGAAACCCCCCTTGCATAGTGGTCAAGCTATTTCAAGGGGGAATGGTTGCCACAGAGAATGCCTATCTTTGGGACCTTTCCCATTACACTTCTCAATAGGTGAGGATCTTCAGTAGGCTTTCTCTGTGTCCATCTTGCAAGGTAGTGCAGAAAAGAAGCAAGCCCAGATGAATTAATTCTAATTTATTGTAAGGTTACGTCAACAAAATTTTGCAAGTGCAGGGTTCCGACCAATGCCCTAATGAAAGCAGGAGCCTCAAGCAAAGTTTCAAGAAAAATTCAGTTGTTTATTAGGAGTGCCATCAGGGGTGGGTTCTAACTTACCTCGCTGCCGGTTCGCTTCCGCCCGCGCCGTGTGGGCGAGCCTTGTGGGCGTGCGCGCGCATGCGCAGTGCCAAAAAATCCAAAACAAATCCAAAAAAAGAGCCAAAAACAAGATGGCGACGCATGCGCAGTGCCAGAAACTAGGCTTCTGCACATGTGCAGAAGAAAAAAAAATCAGAAAATCCCGCCCCCCCAATTTAAAAATAAAATAAAAAAAAAGATGGCGGCATCCACGGACTGGCACCGACCGAACTGGCTCCGTGATGTCACCAGCGGGTTGCTACCGGTTCGGACAAACCGGTCCGAACTGGGAGGAACCCACCTCTGAGTGCCAAGTCGGCATGGACCAAGTGAAGCCAGCTCTGACTTCACTCAGTTCGCGCCTTGCCTCTGACCCTGTTTCCCCCTCCCTCCAAGGTGTATCATCAGTCACATTCCCCAACAAAGAAATTTTGCAGGTTGTCACTCCCTCCGGCCGTTTCAGGTTTCTGTGGAGATGGTCTTGACTTTGGCCAGCTAGGATGTGTTTTGTTTTGACTGAGGTGCAAATTCCTCGATGCAGCTGCGAGGCTTGATTCCCCATTCCCCTGCCTATGGCAACTTGGGAGCAGGTCAGGAAAGCTTCGCAAGTTGACAGCAAGTTTGAAATCCCCCCAGAAATGATGTTATATAATAAGAGTGTTCAGTAACTTTATGGGCTACTATCAGAGTTTGTTGCAGAAAATTAAATCCAGAAAGCACACACAGGCAGACTGATGCAGCAGGATTGATTTAAATAAGAAACTTCTTTATATACAAGAATATATATACAATACCAACATAGATTCTTCTTCAACGTAATAGCAGTTACAGGCAGGAGAGAACACTTAGTTTCATTTCAGCAGTTCAGAGTGGACTGAGCCATGCTCAGCCTTCTTGCTTCAGTTTCGATTCTCTGCACAGACTCAGATGTGTTTAGCTCCCATTGGCTGACTTAGTTGCTATGCCTATTCATTGGCTGACCTTGTTACCATTGGCTCTCCCAGTTCATGAATATCTCAACAGCTACAACTGAAGTTTCCAAGTGATCTTCAAAGCATTTCTACATAAAGCAAATCACAGTAATCCATACATGGGTGAGTATTTACTTTAAGTGCCTTCTGTTCTAGGTAAATCTGTAATTGATACACCAACTTAAGCAAGTGAAATGCCCACCTGACTGTCAATTCTGTTGGCTGTTCTAGCAGGAGCCATGAAATCGGAGCAACCCCAGTCTTGGAGCCTGCTCTCTACAAGAGAGTGCACATGACTCACTGAGAGTCGTAGACAGTAGAATCTAGAATCAGGGGGCCATTCTGACTTGCTTGTTCCTGCTGATCCAGAACCTTGACAGACTCCAAACAGTTGGTCAGGGCTTCTATAGCCTTTCACCTAGGATGGAGATGGGCAACTGATTATCTCTGCATACTGGTGATACCTCACCCTCAGCTGATGGGTGTCTTCTCCCAGAAGTTTCATATACCGTAGATGTTTAAGAGGGGAAGGGATTCAGAAAAAGTCAAGCAGGGCAAGATCAAGTTAGTATTTGGATCAGAGGCCATCAGGGAATTTCAATGCTGCTAATTGTACTAGAAAGTTAACAACAACCCTGCAGGTGCTGCCGTACTAACCCCTTTGTTGTTATTGACTCTAAGTTAGAATGGAAATTAGAGAAGAGAACTTCGTAATACTGTGTAGTTTCTTCCTCCTGTTGTGAAAAGGAAATGGGCTGACAAAATCCTCTGTGCTAGATTGCACACACTATGATATATCTTAACAGCTTTCCTTTTACTTTTTTTGGGGGGGGGTGGAAACAATTAGAGCTGTAAGAAAAATGCACACAGTTTAAACTTGATATTTAAGAACCCCCAGCTGATCATTGTGTTGATCAACTTTTGCTTTGGAAATCTGGTCTGAAGCATACTCTTAAAAATCAAAACCGATTTAAGGAACTTATTGTTTAATATTAATGCCATGTTGTTAAACATTCACCCAATCTGGAGTTCCAAGCTTTGTTTCCCCCACCCCAGAAGAGCAATTCTACTCTTGAATTAAGCAAGCTAAAGGGCTTTAGGATTTGATGATGGAAACTTGAAATACCATACAGATGAAACTATGTTCTGTTCTGATGAAACTACTGTTCTGGCTTATCTAGATAAGCCAGAACAGTAGTTTTTTGGTTTATCCATTCCATCTTCAAACTAGATGGTTTGAAGATGAAACACCTAATAGGAGGCCTTGAGTTACCTACAATCTCTCAAAGATTTCACTGGGATAGGGGAAATGAAATAGCTGTTAACAATGGCTACTCCATCATAGCAAGTCCCAAGGGAAATTAGCTTACAGAAAGATAGTGTCTTTTCAGATCATGGGAAAATGGGTACATTTATCAAATATTTTCTTCTCCAAATATTCACGTCTCTTATATTTAAACGAGGTTCCCTCCACCTGTGAATTGGGGGTGATAGCGTGGTGGCGGCCTTATCTTCAATAAGAATGTGGTGCTAGAGGGAGTTGTATTGAAAGTGAGTAAATAGTAGAGGAAAAATATTCTGAAAACGTTGCTTAGATAATTGTACAGATCTGCCCATGTAGTCACCGGGGATCAAAACTGATCTGAAGTTAAAAGAAAAGAAGAAAAGATTTGTATAGATCATGTTTGCTGAATCTGGATTGTTGCAGTCCCGTCTTAGATATCGTGCCAATTACCACAGCCACTCACAATTAAAGCTAATGTAGGATAACAGCAAAGACAATAATGCGGGGAGGGGGGGGAGAACATGGCAGAGGAGCATAAAAACATTTGCAAGAAAGCTCAACAAATGGCAGCTCATAGGGTTTTTAAAATGCAGGGTGCCAGAAACAGACTGATGGCCAAAGTGTGGGTGCCTTGCATGTGAGATGTTCATTTCAGTTCAGTCTTCCTCACATGCAAAATGCAACTATTTACAGCAGAGGTGGGGAACGATGGCCCCTTTATGACTTGTGGACTTCAACTCCCAGAATTCCTAAGCTCAGGAATTCTGGGAGTTGAAGTCCACAAGTATAAAAGGGCCATCGTTCCTCACCCCTGACCTACAGTATAAGGCACCCTCTCTATTTATTTATTTATTCATTTATTTAAAACATTTATATAGACATCCATCTTTCAGCCAACTGGGTGGCTCCCAATCAAAAATTAAAAGACATATAAGGTCATTTTAAAAACCACAAAACACAACTAGTTAAACACAAAACATTAAAACAACAAAAGTGGCACGTCTGGCACCATTCCAGATGTGCCATTATCTAATCCTCTCTCAAGCCTTTATGGAAGGCAAGAAGGGCAGAGATCTGCTGAACTTCAGGAGGAAGAGTGTTCCATAGGGCAAGGGCTGCCACAGAAAAGGCACACTTCCTAGTTCCCAAGAGATGACAATATTTGGGAAAGGGACAAGGCGTGTACTTAGCCTGTCTACCTGCTAGGATGGATAGATGTCCTCAGGGAAAGGCGGTCCCACAGATTGTCCAGTATTGTCTACATTAATAAGGATTTATGGGACATACATTCAAAGATGGACAGATACCTTTCATAGAGATTTAATGGGAAGCGCCAAGTGCGTATACACAATTGTTTCACATGAATCTTTTGTGTGCGTGCTGGCATGTATGAATTTGTGCCAAAAGATTATTTGATGAGTTTTCTCATCCAAATGAGTGGAGTCAAAAATCTAAGCTCTTTGTTGTGGCTAGTATGACAGCCTGAAGCTTTCGTCCTGCTAGCAATAAGAATAAATCAAAACCTATTCCCGAGTTGAAGGCTGAATCTTGGGAAGTTTGGCCAACAGCATTTACTTAGTTTCTTTCTCTATTTCCTGGATTGGCATTGTTACTTGAGATATGTTTCTGCCACAAATGATAAGAAGGGTTTTTGTTTTTTTGTTTTTTGCTATCTTGCAACAATAAAAAAAAAAACAGAAGTAAAATGTGCCTCGGAAATGAAGCGAGCTGGCCAAAAATTGCTCCATGGATTTGACACCCTGGACTATAATTACTGTATAACACACACACACACACACACACACACACACACACACACACACACACACACACACACACACACACACACAGAGAGAGAGAGAGAGAGAGAGAGAGAGAGAGAGAGAGAGAGACTCAACAATGACTCTGGGAAGCATACACATTAAAAACAAAACCACAGTACATAAAATCAAAATAATAAAAGATGATCGTAACAGGAGGAACGAACATATACCATAAACGAATACAACATGAGGCAGTGTAGGTAACTATGCGATCCAGAGTCAGGGGTAAAAGCCCAGTCTTCAAGACTTGTTTAACGGATAGCAGGTTCAGGGCTAATCAAACCTCTAAGGGTGGTGGGGTGGCTGTGGCCTGCTGTTCCAGGCAGCAGGTCTTGCAACAGATCTGCTTCTGAAGCCCCATGAGAAGATGGTATTGCTCAAGACAGGATACAAAGCAACCTCACTCTGTTTAGGTTTTACAAAATCAATGGGCGAAAAACATTCCCATTTGCATATGTGTAATCCATATATCTCCTAGTTGACTATAGCCTCTATGACACGGGTGTCAAACTTGCAGCCCGCGGGCCAGATGCGTCACATGCTGGCCACGCCCACCCCCATTTTAGCAAAGGGGGGGAAAGTTGTGATACGTCACATGACCACAACGTAATGCCGTGTGTTTGACACCCCTGCTCTATGAGATGAGACAATTGGGTCCATACGGTGATGACTAGATCCCTGATGAGCAGGTGGTTTCCTCCTCTTCAATAAGTCATTGCTCGACCCTTGTCAGGTGCAAGCAACTGGAATAGCTTTTAGGCCTAGGCCAAGAGGCCTTCTTTATTGCCGATTCACCAGTTCACAGGAATCTCACTAGGCTGCCTGCTTTCCCCTGGAAAAACCTCATATAGACCTAAGTGTTTGATCTCATACACTTCCTCCTACCTATGGAGTCCCAGTTGGAACATCCCTCAACTTCCCCTACTCTACCGGAACCTCCTTCCTTTCAGCTGTTGATTCCATCGAAGCCCAACACTTCTGGACAATTTTTATCCAATCTCTAACCTAGCCTTTTTAGGAATGGTTGATGAGAAAGTGATCAGATTGCAGATTTAGAATAAGGGGATTATTTGGACCCATTTCAGGTAGGCTCCTGGTGGACATGGCACTGATAGATGATTTTGGATGGAGACTGGATGGAAGTGGTACCGTCATCCTAATTTTCTTTGATCACTCAGCAGCTTTCAGTATCATCAATCATGATGCCCCTCTAGACTGATTATGGGAATTGGGAGTGGAAGACAGTTTGTTACAGTGGTTCTCTCTTCTCCATGTCTGCTACTAACAACACTGAGGAAGGGAAGAGGTTGAACTCAAACCCCTGGTTTGTGAGGTGCTCTAGGACCTCACTTTGGCCCCTCCTGTTCAACGTCTACATGAAACTACTAGATGAGATCATCTGTCAACACAACATCAAGTATCACAACTATGGCATTGATACTCAGTTATAGGTCAATCAGGTGATGATATCAAGGTCTCATCCCAATACTTGGAGGTGGAGGTGGTTTAAATGGAAAAAAACAGGCAACCCTGATAAGACCAAGTGGCTATATACAATGCAAGGTTCTTCCTGTGCCAGGAATTTTCCATCCCAGATGGAGTTGCACTTCCCTAGGCAGAACTAGTATGCAATTTATGAGTCTTCCTGGACTCATAACTCCTGCTTGAATTGGCAGTGGAAACTGTGGGCAGAAAAAGCCTTGGTAGATTCTTTTAGTAAGTCAATTGCACACTTTCTTACATTGGAAGTCCTTTCTCATTGTCATTTACATCGTGTAGCAATTTTTTCTAAGTGCATATTAACCATGAATATGACATTTTTCTTCCACTGATAGTCTCACTGTTGCATATCAATTGGTCTGCTTAAATTCTGCATCACTTTACTCATACAGTCTTTGACTTGGTTCCTTTCTGAATTCTATTTCAAGATATAGATCAGCTCCAGTAAATGATCTGAATTTTGTGTAATAGGTTTTTTCAAACTGTTGAATTTCTCAGCATTCTGTCTTGATTTTGCAATCCCTTTTGAACTATACTGCTTATTTGTAGATACTGAAACTGAAGATGTGGATCCAGCAATTTGGAGGAGAAAATTTTGAAGTATTTTCATCTTCATTTTATTAATAAGTTATTGTCCCTTCCTGATTACATTTCTTTGTACATTCTCTATCATAGAAATTACTATTTAATATCAAAGTAAGTTTAATATCAAAGTAAGAGGCCATAAATCTGGACTTTTCTTGTTCTATCCCATACTTTTAAAATGCTATTTATTCTTGAGTGATTCCTTAAACTTTGTACTTTTCTACTTATATCAAACAAAGATATTTGAGCTGACCATCTGAAGGTCCTATTTCTTCCATAGAAGCAATCTAGCCACAAAGTGTTATCATCCAGTCTGATATCCAGATTAGCTTGGCAATTTAAATTATCTTGATAAATTAAATTATCCATTTATCTTGGTAATTTAAATTTTAGTAATGCCAATCTGTCTTGTTCTTTTGAATCTTATAAAACATTGAAATTTACTCTGGGTCTTTTATCATTCATTCATATAAATTGGTTAACTATCTCTGATGTCTTATCTTCAAATCTTATGGGGATCAAGTGAAACAGAAAATTGAACCCTGGCAATTATTTTTTAAAAACACTGTTATCCTTCTACACTAGAACAACTTCAGCTTCCCTGTTTTGAAATGTCCACCATAGTAAATAATAAATAGAGGTTTTTTTGACTTCCCAATCCAGAGCTGAAAGACAGTGGCTGTCCCAAAAACATCCAGCCAGCTTCCATATCTAAGGGAGGACTAGAACCTGGTTCTCTCCACTCCTAGATCATCTACACTTTGTCTGTCCATCCATCCATCCATCCATCCATCCATCCATCCATCCATCCATCCATCCATCCATCCAGC
>QLTV01000462.1:1063709-1074448 GCA_003457575.1 Thermophis baileyi
CTCAGGTCCCGTCAGCCAGACAGTGTCAGCTGGCGGGTTCACGGGGGAGGGCCTTCTCTGTAGCCGTACCGACTCTATGGAACCAACTTCCCCCCGAGATCCGTACTACCCACACCTTACTGGCTTTCCATAAAGCTGTTAAGACCTGGCTTTTCCGGCAGGCCTGGGGCCAATAGTTGTTCTGATTGGCCCATGCATGGTTGTGTGAATGTTTTATTTTAAATATAGTTGGGGTTTTTTTTTCCCCTTTCTTTTTTAAATTGTTTTTATATGTTTTATTTTTTTATGATGTAAGCTGCCCAGAGTCCTTCGGGAGTTGGGCGGCATATAAATTTTATAAAAGAAAGAAAAAGAAAGAAAGATGAACTTCAAAAACTCATTGCGGCACAGAGATGCTATAAACCTGGAAGAAGAGTTTGGGAGAGGGGAACAGTAGAAAAATAGGTGCCTGGGGCAGCAGGGTGTGGTATTTGCTTCAAGGAGTAAATTTTAGTTAGCTGGAACCATTTATGCTTTTCATCAAGTTAAATTGTCCTCCATCTGAGCTCACAGTTTTTTGGGATGGTTAACCAATGCTATCTTCAGTGAGGTTGTTTTTTTTTTCCAGCACAGGCCTGGGATTTCCCTTTTAAAAACTTTATTTAGTATCAAAAAGAACACAAGTTAGAGAAACATGGAACATTTAAGAAAGCAGGAAATAACATACAGATAATAAAGCCTAGGTAGATAAACAAAAGATCTAAGAATGAAGCTCCTAAATGTTTGTCATCCCACCTCTCTTTAAATATTAGATTTTTATTCCATCTTTATTACTTTATACATAACACAAGGTGGCGAATATATCTATTACTCCTTCCTCCTCCTATTTTCCCCATAACAACAACAACAATCCTGGGAGGATGGTTGGGCTAAGAAAAAAATGACTGGCCTAAAGTCACCAAGCTGGCTTTACTGTAGTCTTAATGTACACACCTTCCCTAAAAATCAAAACATGGAAATGTACACAAATGAACAATGAAAACAATAAAATGAAAGTTTTGGAAAGGTGGATTTATTGCAACAATGTAACCAAAAGGTTCTTCACATCTCCCCTGGACTCTTACTGCACTGACCCAAAGGGGATAACGTTACACAATTTGGGAAATCCTGAACTAAGGTATCATAAAAACTGACATGTTTCAGTATATATTTAAGGACATATATTATTATGGAATATTTCATATCCTTTCTCTAAAGAAAGCCCAAATATCCTTATTGGACTTAAACCTAAGTGCACATGGTGAACATGGTCACTTGTTGAGATGGGCAGCTACAGAACAGAACAGAACAGAATATTGGAGTGGAGTGGAGTGGAGTGGAATGGAATGGAATGGAATCAGGGGTGAAATCCAACAGGTTCTGGAGAATCGGTAGTGGAAATTTTGAGTAGTTCGGAGAACTGGTAGCGGAAATTTTGAGTAGTTCAGAGAACCGGCAAATACCACCTCTGGCTGGCCCCAGAGTGGGGTGGGAATGGAGATTTTGCAATAACCTTCCCCCAGGACGGGGGAGGGGAAGGGGGTTTTGAGGGATTTTTCCCCCTCCACGCCCACCCAGCCACGGGGATTTTGCAGTATCCTTCCCCTGCCATGCCCACCAAGCCACGCCCACCAAGAGCCACACCACCCACGAAGCCACACCCAAAGAACCGGTAGTAAAAAAAATTGGATTTCACCACGGAATGGAATGGAATGGAATGGAATAGAATAGGATAGGATAGGATAGGATAGGATAGGATAGGATAGGATAGGATAGGAGCCAAAAAAGGTTCGCCGGACAGGACAGGACAGGACAGGACAGGACAGGACAGGACAGGACAGAATAGAATAGAATGCCTTGGGATTTTCTGGATCCAAATTCTAACCAGGCTGCTTAGTTTTCTAGGTCAGCTAAGGTTGGCTAATATCATCAATTCCTTACGTAGGAAGGATCCCATAGTCCTGGCAGAAACTATATCCAACAGAAAGATGTAATCTGGGTGAGATGTCCCAAGAGCATGGGCTGATATAAACCATCTTCTCTTGCTCACTCACAGTTTGGAACTTCAAAACATTTTTATGGCTTAATGATCCCCCTTGACACTTGGCCAAGTTGTGCAAGAGAAGCACTTAATGGGTCATCATAGTCGCTGCAGTGCACAAGTGCTTCTTTCATCATTCTGCTTCATGTTGCTCTGACAACTGATTGCTAAGTGTTCAATGTTGATTATGAAATATGAATCACCACCAAAGCGATGATAACAAGAAGTGAACATCTCATAGATTGAAAGAGGTGGAAAACCATAAATCACATTTCTTAGAATCGAAATTAACTGCTCTAAGGTTGGGCTTTCAAATTAAAATTTCAAAATATGAGGGGAGACAATGGGAAGAGTTTAATATGGATTATGTAATATTCAACATCTGCAAGTAATGCATTAAATGAATACAAAGAGCTTAGCCTGAAGATCAGTATTTTGTAAGAGAGCTGAAGGCAATTAAAGAGGACTTACTTTTCAGTTTATTTAGGTTAATGTATTTTCACCATCATCAAATTATGCATCCTTATGGCCCAACAGCCAGTATGATTTAGGGGTTACAATTTTGGACTAGGACTGGGAAATCCCAGGTTCAAACACACACTCATCCATGAAAACTGACAAATTGTTAGTTCAGTTCATCTTGTAGGGTTATTGTGGGGAAAAATGGAAAAAGGGAAGTCTACGCAATGCTGCTGGAGGTAAGATGGCAGGAGATAAATCTAACAAATAAAAAGATATGCATTCAGTCAGAAAGAGGACAGATGCAGGGGCTGTATTCATGCAATGCATCTAATCAGGTTACGTTGTGGAGAACCACAGAGATGTAAACCTCTTAGTGTCTTATGTGAACAGGTTTATTTGGTTCAGCATGATTCAATCTATTCTGCCACTCTTCCAAATGGATTAATTTTTAACCAGGTTCAATATGTTGTATGGATGAACCCTCTCCACACAAACACAAACCCCAGTTCAAAACTATTTGGACTATTCATTTGAGATGTAATACAGGTAGTCCTCAACTTACAACAGTTCATTCAGTGACCGTTTGAAGTTACAACAGCACTGAAAAAAGTGACTCATGGTTGTTTTTCACATTTATGACCACTGCTGCGTCCCCTTGGTCATGTGATCGAAATTCAGATGCCTGGCAATTGACTCATATTTATGATGGTTGCAGTTCCCAGAGTCATACGATCACCTTTTGTGACATTCTGACAAGCAAAGTCAATGGGGAAGCCATAACAACCATGTTACTAACTCAACAGTGATTCACTTAACAACTGTGGCAAGGAAGGTCATAAAATAGGGTAAAATTCACTTAACAAATGTCTCACTTAGCAACAGAAATTTTGGGCTCAATTGTGGTTGTAAGTCAAGGACTATCTATATTTCTTCTGTTGCTCTTCAAAATGAATCATGTCCTGAGCATGGAATTCTATTGATAGCAGGAAAATTCTCTCCTTTTTCACAAACACGTTATGCCAAATATAATTCCATGTCATCAACTGCCTTATTCGAGATAATATTTTTTTTTACATTTATAACTGGTTGTCCTGGAGAAAATAATATGGTTTACAGAACAAGTGAGGACCTGCATGAAGGCAGGCTGTGGGATTGCAAGTAAAATTATTTAAATCCTCCCTGCCTTCTTTATGAAATTAAAGGTAACAACAAATGCAGAATTCCATTAGGCAGCGCCCAAGATAAGAGTATTCTGTTTACAAATAATAAATAATATTATATATTATAGTATTATATTATATATAATATTATTGCAAATAACACAATGCCCACCATGGCCTGGCCCAAGCTGTGCTATAAAGAATAGCAAAATAAAACAGACTTACTTGTCAACAAATTTGAAGATATTTGTGTAAATTTAGTTTTCTTTGTCTGCTCTGAAGCTCATGTGTGATTTCAGTGGTAGGTCAGAACAAACAACACAGTGAAGAGTGAATCATTAGTCTGGCATTTCTGTATTATAATGAAAAAAAATGTGCTTTCGTGGTGAAATAGTCTCATGATTTGAGAGTCAGAAAGGTATCTGTGTGTGTCTGTTTCTGTGTGTATCCCTCTATGGATTAAATTCTTTGAATTCCTTGGGAATGAGAAAGGAATAGGGCCATAATGTTTAAGAACTTTGATCCCATAGACATTGGAAGCCATGGACTGGTAGGATCTATAGGTGGCAAAACACATGGGAGTAAATAAATACCAAGCAGTATGGTCATGTCTCATTATAACAGAAGACAAATGTGTAACAGCCACAAAAATGAATACTTAAAATGAATTAACCTTCTGCTTTAGAATAAATATTTTTTAAAAAAAAATCATTTGAATACTATTTTTTTAATTAAAACACCCAGGGAAAAAAATATTTATGAATATCTAAGATTTGTAAGAGTACTTTGTAGCTGGATGTTATATTGAAGAAACATGGACCTGGGTACAGATTGATTGATTCGTGTCAGAAGCATCATAATTAAGATAAGGCATACTATACAAAATAAAATATAAAATATAAAATACAGGATTAAAATATGTACAAGTTAAACAAATCTTGGCCAGAAGCGAGCAACATTAATTGCATCCTGTCACGTTGCCATGAGGTCCTCAAGTGTACACTGATAATATTTTTGAAATATTTGAAGGGTCATCATGCAGACAAGGGAGATGTATCTTCTGTCGCTCTAAGGCAGGGGTGTCAAACTTGCGGCCTGCGGGCCGGATGCATCACATGCTGGTCATGCCCACCCCAGGGGTGGGTTCTAACTTACCTCGCTGCCGGTTCGCTTCCTCCCGTGCCGCATGCGCAGTGCCAAAAAATCCAAAAAAATTCCCTCCCCCCAAAAAAGCCAAAACCAAGATGGCGATGCATGCGCAGTGCCAGAAACTCGGCTTCTGCGCATGTGCAGAAGAAAAGAAACCCGGAAAAAAATTCAAAAAAAAAATTCAAAAAGAAATTCAATTTTTTTTAAAAAAAAAGATGGCGGCGCCCACGGACCGGCACCGACCGAACCGGATCCGTGACGTCACTGTAACATCACCAGCGGGTCGCTACCGGTTCAGGGGAACCGGTCCGAACTGGGAGGAACCCACCTCTGGCCCACCCCCATTTTAGCGAAGAGGGAAAAATTGTGATATGGCACGTGATGACAACGTGACACCATGAGTTTGACACCTCTGCTCTAAGGGATTATATCCAAACAAGTGAATTCAGATAACAAAAATAGGATCTAGATTAAAGCTGAGAAAGACATTCCTGGTGGAATAAAGCATCTGACCCATCTTCCAACGATTCTTAACAAGGTAATGAGAGAAGCCTCCCATGGAAGGGGAACTCAAAGCTTTAGATGCAGGAAGGCTTCAGGAAGGCTTCTGATCTCAGTGAATGGATAGGTTTATAGGAATAAGTAGCCCTTAATATATTCTAAGCTTCAGCGTTTTAAAGATCATCACCATTATTTTGAGCGGGTACCTAAAACCAATGTGGTAGCCAATTCAATCAAGTGTTCTCTATACGCCACCCACACAGCATTGGGGTGTTGTAATCTCTATACATTTAGAGAGACCCCCTTTCTTTGACAATATTCAAAGGAACAGAGCCCAAATGTTCTTGAAGCCAACTTCTAGCTGAGGGAGACACTCCATTAGCCGTCAAATACTGCATCAGGATCATCTTTTTCACTGCCATTTGCTGCTAATCGTGGCCCTGCTAATTGTTTTGCCTCTTCTACTTCTACTTCTACTTTTCAGCCTTGTATGGTCCCGTGGATTCCTGCAAAGGACGATGTAATGAAAAATATAACAAGGAAGATGAGTGCCACTGTGATGATAACTGTGAACAAAATCAGAACTGCTGCGAAGATTACCACATCCACTGCAGAACAGGTAAACCATTCTCTGATCAAGCTTGACTAAGTGGATGTCACTACTATATATTAGTTGTCCTGAGATCAGAATGGAAATAGTTTACACATTGCCTTTTCCCCACGTATTAAACTTTTCAATCTAGCCACAGACTCGGTATACTGGTTGTCTCCCATTTTACTACTCACCAGTCTGACCTACCTGATCTTTTTTTAAATTAGCCAGGATTAGCAGCAGACTGCTAATCTTCTATTGAACACACACACACACACACACACACACACACACACACACACACACAAAATACACACACACAAAGAAAAAAAGACTCTCTTCATGCATATCTCATGCATATCCATATTCTCCAAGTTTGTGTAGATAAGATAAAATGTTCTATAATAATTCCTTGTTTCAAAAAGTTAAGGTCATATATAAAACACTGTATTGTCAAATTGGAGACACATAATCTGGAATAGAGATTTGATATGTTGCTTCTTGTTGCTGCAGGCTGTTTGTGTCCAGCCAAAGAAAGTGTGTGGGCCTAAGCCAATGGAAGAAGGGGGTTTACTAAGCTATTTAAACCAGGTCCCATCTTTTGCCAACTTAAGACTCCATTTTGCAGGATGGACTCTGGGGTGCCTGTCTGAAGCATCACAATCCAGGAAGACACCCCCACCCCCAAAATCTCAGAAGTCCAAGCCATATGGCCTTTGTACATTTCTCCCACTTCAGTTAAATTCCAAGGGAAGACCTCAGGAGATCACTCCTCCCATGGGACTTTTTCAGTAGCAGGATTATTGGTCTTGCTGCAAAATTTCTTTCTTCCTGTTGTGTCCACCCCTAAATCAATGAGATGTTGTCTTTGAGGATGCAAAGCAAAACAGGACATTGAAGTGTCAAGGGGGCTGTGATCCCAGTAAGGAACAACTAGCAATTAATGGTCTTTTCATTACAAGGCAAAGCAATTTTGAATTTGAATCAATTAACACCCTGAGTTTGCAAGATAGTGTTGTTACATGCTTTGGATGTGGGTGGCTACTTGTGTGGTTTATTCTTTTAGCAATATGTATTTAAATTACCATGTTATGATATTATATTTTAAGTGCTTGGGATTTCATTGGCTGATTTTAATCTATTGTAAGCCTCCCTAGCAAAAAGCTGAAGGTAACATTTACATTTTTAAAAATAAATAAATATATAGTTCAAAAGGGCAGCACCTAAATAGTTCAGCTGCCTGCCCTTCTCTCTCTATTGGGAATCAATACATTGGGAAGTGTGGAAATATTCCTCCAGATGAGATGCGAAAATCCAAAACGGACAAGTGGAAGTTGCAGCCGACTTTCCCATGCTGGACAGTCATCTGCCCATTTTGGCAAGAAGGCCATATCTATAGAAATAAATGACAAGTTTTATGCTTCTCTGTAACCAGAAGATTCACACCAGATTTCTTCCTTCTTTAACAGGTACTACAGATGACAAAGAAAAGGGCAAGTATTGGCACCTTCTCTTCTTTATATGAAATGGGCAATGAAAATTGCTAACTGCTTAAGCCATACAGCTATTGGTGAACCTTTTGAGGAGCTAATGAAGGCAGGAGTGAGCTAATTGGATAGGAGCTCCTAATATGAAGGAATTCCTAGCCAATTATCACCCCTACCTCCTCTAGGCTCTTAGTTGCTTAATTTTGCTATTGCAGTTTCAACAGTGAGTAGAAGCTGCTTCTATCAATAGTAATTGCTAGCTTACCATCAGTTGTATACTTCATTGGTAATACAGACATTCCCCAGTTCTATTTCCTCTAACTAAAACAAACTTTTACTTCCTCTTCACTGACACCCAATGGCAACAACCACTTCCTTTGGGGATATTTTGGATGACAGTTCTATTGCCCTTTGCAATTGGCTCTACAGACTGGAGTTTTCAAAATACCTTCAAAATACCTTTAAAAATACATGTTCAAAACACCTTTAAGGTAACACGTTGCCTATCATTGCAAGCAGTTACAAAACTGAATTCATCCATGGGCCTATATGGTCTTGGTTCTCTTAATTTTAAGAATTTTGCAGGAAAATTTACATTTAAAAAGGGGTTTTAAAACATGCTTCCCTTCTAACGATATAAAGCCAGAAGCATTTGGATCTTTTGACATTCCTAGGAACTACAGTGAACAGAAAACTAAAGTCCAATGTATACTTGAATCCAAGAGGTACTTACTCTATACAGTACTACTTTACCATGAATCTTTTCCAAAATATCATCCATAAATCCCAAGTTTTGGGGTCTTTCTAGATCAGTGGCCCCAACTTTTAGGCACCAGGGATTGGTTCCATGGAGAGAGGTTTTCTATGGACCGGTGGGGGCGTGGTTTTGCGTGCTGCCTGCATCCCACGGATGGGCCTTTGCTTGTTTGTGCAGCCCAGTTTCTGGCATGCCACAGCCCAGTACCAGTCCACAGCCCGGGGGTTGGGGACCCTTGTTCTAGAAGATGACTGGTTCTTAAATAGTTTGATCTTATTATCAAACTATTTAAACTTTTCCCAGTTTTAAATAATGCCATTAATACCCCGTCCCAAAATATCAACCCCAAATTAAAACAGGCTGTTTTATACAAGTGTCTCAAAAGCAGCAATCCCAAACTTGAACCTTGACTCACAAACAATTACCAACTCATTCATTACCCTCAGGATAGGTACAAATATCCACAGTTTAAGAACCACTGCTCTAGATAGACCTTGCTGTGAAATAAGAGGAAATTCATCAAGTGGCATAGTCAACTCTACTTGGATTTGAATATGTTCTCAGATGTTGCCAGGTGGCTGTAACAATAGCTGGAGCTCTCCATGGTGATCAGAACATGGAGCATTGGGGCAGTCAGGCTGGATCCTTCCTGCTTTATGATCTAGTGGTTCTAGTATAAAAACAGAACTAGGAAGAGCCAGATGTCAATCCCCCACAGCCATAAAACCCATGAGAACTGCTGCCAGTTGTCTCTTTCGTTATTGTGTTTCAGCCTAAAATATCTCACTAAATAGCTGTAAAGATAAAGTAGAAGTAGACTCCTTGGGAAAAAAGACAGAATACTTGGTAGAATTAGGTCTTGCACACAAGACACATTGTGTGCATTAAAAATTAATCATCCACATTCTAGGTTGTTCTGTTGAGTAACTTAATCTTTCTGTTGAGTAACATGATTGTGCATGGCTAACTGAACCACTGTTACTCAAATAATTTGTCCTATATACCAGTGGTTCTCAACCTTTCTAATGCCGCGACCCCCCCGTGGCCGCCCCGACCCCCGCCCCGCCCCCCCCCCCCCCGTGTGCGCTGCCCAAAGGGGGCCTGGCACCAAGATGGCAGGCTAGCGAGCGCTTAGGCGACCCCTGTGAAAGGGGCGTTCGACCCCCAAAGGGATCGCAACCCACAGGTTGAGAACCAAAGCATTCTGCGCATGCGCAGAGGGTAAAAGAACCCAAATGGCGGCATCCGGGCGGGTGGGCGAAGTCTCCCGCTTCTGTCGCTACCGGCTATCCGGCGACCCACAGGCACGGCCGAACCGGGAGCCGAACCCCTGCAGTGACGGTGGCACCAAGATGGCGGGCTAACGCGCGCGGCGACCCCTGTGAAATGGTCGTTCGACCCCCAAAGGGGTCACGACCCACAGGTTGAGAACTGCTGCTATATACACTCTTACTAAATACATTTGCCAAAAACTGATTGTGCTGCTATGTGTGTGCGTGGGAGTTATTCAATTTTTGCAACTTTGCACTCTCAGTATCTTCATCTCTTACAACGAGGTGCTAATTAAAATATAAATCTTATGATATTGTTTTTTTAATTTAAAAACAAAACACATACAATATATGATGTGTTTTGATATACAACTATGTTTAGAAATGTATCTTCTGAAATTGAAACATCTTTACACTTTAAAATAAAACATGGTCAAAGATCAATGTTAAATGCATATGACAGATACAGATCAGAAATCATTTCAGCTATGTTTTCCCAACAGGCACACTTGTATACTTTTCAAATTGTACTTAAAATTCTTCAGAAGCTTTTTATCTGCTATCTTTGAATCATCCTGGATGGATGGCATCTTTGCCTGTTCTAAGCAGCTTTGCCCAGTGACTGAGTCAAATGACCTTAAGCTAAAATAATTATTTTTCCAACAGAAGGATTCTCATACAGAGACAATACTATAACCGATGAAGAACTGCAAGAAACATCAGAGAAGATTTATCACAGTGACCACAACCGAGCAGAGGAGTCTGACATTGTCCTGAACAAGCAATACTTCACTTCCAAAACAAATGGGCAGGAAGATAATTCCCCAGATCAGTGAGTTTAACCTAATGTAAACTACAAAGCGAACATAGGCAATTGGAATGGTGGACCCTTAATTACAGATAACCAAAATTCCAGAGATGGAAAAATAGGAAAAAAAATAACTATTTAGCATTCTTGTTTCTAAATTTGGAGCTGGAAATATTTATTGATGACTATATCAATTATAAATGGACTGCTATACTTATTAGATATTTACGTTCATTCAACCATAGTAATGTATTCCAGGAGCATAGGAACTACAGCAAGAGCCCAGTTTTGATGACCAAATGTTGCTTTTTCATGTAGAAAAAAATGCCAGGTTCAAACCCAGGGGCTGCTACATTAGAAAATCGACATCAGACAAGGCTGAAGTGATTAGGAATAGAATAGAATAGAATAGAATAGAATAGAATAGAATAGAATAGAATAGAATAGAATAGAATAGAATAGAATAGAATAGAATAGAATAGAATAGAATAGA
>QLTV01000462.1:1082548-1098279 GCA_003457575.1 Thermophis baileyi
AGAAAGCGAAGTGTGGTATTTAAGGACAGTTCGCAGACTATGGTTTCTGGTAGAGCGAGATCATGTGTAACTTGAATATTTTTTAGGTTTAGTGATTTTTTATAGAAGATGGCAACTCCACCTCCTCTGCGGGTTTCGCGATCGGACCGGTAAACATGATAGTCTCTTACTTTGATAATGGAGTCAGGGAGGGATGCATTCAGCCATGTTTCACAGACAAATATAATGTCGAATTTAGCAGTTTTTAGTAAGAGGAGGAGTTCGGGTATTTTGTTTACGATGCTTCTTGCATTAATTAGCTTGCATTTTTGCAATTTTTTTGCAAAAATTTTTGCAGTTGTGACCGATGATACATTTTGGGTACACACAATGTCACAAAAATAGTCTTTGACTGGATTCAAGCCTCCAGGGAATGCCATGAGTTAACTCCATCTTAGATGCTTCTTTGTGGACTCCCTCTTCTCTTAGTAATGCAGAATAGGCTCTTTAAGACTAATGAGAAGAACACTGGAGCCTTCATTCATTTCCTCTTCTACTCCTATATGACACACTAATACACCCTCTTCTTCTAGGAATGTCTGGGACACAGCAGCAATTTCTCTTTCTCAAAGAAACAATGGCTTGATTTTTCTCTAAGGGAAACACACCTTCCTTCCTTCCTTCCTTCTCCCACTGCACCAGCCTTTTCAAGTCCCCCTTTCCACAGGCTATGTTACTGTTCGTCTTTCTTTACCAAACGGGACTATCACGCTATTACTTTCCCCAGACCATCTGATCTTTTCTCCCCTGCTATTGGCTCAGATATGGAGCAGCAAGACCAATCAGGAGCTTCCACTGGAACCTTCTTTTTTGGCAAACACTGTGTTAGCCTGCCACCTAGCATTGCCAGTTGGTGAGACAAGACCAGATGACATCTTGGTTATGGAATGATTTCTAGAGTATCGCAAGGAGCTTGAACATGTTGGGTATTAGGATGTCAGTCACTTGTGGGACTCTAGCCCAAAACATTTTCCTGAGGCTGAGATAAAATCATAAATGCCATCCCACCTCACCAAGTCCAGGTATAATGCTTGACTATGTTATTTTGATAGGCAGATAATCTTACAAATATATTTGCTCCTATATGTATGACTGTATGTGTGGTGGGATTCAATTTTTTTTTACTACCGGTTCTGTGGGCGTGGCTTGGCTTTGGAACTCAAAATTTCCGCACCCAGTTCTCCAGAACTGGTCAGAACCTGCTGAATCCCACCTCTGGTATGTACTTATAAACACTCATATACACTTGAAATATGTTTAAATAACTACTTTGTTCCATGTTCATGTGTTATCTCTGTCTAGTGGTAGGGCTGGCCATGGTCACAAGTTAATATCCATTGACTATGTTGGATTCTGAGCCAAACAAGGGTGGATTGAGAGTTAGAGGGTTGAGAAGAGTTTAGGAACTTTTCTCTCTTGAGCTTTTCTTGGGCTGGTTTAGGCATAGGCCATCATGTGACTTATTTTAATCACTGCTGTGACATTTGTCACCCCATTGATTACTAGGGTTGATTTGACTGACTTGGCTGGCTAGGTGAGTGTCCCCTTCCTCCCTCACTATTCCATGTGCAGCCAGAAGTTGCATGCTCATTGAATGAGGACAATCATCTCCAATAGAAGGAGTGTACTGATCTTCAGTCAAGGGCATACAAAATGACATTGGTGGCCCCACTGATTAGCTTTATGTGGGAGGTTATGTGGAGCAAACACTGAACCCTACTTGCCATATGACAAATCTTTTCCTCCCTTCTCATAAAAGAAGCACCAATGTATTTTCTTTGCCTCACACTGCTGATAGAACATGGTATCCCTCTTATGTTCACTAGTCTTCACAAATAGTGATATCTCATCAAACTGGGTATAAGAATTTGTGATTTGTATGGTTTCACAATGCAAAATTATTCCTGGAAATACTTTATTGTTGCAAACACTGTAGTTCAAAGCTCTTGAAAAATTTCCAGCATCATTTTTTCTCCCCTCTCTTTAGTGGACCTCATATCCAGATGTGTTGGGAATGCAATTCGACTTTGATGGATTTTACAAACAGGTTGGAAGTGCTTTTATTGGAAGCAGTCCTGAATTTGAATTTGGACTCTATTCCCTGTGTTTCATTGCTCGGCCTGGAAAAGTGTAAGTATATTGTTAGGGCCAAGAATTATTTTCACAGCAGTTAAAAATGAGAAGATGCAGTGCCAATAAAGGATGGTCTGGAAGCCAATGCATGTTTTTGATGTGCTACTTCCCATGTACCAAAAGTGAAAGTATTCACGTTCTGAATGAAATTGGATCATTCTTTCCAAGTGAAATGAAAGCTTCGATCCAGTCAATTGTTTTCAGAAACAGAGCTGATTAAGCAGGGAATGAAATAGCAATGTTCTTACATCGACTGTACACTCCCTAACATCTGATTTGAAAATGTCTGTCACTTTTGAAGAGAAAGGTTCCATTTAGCTATCTTAGTCAATAGATGGCAATAAACTTAGCGTTCAAATTAAAGCCTGAGCAAAGTAATGGTCATAAAACATCTCAAGATCTTGATTTAAGGTGGAGTAAAAGTTCTGAATTTTTCCCGTAATGTTCAGGCAAATGATTTTCACAATTTAGGAGTAGCACATAATAACACCTTGCAGAATTTAGCAGCCTCAAGGCATGAATCACATCAGTGGGTTTATTCAAGCAGTTTATTAAGGTTGTTCCATAAACGATCCTACTCAAGGGAGATCTGAACTTTTCATGAAGAGGTTTCCAAGGGTTTGAAGCAGACAACATTCATAAAAGTAGTGCTACAGAGAAAAGATGAAATTGTTGTAAGGCTTGATTCAGCTAGTAATTTGACTCAATTGTAGCCTATTCCAAATAATTATCTAGAGCTTTTATTTAAGAAAGATGATTTTATACCAATTTTCTATCCTTCAGGTGTCATCTGAAAATTGGAGGCCACAATCTGGATATCCAAACGTATACTTGGGATAAATCCACTTATGGCAATGGCAAAAAGTATATTGCCACAGCTTATGTGGCTACCCCATGAGGTTGTGAGATAAAAAAAAAAAACCTCCTGAAAGACCCAGAAACTATCTACAGAACATCCAATGTTAATTTCTCTTCATGCCATTTCACAACTGCTGTATATTGTATGTGTTCTTTGATCTTTTAATGTTGTACTCCTGATAGCTGGAATGGGTCATAGTGAAAAGAGATTATAAATCTACAAGTCTTTGGCAGACTGTAAGTTCAGCTGGAAGGCATAGATGCCAAGTAACTTTTTTCTGGAGATGACACACATTTCGCCTAAAGTAAAAACAGAATGGAAAGTGAAATAATGTTTGGCAGGTTCTGAACATTTCTAAAATTACCTGCCATTGTCTTTTTTCTTGAAATAAACCTGCTTTCTATTTAGGCAAAAAAGAATGAAGAAACTTTGCAATAAGTGGAACATATGTGTGTGTGTATGCACACACACACACACAACACACACACATTTCATTCATTTATTTATTCATTCACACTATTTAGCAAGAGTAGCTAATCAGGAAACTACGGTAATTAGAAATGGGGACAAGAAGGGGAAGAGAATCTAAATCAGTATTTAATATAACTATATGAAATATCAAAACAGAATCTTGAAGAATGGTACTTAATTTCCTATTTCTGATCCATTGAGTTGCTCTCTGATTTCTTTTTTGGTATATTGTTTAAAAAACCAAAACCAGTTCACATGTGCCTGCTGTGTCACAGAAACTGGCACAAATTTAATCGTCCAGGGTTGTTTGAATTCCTTCCCTTATACTGGCCAGCCTCTAAGCAGCATTAAAATTGAGAAAACTAAGAAATTGCACTAAAAGCTTAACATTTGTGTTCAAAATGTTGCTGAGCCATGGACCAAGTGACTAGTCTTTGACTAAACCACCATTTCTCAGGCCTTTGATTGGTCATATGGAGAAAATGGTCTGCTACCTACCTCACAGGGCTGTTGTGAAGTTATAAAAGGCTGATGGCAAAAATATATATGTAATAAGATGCAAAATATTACACATTAATAAGATAATGCATCTGTATGATTTGGTTAATAAATCTTTGTTTGAGTAACTTATTTTTAAATCAGCAATTATGATGTTTACATTAGCCCTTTATCCCCAGTAGTGATATTATATATTTTGGGGGGGGGGGAGATATGCATATCTTGCAGCTCTAAGTTTCTTCAGATTTTCTTTCTGAATCTGGCAGAGTTTAACTGTAGCATTCAATTGAAATTCGATAAAATGTCCAATAAATTCACATTTGATGTGGTGAAAACTGTGTCCTGTTTGACTGATTCTATGGCATTCCAAGTCTAATCTCAGGAAAGATAAATATGTAACTGATCTATTTCAGTTCAAAAGTCAAAGATTCAAGAGTCTCTATTTCTGAAGCTGCCTGTCATTCCAAATGAACTGATAGAATAAGTAACAACTTCTAAGTGGAAATTTTCAAACAAAAGTTTGCCAGTACATTGGGTTCTGAGAATTTAAGTCATTATCAAGCAGCTGAAAATAATTATTGAGGAGAAATTCACTTATAACAAACTTTTAGTTTTAACTTGTTTAATTTCAGATTTTTAGATCAATACACAACCAAAACAGGGTTACCTTTGGAATTTCATACCTATCTGAATTTTGCAATAAAGTTGCTTAATAATAATAATAACACATCCTGTGATGACACCTTTAATACCATCAAACAACAATACCTGCCTAACCCAAGTTCTTCGGAAGGACTTGATAAGTGGACAAAAATGTCAAATCCAGTCTAACATACCCTTTTAATACAATGATACAATAATAATAGATATTAAAAAAAACCCTCTGCACTAGAATTTCTTGAAAACTATTTGCCAAGTTGAACTACATTTGGGAAAACTGTAAATCTGTGGACATGAGGCAATGAAGCATTATTGTGTCTCACTGTTGAGTGACCAAGTTAGCCTACTCGTTAGCTGCACACCCAGAAACTTGATGCTGCTAACCACCTCCACAGGTGAATCATTAATACACAGAGGTGTGTGGCTTCTGAAATCGACAATGATCTCTTCAGTTTTTCCTACATTTAAAAGGAAGCAGTTTTTATTACACCGGTTCACCAAACCCTCTACATCCTTAGGGTAAGCGCTCTCATTGTCATCCTGAATAAGACCCACTACTGTTGTATCATTCACATACTTCACAATATGGTTGGTGGCAAACCTTGACCAATAGTCATGGGTGAACAACAGGACACAGCCCTGAGGAGAACCTGTTGCTCAAGAAAATGGTGTTAGAAGCATTATTTATTTATTTATTTATTTTTATTTATTTATTTATTTTGTCAAGCGTGTATATGATTACAGGCAAAGTATAAACATTAATATGAATATATGATAAGTACAAACATGGTTTTGAATACATGAGATGGTTACGAATACATGGGAACATTAGGACAGGGACGGTAGGTGCTTAAGCACGTGTGCTTATGCACGCCCCTTACAGACCTCTTAGGAATGGAGTGAGGTCAATGGTAGACAGTTTAAGGTTAAAGTTTTGGGGGTTTGGGGAAGAAACTACAGAGTTGGGTAATGTATTCCAGGCATTGACCACTCTGTTGCTGAAGTCGAATTTTTTGCGAGCAAGTTTGGAGTGGTTTACGTTAAGTTTGTATCTATTGTGAGCTTGTGTATTGTTTCGGTTGAAGCTGAAGTAGTCATTGACAGGTAGGACATTGTAGCAGATAATTTTGTGTGCTACACTTAGGTCAGATCGAAGGCGGCGTAGTTCTAAATTTTCTAGGCCTAAAATTTCAAGTCTGGTGGCATAAGGTATTCTGTTGCGAACGGAGGAGTGTAGTACTCATCTCGTGAAATATCTCTGGACATTCTCAATTGTATTAATGTCCTATATGTAGTGTGGATTCCAGACAGATGAGCTGTATTCGAGAATTGGTCTAGCAAATGTTTTATATGCTCTAGTTAGAAGTACAATATTACCAGAGAAGGAGCTACGCAAGATTAGGTTAACCACTTTTAATGCCTTCTTAGCAATGCTGTTGCAGTGGGCTCTGGCACTTAGATCATTAGAGATGAGTACTCCAAGGTCCTTAACTGAGTTAGTCCCAACTCTATTGGTACTCTATTCCCCACTCCACCTCCCAGCTCCTCTCCCAGTGTAAGAGAGGAGCAGCAGCAAAAGCAGCCTCCAGGGTGGATAGATAGACCAAACATATGCAGGAAAGTTGCAGCAGCTTGAATAGTAGCCCAGCGGATGCTGAGCTTCAAGCTGGAGCTGCAGAGAGCTGAGCCACGAGCAGTTTGACAGATGGCTCAGCTGCAACTGTTTCAGAGCAAAGGGGTTGGCCTCCCTTCGCCATCTGTCAGGGGGGTCACAGGTGACACCCAAACATCGGGGTCGTGTGTGTGTGTGTGTGTGTGTGTGTGTGTGTGTGTGTGTGTGTGGAGAGCTAGAGAGCGATCACACAAACAGAAAGGGAGATGCCAGGGACTGATTTATAGGCATGCATTTGTTGGGCTCAACTGGACAATTTGCTTATTCCAAAAGATTCTACACAGAGTTTACAGCTGTGGCCTGTGTAAGCTTCCTGAGTGGAATGGAAAGGGAGGGCCATGGACCTCTGGCTGAAAGCACATTAGCTGGTATGCATCACGTATGTGGCAAGCTGATCATAGGGCCCAGACCATATACTGATAAGGTGCTCAGCTGACTTGTTAGCCAAACCTCTCTGAGGCTCTTAGCATGCACGGTCTGACTTTTGCCAAATACCTCTATCTTTGTTCAGAGGTGGGTCTTCACATAATGGAAACACAATGTTTTGAGGGAGTGCTGCTTATAAGTAGGGGGTGCTTAGTGACCAACTGCTTTATTAACAGCTCTACAGTATAAGTGTAGCAGGAGCACATGAGAAGAAAATGAAATCACGCTCATCATGACATCATCATGCAAATTATGTGCCATATGGCATTGTGGCATTGTGATGCAGCTGATGCAAATTACGTATACCAACTGTGCTATTGGTATGACTTCATTGTGATGCCTACCAAAAGCCTACCTTGTGATACAGATTAGAATATAATTGCACAACACACTATGTCATTTTATTAGAAAAAAGAGGGTCCTCACATTTTACAGCCCAGTATGGCTCCTTATCCACAAAATCAGTGGCTTTCCCAGATTTAAGCATATAATCTGAATGTGGATTAGAGCCATTTCCAGTTAATGTAAACTAAAATTTAGCATATTTTCAAATCTCAATTTATATTAATTGGAAATAGCCACTCTGAGTTTAAATCAATATAAAATACAATCATTACAATACAATACAATACAATACAATACAATACAATACAATACAATACAATACAATACAATAGGAAAACTACCAGCTATGATCAAATAACCTCACAGGATGAGCTGTGGTGGCACAGTGGTTAGAATGCAGTATTGCAGGCTAACTCACTGCTCACTGCCAGGAGTTCGATTCTGACCGGCTCAAGTTTGATTCAGCCTTCTATCCTTCTGAACTTGGTAAAATGAGGACCCAATTGCTGGGGGCAATATGCTGACTCTGTAAACCGCTTAGAGAGGGCTGTAAAAGCACTATGAAGTGATATATAAATCTAAGTGCTATTGCTAAGTGCTATAGGTTGGCAGCATCCAGATTTACATGCATCGATTAGAGTGGCTTAGTGTATCATGAGAAATGTTCAAAAAGTGCCATTATTTGTCAGGATTATAAAGCCCTAAGTATCATGTGCTGGCTGCAAGGACTGGTGTGGTATGAAGGAATATTATTCAAATCCTTCTTCTTGGCCTCTTGTGTTTTGAGATCCTGGGCATACAAAACATATTGGAAAAGAGATGCTTCTGGTAACTCCAAGAACAGCAGAAAGCAGAGGCTGGAAAATAGAGACCTTTCTGAGGTTAGGTAGCAATCACAGTGGACAGAATAGGCTTAGCTAAATCAACACTATTCATGGATCATATTTCATCTACGGAACAAATTTGTCAGGTTCTTCGAAGTCATACCAAACCACATTTCTTCTTTACTACTTCCTCATATCCCCAACAGATGAATAGCCTTTCTGTTTCCCAGAAGATTGATTTTCATTACAAAAGGTACAGCATATGGACTGTTTGATTTCATTAACAGCAATTTATTGACAATATCATTGTTTTATTGATAATAAAATGCATTTACCTCCCCTTCCCCAATCAATCTGACATGCACCTTTCTGTTGGAAAGGAACCACAGCAATGCGTGACAGAGACCGTGTTTTAAATCCCGACACTCTGTCTTTAAGGCCCTGCAAGAATATGGCTGTCCATCAGAGCAGGCAATTCTGAGTCACCAGCATAAGCCAGCTTCTTATTTTCTTTAGAGATCTTTTATATTTTCTGGCAATAGTAAGAGACAAGAAGTAGCGATTGGCTGTGCTGTGTGCTTTTAGTTATCATTCATCAGGTAGGCATTATAAGGTTTGAGCAGAAGGGGGAAGCACTGTGCATATTTATGTATGCGTTTATGGGAAAGCGTAAAGCAAGAGGAGGACAATCTAATTCAGCCATCATTTTCAGGAGTGACTTTTTCAGTGCAGTGGCTTGGGGAGGAGGGGCAGAGGCTGGGGAGTGGATTGTTAGACATCTGTTGCCAATGGGGGGCTGTCAAGGGGCTCCCCTAGGCTTGCATCTGACAGGGGGAGTTTCATATCTCGAAGGGTTTGTCCAAGCATCACACCCCACCTGAGCGCAGCAAAGTTGGGGAATTTAAAAGGGTGCTGGAGCCAACCTTTCCCATGAGTTCCTTTTTAGTTGTGTTTAGTTAATGACTTTCCAACCCATAAGCATCTGTTAGTTGGACAGTAGTCCCTGTAGGTTGCTTCCTGGCACAGCTTGGAAACAGCAGAAGGGGCTTCTAATGAGACATGGCTGGTCCTAAGAGGCATATTCTTCTCTAAGTAGGGGGTGGTGAAACCCTTTCTGCTTATTTTGGCTCAGAATGACAAACAATTCCCACCTACCCTTCAGCTGTAATTCTGAACAGCATTGTTACAGCCAATGATGCTAATATAACATGCCTAGAACTTGAGAGTAAACTGATGGGGGAGATTTAAGCATGTTGCCCTGGGAATGGATCTCACAGCCAAATGTCAGAAGTGATGTCTGAAGCCCTCCTGACAGCATCATTTTCAATGTTGGGATTAATACTTGGCCCAAATTGTTCAAAGAACTGTACACCGTGCAGAAAAATCTGCCAGGGATTTTGGCGATTTCTCAGGAAACTGTAGTTTCCCCAGAATGAATGACCCCTAGACAGAATAGAGGAAGAAGTTTAATTTCCCATGTATACCAATGCAAGCCCCAGTTTGGTAATACCACAGTCCCTGTAGAAGGCTAAGAGCATCAAGCCAAACCAATAGCTACAAGAATTGTTTATGGGCATCATGTCTTGACAAATAAAACAGTGTTTCCTGAATGCAAAGAATTTTTAAGTGGAAGATAAGTTTTTACTTACATGGATGACCAAGTGGAACCATTATAAAGTGGATGTGTAACTTTGGCAATTAAAGCTAAATACCCACTCCCCTCCACAATAGCATTGGAGAAGGTAAGGGGGATTTATATATTTGAAGATAAGGGTAGGGAGTTATATATCTGAAGACTACCCAGATGGTACAGCTGGTCCGAAATATGGTAGCACAGGCAGCAATGGCCTAATGCCCGTGTATCATCATCATTTAAAAAAAAATTCTATTCTATCATTCCTCCGTGAGCTGCACTAGTTACTGGTAGGCTTCTGGGTGAGATTCAGTTTGCTTGCTGATTGTCATGTTCATGGCATATGGTGTTCATGGCATATGGATTATTGGAGGGACCACTTGTCTCCTATAATTTCTGAATATCCGGTAAGATTGGGCAGAATGAGGATGTCCTGAGGCCCCTCAATTAAACCAAATCACCTAACGAGAGCCCCAAATTATGCTTTCTCTATCAAGGCACCTGCCCTCTAGAATAGCAACCCACCCACCCCATTTTTTTTCATGATTCCTATCTTTCAAGGCTTCCACGAGTCTTAAAAAATGACTTTTTAAAAAGTGTGAGTTAGGTGTTTTGTCATTCCTGGTGGTTGTTATTGAGGTGGTTTTTTTGGGGGGGGGTTGGTAATGTGTTTTATTCACTTTTATTCAGGCATACATTTTTTTCTCTGTTTGTATGTTTTTTTAAAGAAAAGTTTAACTATGTAAGCCACCCATAATCATCCGGAGGTTGGGTAATTCTAAATCTAAACAAACAAATAAACAAACTTGATATCAACTGAAAGTTTGCAAAGGGAAACAGAAAAGAACTATAGAAAACTCTCGTTCTTTGCTGCCATGTAGAACTCATCTGGATTTTTGTAGCCATGATCAGGCCACGCAACAGAAGCACACTTTCATATTCTAGTTCTCTCTAGGATTTCATTGTGCTTCATCATTCCCAAATGAACCAAAAATGTACATCATCTTTGTTTACTTTCTCTCTGTCCTTTCATGTGCATCTGTGTTTTGTTCATATTCCCTGAATGAAGGGAATTGTAGCCTAATATATAAGGGTTTATTTATGCTTGTTTGTTTGTTTGTTTCTCTTTTAGATCCCACCATCTATTTTTGGTTGTGAAACGTTTCTCCTCCATGTAAATATAAAAATATATATCAAAAACCATTCTGAAAGTGTGATAGGTCCCTGTGTTGATGACTGTGGCTTTAACATGGCCAATGTACCAGTCCCTAGCTTATATTTTTCCTCTGTTTGAAAACATACTCACATACCTCTATCTCGCACACCAGCCTCAGTAGTATCCAGAACTGGACCAGTCCCAAGTTCAGGACAGGATAAGTAGAGTCTAGTATGCCTATCCACATTCTGAAGTGATTATTTATTTGCACCTTGGGTTTTTTTTCCATTCCTGTATAAAAGCTGGATAGGCATACCAGATGCAAGTATAGCCAATAAATTGGCTGATTGGGAATGCAGATATGCTGCTGGCCTTGTCAAGAATTCGTTGTGATGAATCTAGGCTGATGCAGTGTCCATAAAGTGAGGCCAAAAGAGGTTTACTGCCTGCTCTGACACTGATTTCAACAAATCTGGCTGTATTATATGTTAATCCTGGAGACTCTGGGATGCTACATAATCCTTTCCAGTAAATGATATGGCTCTAATTACCCTGATGGGACTCTGGGCACATCTGGTAGTATAGTCCATATCTATCATATATTCTTCTCTCTCTCTCTCTCTCTCTCTCTCTCTCTCTCTCTCTCTCTCTCTCTCTCTCTCTATCATCTCTATATCTATATCTATGTCTATATATCAACTCTCTGTCTCTCTGCCTCTCTGTCTACCATGTTTCTCCAAAAACATGACCCACCCCAATAATAAGCCCAACCCTAATTTTTTTGGGGTGGGCCTAATATTACCCCTACCCCGAAAATAAGCCTGGGGGGGATGGGCATGACCAGCATGAGTGGCGGCATGGGTGGGGCAACTGTCCGGCTGCAACTGCAGCCCGCTGGCCCCTTGGGGCAGTGCAAATACCGCTTTTGCCCTTCTCTTTCTGGGCGCAGCGCTTCTGTTTGTTGGGCCGCTTCCCTGAAGCTGGCAGCTCCGTGGCCAGCTGCTTTGCTTTCTCCCTCTTTTTGGGACGCGAATGGGAGGCTTTTTGGTGAACAGGAGGAAAATGGGGAGGGGGAATTTTCCTGCCTGTCATCCATTCCTCAAGCTCAGCACAGAGGGAAGGATAGCAGGCAGGAAAATTCCCCCTCCCCATTTTCCTCACATTCGCCCAAAAGCCTCCATTCTGAACGCTGAAGGTTCGGAATGGAGGCGACAGTGCGTCCACGGTGCGTCCAGCTCACCGAGTCTGGCCTGCTGCACCTCAAAAAAAGTAAGTCCACCTCAAAAATAAGCCCAAGTGCTTATTTTCAAGTCTTATTTTCAAGTCTAAACACGGTATCTATCTATCTATCTATCTATCTATCTATCTATCTATCTATCTATCTATCTATCTATCTATCTATCTATCTATCTATCTATCTATCTATCTATCTATCTATGAGCTGTGGTGGCGCAGAGGTTATAATGCAGTACTGCAGGCTACTTCTGCTGACTGCCGGCTGCTAACAGTTTGGCAGTTCGGGTCTCACCAGACTCAAGGTTGACTCAGCCTTCCATCCTTCTGAGGCGCGGGAGGAAGCGAACCGGCAGCGAGGTAAGTTAGAACCCATCTAGGCCTGGAAACAGATGCAGATCTTCAGAAATGATCAGCTCCACAATATAGACTGGATCAGAAAAACAGCTCCCCAGGAAGACTAGCACCATACTTTGTTGAGATAGGCTATACTAATAGAATCTTGCAAGTCTAGTCATGCTTTATTTTCCCCCCCCCCCCTATACCCCAGTGAATTAGGGAGGAGCCTGGCTGAGCCTCTTCCAAAGACTATCTTGCTTTCCGGGACTTAAGGAATGTTTCACCCCTCTTTACTTATGTAACAATTTTTGTATATTTCTCTCAAGTCATGTTCTTGACTCTCAGAGACTTAGAGAACATTTGATAGAGAGCTGTGAGTATCTCCAGGAGGATCCTGTTCCAGATGGCAGATGACATGATAGAAAAGGTATGTTTCCTTGGTGCAGCAACTTGACAATATTTAACTGAAGGAATCCTGAGCTTGCCCACTCTGCCAAATCATACCAGATGGACAGACACTATTGGAGAACACTTCCTCAAAAAACCACATATTATACCAGGCAGGACTTTAGAGAGAATGACCGGCACCTTGATTTGCACTCAGAAATGTTTAGGAATAGCTGTAATCTTTGGGAAAATATTCCGTTCTTGCTTGGACTGAAGAAGTGACCAAATGGCCAAGAAGCACAGATGCTGTTGAGTTGCTGGTTAGGAAATGCTAACAAATAAACCAGTGAGGAGTTCGGAGACAGGGAAGGGAAGAGAGAGAGAGATTTTCTTTCTATGAGGCACGGTGGCACAGTGGTTAGAGTGCAGTACTGCAGGCTACTTCTGCTGCCTGCCGGCTGTCTGCAATTTGGCAGTTCAATTCTCACCAGGTTCAAGGTTGACCTTTCATCCTTCCGAGGTGGGTAAAATGAGGACCCAAATTGTTGGGGGCAATAGGCTGACTCTGTAAACCGCTTAGAGAGGACTGTAAAGCACTGTAAAGCGGTATATAAGTCTAAGTGCTATTGCTATTTAAACAGTGATTTAAAAATTAAGTGCCAGGGATTTGTAATTTCATACTATAATTTGTGGATTGGCTCACAAAAGTCTTGTGATTTGTATTATCACAAACACTGATTTTAGTTGCTGAATATGACAAAATAAGGGCCTCCTAATGCAGCTTAACTTAGAGCCAAATATTATGAGTTAATAAAAAAATATCCAGAAAAAAAATCAAACAAATTGAATAAAATGTAGTAGAAGCTTCCAGGTAGAAATTAACAGTAAATTTAACAAGAGCATCCTACATTCTGTTGGGTGGCATCTGGTAATTCTAGTTCAGTGGAAATCAGACAGTGATGATTATTAAATTAATGGATGTTAAAGTTATAAATACCTGTTTGTTTCACAGCTTGAGACTTTCAGATAAGGGAGAGAACACTGTAAAAGCAGATGCTGCACGAGGCCAACACATATTTAGGAATATGATGTTATCTATGCAATAGCAATAGCAATAGCACTTAGACTTATATACCGCTTCATAGTGCTTTACAGCCCTCTCTAAGCGGTTTACAGAGTCAGCATATTGCCCCCAACAATCTGGGTCCTCATTTTACCCACCTCGGAAGGATGGAAGGCTGAGTCAACCTTGAGCCGGTGAGATTTGAACCGCCGAACTGCAGCTAGCAGTCAGCTGAAGTAGCCTGCAGTGCTGCACTCTAACCACTGCGCCATCTCGGCTCTTTTTATATTATATCACCTGCATTGAAGAAATGCAATTCCTTCAATGCAACTCTAGGAGGATAAAGGTTGATAAAAAATGTTTGACCAAGATTTCTACTCTTTGGGTAAGTTCATATTATTCTCAGGTTATCACTTAATAAGGATCTCTTAAGAATGAGTTGTGAGTTTTCATGCAAAACACTGATCTGCATTTTATTGTGGTGCAGTGGTTAGAATGCAGTATTGCAGGCTAATTCTGCCGACTGTCAGCAGTTCAATCCTGCCTGGCTTAAAGTTGACTCAGCCTTCCATCCTTACGAGGTCAGTAAAATGAGGACCCAGATTGTTGGGGGCAATAGGCTGACTCTCTAAACTGCTTACAGAGGGCTGTAAAGCATTCTGAAGCAGTATATAAGTTCTAAGTGCTATTGCTAAAAAGAAAACTCAATGTCTCTGTTAATATTGTCTTGCACATGGACCTAGCAAGCATTATTAACTTTGATATGAAAATGAGTTAGTGACTTAATTATGTGAAAGTTATGCCATGGAAACCCCGCCCCCTTGCATAACTTTCTAAGCCATTGATAGCTTTAGTGTGGCAAAAGTACAAAATCAACAAAACGCTTATTTGTCACCTATCTCTATGTCCCTGTTACTAAATGGTTGATTTAGAACCATGGAAAATAAGCAGCTATTATCAAAGACACAGCATGAAGGAGCCATAATATTGATCCCATCATTTCACTCTGTATAGCCAAGCCTCAGTTCTTGCAATACTTAACACAGCCTGGGGATATTAGAGGCTGTATCAAGGGAGCACAGGATCCATCATTTCCAAGGCAGAAAGTAATTCTATTTTACCAGGGGTGTCAAACTCAAGGCCCATGGGCAGGATCCGGCCTGCAGGGTGCTTAGATCTGGCCCGCGAGGCCACCCTGGAAACAGTGAAGGACTGGCCTGCGGTGCCTCTGCCAGCGAAAATGGAGCTTCCCCCAAGCTGGCAGAAGGTTGCAGGAGGCCGTCACGGCCGAAAATGGAACTCGGGAGCACGTTTTCACTGGCAGAGTGCTTGGGCCACCACAGGCGCCCCTGACATGAGTGATGTCAAGCTGGCCACGCCCACCCTGGCCATGCTCACCCTAGCCCCCCAAGGTCAAACACAACCCTGATGCGGCCCTCAATGAAATAGAGTTTGACACACAGCACTCCTGAGTCTTTGATTTTTTTTTAATGTTAAAATTAATTTCTCAGATTTTCACCATTTTAATCAGAGGAAAACATACTGGGTACCTAATGATGGGATTTTTCCACCAGGCCTAAGGATTTCCATAAGACTATACCCATGATGGTGAACCTATGGCATGTGTGCCACAGCTGGCACGCAGAGCCCTCTCTGTGGGCATGCAAGCCGTCGCCCAGCTCAGCTCCTCCGCGCATGCGCGTGCGTGCCTCCCACTGGCCAGCTGATTTTTGGGATGTGCGGGGGGTGGGGTCACACACACATGTGTAGGGGGCGTGGAGGAGCATGGGGGGGCCACCCCCCCCACAGCCCATTTTTGGTCCCAGGAGGCTGCAGGAAGGCCTACTAGGCCCAAAATGGGGCGTGGGGGGTGCAGCGCTCCCCCACAGCCCATTTTTGGTCCCAGGAGGCTGCAGGGAGGCCTACTAGGCCCAAAACAGGGTGGGGGGAAGTGCGTGCATGTGGGGGGCACACACGCATGCGCAGGGAGGGT
>QLTV01000462.1:1116807-1159164 GCA_003457575.1 Thermophis baileyi
ACACACACAGAGAGAGAGAGAGAGAGAGAGAGAGAGAGAGAGAGAGAGAGAGAGAGAGAGAGAGAGCGCTAAAAATATTCTTTTTTAAATTGAGACTGAGATTTATCCCTCTGTCCATCCACCCATCCACTCACACATATCCATAATCAATTTATCTGTATCCGTCCATCCCATCCATCCATCTGCATGAGTGAGAGAGATAATAATGATACTTTGAAATACTTTGAGCAATTAGCTTTTTTGGGGGGGGGGAATCCATTTTTAATATACATTTTAATTTTATACTTTTTTTTTTACTGAATAGTTTCTCAGTTTTAAAACTGACCTAAAAACAAAACAAAACCCTAGAAGGTTTAATTATTGCTTAAGCAAAAAAGGAAAGGGAAAGGCACAGTACAGAGAAATAAGAAAGGCAAGATTCTTTTGTTTTGTTTGATGTTTGTTCGTCATTTTTAATGTTTATACTCAAATAAAAATTATTTTTTTTTTAAAAAAAAAGAAAGGCAAGATTCTATTAGAGTTCTCAGTTCTTTCGTGACATCTTTCCTGCCACTGAAATCTGAAATAGCCCCTTTGGCCCAAATCTCAAAGAACCCCATCCAGCCCCATTTTCTAATCTTTCCACTGATGCCATCTGACGGCTAGGGCTGTAAAGAAGACCCTCACGAGGCCTCTTGCTGCTCATCCGGCCGTCCTCCCTTCACAAAACCTTAGCCTTTAATCCCACAATGTTTCCGCCACAGAATTACATGTGTTATTAGAGCGGATAGCAAATCAGCTGCCTGGATCAAATGTTACAGGACTGGTGGAGTTTTCCTTCTCTCAGCCACAGGCAAACATAGGGTAGACCATCTCCTTACACACAACAGGGAGGGAAAAGAGAACAAAAGAGGATTCTAATTTGCACAGAACGTCTGTCTGTGAACATTTATTTAAAGAGGGATGCACACCTTTACTTGTACTAGATTTGAAACAAAATATAGTACAATTCACTTCATCAATGAAGACTTGTTCTGGGTATGCCAGTTCAATGATTCCTAGGGAATTTCTTAAAGTTGCTGTTCTGGAATAGTTCTTCACTGTAAATCCATTCCACGCTGCCTTCGGTTTATTACTCCCTCTTTCTGTTTAACTTTATTAGTCTTTCATTAGTGGCAAATAAAGTGGCTCAGGTATGCCTCTCTTACCCTGGGAGACCCACTCTTGTGATGTGGGAGAAGAAGGGTTGGGAACTTCGTTTAGCGGTATGAACCCTTAGGTCAAAGCATTTGCATTACAGCTCTGGTCGGCTTAAGCAGCCTCTGGGTAAAAGAAAAAAGGGGGAAAAAATCCAACCAATACCCTAAAATAATAGTAATCAAAAACCCTTAAAAATTGAGCCAGTCCTTCCAGTGATACCCTTTCATCATCACTGTTTCCTGTCACCTATGGAGGCTGGATTCCACCATGTCCCCTCACTTCTGGAATGTGGCTCCTGGATGCTAAACAATTGCCATTCCTAATCTCTCTCTCTCTCTCTTCCCCCACTCTCTCTCCCTCTCCCGCGCGTGCTCTCTCTCTCTAACTCTCTCTCTCTCCCACTCTCCCACTCTCTCTCTCTCTCTCTCTCTCTAACTCACTCACTCTCTCTCCCCCTGCTCTCTCTTTCTCCCTCTCTTTCTCTCTCTCCCTAATGCTCTCTCCCTCTATCTCTATCAAGATGTTAATTAATATATTAATTTTCTTGAAACAAACAAAAAAAGTCAGAATGGAACACTTAGCAACAAGCAGTCTGCTAAATGTGAAACTTTAAGGATGTAGTTAGGATGAGACACTTTTCTCACCTTCACCTTCTTTTCCAGATGTTGGCATGCTCTATTTTTTTTCTTTCTATTTTCTATTCAGACTAGAAAACAGTGGTGACTGTAGACATTTGGCACCCCCAGTATAGGAGTTTACTTACTAAAAACAGATAAAAATACATGATATCAAATATCCTCATACAAATATATTGGTGCAAGCTGAGGACGAGCGAACTATTCATTGCTGATTTTCTTTTCTATCTATTTGAAATTATGATAACATTGCTATAAATTTCCAGATTTGCCCAACCATCAGTGCTGGGTATAAGAAATAATTTCTGGGGTTGTGTCTTTGCTCTACTTCAACTGGATCTCAGTTCTTGAAGAATCCAAGCCTTCCCTGGGTTTATCCAGGCAGCCTGTTCCAATTTGTTTCAGGTATAATGTGAATCTGGTCTGGAGTAACGTTTTACAAACTCCAGTTAGTAACGAAATGAATAAACACGGAAAATATCATAACCCAGAGACTCAGTTGGTGTAGTGGTTAAGGTGTCAGGTGGGAAATCATGAATTTTAGTCCTGCATTACACAGAATGCCAGCTGGGTGACTTTGGGCCATTCCCTCTCTCTCAGCCCTAGGAAGCTGGCAAAGGCAAACCACTTTTGCAAATGCTGCCAGGAAAACTGTAGGGACTTGACCAGGCAGTCACCAGGAATCAACACACACACACACACACACACACACAGAGAGAGAGAGAGTCATAACCCATTAGTGACAGCTGCAGTTTTCAAAAATCAGTCCAGTATATTGCAATTTCCATTGACTGCAACCTGTGTTCCCCACCCATCCTGCCCTGCTCTTTTATGTTCTTCCTCTCCTTCTCCAGTCCCAATGATGTATACTATTGCTACAGCCCCATAGAGAAGTTACTCATTCAACTAAGCATGTAGCAAATCGTCCTCCTGCACACTCTTCCTTGACCCGATGACTTCCAGATGTGTTGGGCCTACAGTCTCCAGTATATCTAACCAGCACAGGGGGCAATAGGTTGTGAGTCTTAATACCTTCAAATCTGATTATAACATTAATTTTGACCACAACTGTCAGGGTCAGATGATTGCAAAAACTGTGATCTCCAGGCTGAAATTTCTCTTACTAATCCTTAAAGGATTGTTATAGCTAGAGGGGGAAAAAAGGTAGCAGTGATGGCACACAGTGTGTCTACAAATAGAAAGGCTGTTGGTCTGGAGTGGCATAGGGTCTCCTGCTTGGACTAAAAGACCAAGGTCCCTTCCAACTCTGCTATTCTGCATTCTGTAATTCAAGCTGAATCCTTTGTAAAATTACAGGCAGTGCTCAGTTAATGATGCAATTGTGATTGGAATTCCATCACTAAGCAATGTGGTTGTAAAATGCAAC
Source organism: Thermophis baileyi (assembly GCA_003457575.1). Classification (NCBI taxonomy): domain Eukaryota; kingdom Metazoa; phylum Chordata; class Lepidosauria; order Squamata; family Dipsadidae; genus Thermophis; species Thermophis baileyi. Next base: position 1,120,009 of record QLTV01000462.1, read on the forward strand.
ATAACCACACAGCTTAGTCATGGCAATTCCCGCTTCTTGGTTGCCATTTTTATGTAAAACTGGGCAGGTAGTTAAGTGAGGAACTCATGTGACTGCATCTTCTGACTTCCTGCTGGCTTCCCCATTGATTTTGCTTGTGACTGCAGATGTGGTATGATGGCTAGAACTCAAAGGACAAGTCATAGCTACTTGTTCAGCCCTGTTGAACAGTCACTGAACAAGTGGCATATGTATATGAATGAGAGACAGCAGTTGTACATCTCTGATTTCTTGGTATCTATATGCTTTCAATAGGGAAACCTACTCTCCTTTTCCTAAAACATCCACATCTTTAAAAATCTATAATCAAAATTGTACTTTCTCTCCAGAGAAATGGGAAGGATAGCTAAACTAAGGTTACGAATCCTGGGCTGCAAAAAACCAGGAGAGCCACTAGGTGGCCACAAGGAATCTTAAAACCCAACTCTTTGCTGCCATCTTGTGTTCATTTATGCTTTTGCAGCCCTGATCTGATCTGGTCCAAACTAGAAAAGAATTGATTTATTGTAAAATCAGCAGCCAGATCTTTTGATTTAGAGTAGATGAAATCCTCAGGGCTCATTGTGCTGGGCACATTAGAAATCCACTGGCTGATGGAATTATCAGATTACACATTCTCAGAATCATAATCCATAAACCAGGATTTTAAAAGGTTTAGTGATTATATAGCTGCGTGGGGGAAAAGAGCAGGGCAGCTGCCAGTCTTGGAGCAGACAGCACTTATTCCACGGTTCCTTTCTCTATCTTGCTCTGCCGTAGTGGAAAAAGATGTCCAAGTAGGCTTGTGTGCTGGGCTATGAACTTCTTCTAGCTAGAAGACAAATCTCTTCCAGGATTGGAGAAGGGATAAGCTTGAACCTTTTTGATTTCCATCAGAACGATTAAATCTTAGAAAGCGAGAAGCCTCAAGTCTCATCAAAGATGCCAACCAGAATATAAATTTCTACTTTCAAATGAAGTCAATAAAAGGGAACACCCAGCTACTGTATAGCGAAGTAACAAAAAAAGACAGCCTCTCTCCAAATGAGAACAATGGATTCCCAAATTTATCAGGTCTAGATTAGCACCTTCTGAAGTTAGTTAAGGAAGATGTACGGCAAACGTCAGAGATTTTACTGGAATAACATTAGGTCTTAGGGATGAAGAGGGGCTACATCCAGAATTTAGGGTTAGAAAGAAAAAGACAAGCAAGAGAAGTCTTAATCACATAATATACTGGAGATTGGCAATCTTCTTGTACAAGGAAGGTGAGCTGGAAACCAACTGAGGCCTGTAGCAAATGTTCTGTTGGCGATGAGATGACCCCTCTCAATATTTGAGTTTGGGATCTTTTCTTAGAATGGAAGAATAATTTTCTAGGCTATACAGTATGTTAACAGTCCATACCTATTATTAGCCATGGCCCCTAAAAAAACAGCAACAAATCACACCACCTTTTCTTCATTTCTTCAGCAAAAAATTGATTTATTTTCTTTGGGTTGATGTGGGGGGAAGGAGAAGAGAGAAGCCTATTAATTAGCCCAATCATAAAATGTAAATTATCCTAAAAGCTACCATTGTGGATTCAAACTCCTTTTCCTGGAGTCAACCTAACCCTGCCCCCATTTTAAATCTAGACTCCAAATTATGTAAACTTATGTCAGAGAAGTAAAACATTTAGTATGTCAGCTGCCCTGAATAAAGCATATGCATTACAGCAAGGGTGTCAAACTCAAGGCCCGTGGGCCTGCTCCGGCCTGTGGGGTGGCTTAGATCTGGCCCACGGGGCCACCTTGGAATAGCGAAGGACCGGCCTGCAGTGTCTCTGCCAGTGAAAACAGAGCTTGGGAGGGCCGCGTGCTGCCCTCCCGAGCTCCGTTTTCGGCTGCGACGGCCTCCTGCAACCCTCTGCCAGTGAAAATGGTGTTTGGGAGGGCCGCACACGGCCCTCCCGAGCTCCATTTTCACTGGCAGAGCACTTGGTCCACCACAGGCGCCCCCAACACGAGTGACGGTGAGCTAGTCATGCCCACTTGGCCACGCCCACCCCCTTCGAGGTCAAACACAACCCTGATGTGGCCCTCAATGAAATCAAGCTTGACACCCCTGCACTAGAGAGAATGATGCATATGCATTAGAGAGAAAGAAATACTTGAAATAGGCATACATTCTAATGAAACAATTAAAATAACCAGGAATCCCAAATTAAAAGAGTGGCAAAATATCATTGGAGGTTTTCAGCACAGATTGACCATCTGTTTCTTTCATTTATCATATTTTAAAAACACCCATCTTCCTCAAAGACAGTCTCTATGCATTTCTGAAGATAGCATGTTCCAAACTGAGGCACAGCAATTGTATAGTGCAGCCAAGATATCACCAGATGAACCAGTGCAAATTTCATATATCATTCTAAGTGTACAATTGGGACCATCTAAAAGTAGACACCTGGTTAAATAATGCTGAACAAAGACCTTCGGAGCTCAGACAATGGCCAGCATTTTGCATTTCACGCTGAAGGAATTGTCTGCCAGGGCAATGCATCTAATACTAGCATGTTCCGATGTCTGCATAATTCTCTGCCATCTGTAAGAATTTGACATCACTTTCTGAAATGCAGAAGAAACAGACAAATTCAACCTGCAGTGAAAGAGAAGAGAAACTGTCTTTGCAATTTCTTAGAAGTCCTAGCAAACACATTTGCGAGCCTGATTTAATCCTTGCCAGATAGTTTGATTATTTTGATATCTGTGTTTGGGGCAGGGGGGGGGAGGCAGTTTTATTATATGTCTGGCATTTCTAAACTGTGTTATTTCCCACATTCACAGGCCTCATGCCTCGCCATCCCATCCATAGCAGTGTGGCAAAGCCATCTGTTTCTGTCTTAATGGGCTGCCAAAGGGAATTTTAAATCAATGCTTTCAACTGCACATGGTGTGAATGCCCACGTGTGCAAGGCCAAGCCACCACAAACAAGCAGCTGATGAACATTTCCTCTTCTGGGAAAAAAAAGGCCCTGCACAGCTGCAAACAGAGGCCCGGCTGGGCCAGCAGCTGCGCTGAGCTTCCAGTGCATCCGAGTTCAACCATGGGCTGGCAGCCCCTTTAGGAAGGATGATATGAGATTCTGCTTCAGTTGGATTGAAGGGAGCCAACTTGAGCCCAGCTGTGTTATTCACTGCGCAACCTACTGGGTAATTCAGTGCTACCATGACTTTGATGAATGTCCTTGCTCTTTGAATCTCTGCAGTAGCATTCCGAAAGACTTATATTCCCTTTTTGAGGATTGGTAGAAAACTTGCAAACCTGGGGAGCAGGGGTGGGCTTCAAAAGTTTTAGCAAGGGTTCTCTAGGTGGGCGTGGCCTAGTCGGCCTCCTGCACCACGGTGTGTGTGTGTGTGTGTGTGGGTGGGTGTTTTTGCCATTCCTGGGCTCCAGAGGCTTTCCTTGAGCCTCCGAGAGGGCGAAAATGGCCTCCCCAGGCTCTGGAGGCCCTCTGGAGGCCGGAAACAGGCCCGTTTCTGGCCTTCCCGAACTTCCAGTAGGCCTGTTTTTTGCCCTCCCTGAGCCTCCGTGCGCGCCCTGCACTTACCTGCATCCAAAACGGGCCGCATGGAGACTCCTGGGAGGGGAGGGGTGGGTGGGGCGGGGCCAGCCAGGAGTAGGATTTGGGGGTTCTCCAAACTGCACAGAATCTTAGCTAGAGGTTCTCTCGAACCCCTGCAAACCCCCAGCAGCCCACCCCTGCTGGGGAGTTGTCAAGCACCGGGGAAATCAGGAGATTCAGGCAGTTCAAATTAGTATAAAGATTTATTGCAAGCTTAAGCTCTCTACAAGAATCTGAACAACTAGCAGTCAAGGGAAATGAGCGGGAGATAAGAAAGGCATTCAAGGTGGGCTGGACTTAGACCTGGCTTTTCCGGCAGGCCTGGGGCCAATAGTTGTCCTGATTGGCCCATGCATGGTTGTGTGAATGTTTTATTTTAAATATAGATGTTTTTTTTAAAATTGCTTTTATATGTTTTATTTTTTTATGATGTAAGCCGCCCAGAGTCCTTCGGGAGTTGGGCGGCATATAAATTTTATAAAATAAATAAATAAATAAATAAATCTCTTGTGGGCTCACAGGGAGCCATGATTTATGACACATTTGACACCTCCCTTGGGCTCAGCCAGGTCATCTCCTACGCAGAGTGGAGAGAAAATTAGCAGCAAGTCTGGGAAATTGAGGTGCTACTGGTCTGAAGCAGTGTGTTTCATTTCCTTCCTTGATGTTTACACATTTAACACTACAGTCTGAAATGAGACTGTAAGGGTGGGATTGCAAATCATCCTTAACAAGGTCAGTTAAAGACTCAGGGCTACATTCATGCAACATGTTAAGTTTGCTTAGTTTTAATCTTTGTCAGGGACTGGAGGAACTTACCATAAGTGTGTGACAACACTACATGCTGGGTCAGCGCATTGGGTAAATCCAGAACATTGGTTGAGTAACTAAGATAAATCTGCCATGTGAATCCAGTCAAAACATCTTTGACTAATCAGATGGGGTTGTCAGTCATAGTCAGAACTGCACATGTGAAAATTTTGCAAAACAACTAGACATTTGGAGACATTTTGGATGGAATTCTCATGTGCATCTATGTCCTCCTCCTCAATCCACAATACCTTCCCCATTCTCAGTTGGGTTACCTAATCTGACTGCAAATATTCAGATGGCCACTCAATTTTGGTTCACTAGAGCACACTAGCCAGAAGAAGTCAGTATGTTCTGTGTTTCTTTGTTGTCATCTCCTAGTACTCCTCATTCTCAGTATGGACAGAGCCAGTAGAACAGGGGTGTAAAACTCAATTTCATTGAGGGCTGCATCAGGGTTGTGTTTGACTTTGGGAGGCCAGGGTGGGCATGGCCAGATCAACATCACTCGTGTTGGAGGCGCCTGTAGTGGCCCGAGCGTTCTGCCAGTGAAAACGGGCTCCCGAGCTCCGTTTCGGTTGCAACAGCCTCCTGCAACCCTCTGCCAGCGAAAACAGAGCTTGGGAGTGCCACCCGCGGCCCTTGCGAGCTCCATTTTCGGCTGCGACGGTCTCCTGCAACCCTCTGCCAGTGAAAACGGAGCTTGGGAGTGTCGCCAATGGCCCACATGAGCTCTGTTTTCAGCTGCGACGGCCTCCTGCAACCCTCTGCCAGCGAAAACAGAGCTTGGGAGTGCCACCCGCGGCCCTTGCGAGCTCCATTTTCGGCTGCGACGGTCTCTTGCAACCCTCTGCCAGTGAAAACGGAGCTCGGTTGGGCCACACGCAGTCTTCCCAAGCTCCGTTTTCGCTGGCAGAGGCACTGCAGGCCAGTCCTTCACTGTTTTCAGGATGGCCCCGCAGGCCAGATCTAAGCACCCCGTGGGCCGGATCTAGCCCCCGGGCCTTGAGTTTTCCACCCCTGCTGTAGAAGGTATCAACTGTGCTGGATACTGTATATGAACCATTATGGAAGCTGGGTGTGGCAAATGCTTTCAGGTCCTATTGCTGCTGAAACCCTGCATTCTGCAGTTAATCAGGCAATAAACAAAAGTCCAGGGAGACGTTGACATTCAGCAGAAAAGGCTGAATATGCAGGTAGTCCTCGACTTACATCAGTTCACTTAGTTACAATGGCACTGACTTATGACCATTTTTAACACTTACAACCTTTGTAGCAGCCCCATGATCATGTGATCCAAATTCAGATGCTTGGCAACTGGTTCATACTTATGACGGTTGTAGTGTCCCAGGGTCATGTGATCCCCTTTTGCAACCTTCTGACAAGCAAAGTCAATGGGGAAGCCAGATTCACTTAACAACCATGTTACTAACTTATCAACTGCAGTGATTCACTTAACAACTGTGGCAAGAAAGGTCGTAAAATGGGGCAAAACTCACTTAACAAATGTCTTGCTTAACAACATAAATTTTGGGCTCAAAATTTGTGATCGTAAGTCGAGGACTACTTGTAGTACTCATTCCAGATCAGAGGTGGGTTCCTCCCGGTTTGCCTGAACCGGTAGCGACCCGCTGGTGATGTCATGATGATGTCACGGATCCGGTTCGGTCAGTGCCAGTCCGTGGATGCCGCCATCTTTTTTTTAAATTTAATTTAATTTATTTTGGGGGGGGGATTTTTTTTCTGTTTTTTTTTCTTCTGCGCATGCACAGAAGCTGAGTTTCCGGCACTGCGCATGCATCACCATCTTGTTTTTGGCTTTTTGGGGGGGGATTTTTTTAAATTTTTTTTCCACTGCACATGTGCGCATGCCCAAAGTGCATGCGCTCCCACAAGGTACGGCCACGTGGCGTGGGAGGAAGCAAACCGGCAGCGAGGTAAGTTAGCACCCACCCCTGTTCCAGATGGCTCTGTAACTCACTCAAAAGAACTATAAGCCGAGATGACTTCCAGAGATTTGTCGCACATATTCCTTTATGCATACCAAGAAATAAGATATTTTTTGTATGTTTAGAATACTTCTCTATAATGCAGCTAACCTAACCTGCAGCTCTTCCTTGTTTAATTTAGTGTCATCTTTTATATCCTAGGTTTTAAGTAAGCTTCCTGTAGAAGACATAGGGAATGGCCTTGAAGGATGGGAGGAAGAGTTGCTACCATATCAATGGACAGATAAGTTCATTGAGCCTGAGCCATGAAACTAATTTGAGAAAGTATCTCAGACAAGCCCCTGCTTAGTTCACATGAAGATAATGGGAGGGTGGGGGAAGACCACACCAAAAGACTTGCAAAATTTTATTCCTATAGCTGTTACAGTAAAAGTGTGACCAATATGACAGATGTCTTAGTCTGGTATAACTTGTTGGGCTGAAAGTTCCTTATACTGAGGGACAAGATCCTCCCTCCCTCCCTCCCTCCCTCTCTCCCTCCCTTCCTTCCTTCCTTCTTCCCTTCTTTCTTCCCTAAATCTTGATACTCATTCATCAATAAAAGGAGGCTTTAGTTCAAACAAGAGTCACTGATTTTATTTGGGCTAAAAAGCCATTTTGAATATAAAAGGATAAAATATATATGCATATATATTTAGTACAAAAGTCACAAACGTAACATGGATTACACCCAACCATCTCTGACCATCCTCCTTATTTTGGAAGATTTCTTTTGTTATAAATGGATTCTTGAAATTCTTCATATCATCCCTCTACAATGTTTGGTCTCTTCTTTATCGTAGCTGACTGGACAGAAGCTAACATAACTATGGGCTGAGACCATGTGATCTTGGACAAGTGAGCAAAGAACAATCATTGTGTGGGATAGATAACTGGCTGGAGGGTTGCGTCAATGGTTGCCTACAAATTTAGGCTATCACAGATTAGAAAATATTTCGATTTTTTTTAAAAAAAACAAACCACATAAAATATAGGCAGAGTAACCCTGTAGGTCCCTTGCAGGAGAGCAAAGAAAGATCTACTGCTTCTCCAACCGTCCATGGCCCTGCTAGTTCTCTGCAGGCAAGATTGGAAATGGAGACCAGTTCTTTCCACATCACTTCCTTTGGGTATAATGTCATCTGGTTCTGAGAAACAGCATTGGAGCAACCTATTCATATCCATTCCTCATTTCTTCCTGAAATTGTGAATTTCCAGGAGAACATAATAGCTTTCTACTTGCGTACCAGAGATCTGTGATGATGTAACCATTGGTTCAGCCAACCAATTTCTGTTTCTGCTATTGTGCAGTATTTACCCCCCCCTCTCAAGGCTGACGGAGGAGTAAGTATAAGATTACTTGCTATAATTGCATAGTCTTAGAAATGTTCCTTGCTTGTACTGACTTCTGCCATTGCAGTAACCAGTAGGAACATTTCCTAAATAGTCACAAAAAGAGCTACCTCTACACAGGGATACACTTAGGTTGTTGTTTTTTTTGATGAAACTATGGGCTGGAGTTGCTCCTCCCCAAAAGAGGAAAGGCAAGGAATAATTTAAATAAATATGTGCTAATAAATAATTATGGAGCAAAGGCACACAAAACAAAGAACACACAAGAGAAATCCACCTTTACATATACATTTTAACCCCACAATGCTAAAACTTCCAACTAAAGACTTTAAATTCCCATGAGTGAAAATCCCCATTCACATTTTATGTGAAATGAAAAAGAATAACTTAAAATCTGGATAAATAATAAATAATTGAGGGTGGGACGGGGAGAAGCCATGGCTTATCTTGGCTGGCACCATTCTAAAATACAGTTATGAAAATAATTCCTCCTGTTTCCAGCCCATTTGGGGCTGCCTTTATCAATCCCAGCTTGAAAGTTCTTCAAGTTAGGATGCATGAAATCAATATCTGAATTGAAAGAATATCAATATTCTATCCTTTCCACAATCTTTGACAATCTTCCTGATGAGGAACTGCTATCGCACATGAAGTTATATGGCACCTGCTCTGACATATTTAGGTGGATGAGGAACCTGTGATCCACTAGACATTATTCAACATCCAGTAGCTGTAGTCAATATGGACACTGATGGAGAATTGTACTTCAGCATTATATGAAGGGTGATATGCCCACTTCAAGCTAGAAGATAATTTCTTGAGTGTTTTAATAGAAAAGGAAAGCAGAATGATATTTTCTGTATCATGTTGGAAATGAAACTCCAATTGCGTCTTAGATCTAGGAGCCACCTGGAATTCTAAAGTAGTTAGCAGAAGACATTGTTCATAGATAACTTTGGTAACATATAAATGGGGGTGGGGGAAACAAAGGAAACATCACCAGTATTGTTATTACTTAATGAATGAGCCAGTAATAGGATTGGGGGAAGATCTGGGCAATGTTAATAACACTGAGGAACAATATGGATCAAGATAGATTGCTTTGATTGTACAATTCCCTACCCTGTTTATTCTTCTGGCACAATCCTTTATGGGAGAGCTGTATACAAATGAATCTATTTGTCAACCGAAATGGGGGTAGAATTTTACTGAATTGCTCCAGGTGTAATGGCAATTTTTCAAGAACAGTGGAGGCTGAGTTAGCCATCTGGCTTCATTTTGGATCTTCCTCAGTGTCTTGGCTAAGATCTTCCTTAGCCAACAAGATACGGGTGAAACATGATGACTGACACTTTCAAAGTGTCAGGGATATTTGGGGAAAAAAACTTTTTAAAGGTATCTTCTTGGTGGAATTCTTAAGAAAAAAATTAGAGACTTTCCAGAATACATTAAAATAAAGTCTTCTGAGAACTTTTGTCTCAGCTCTATTTCAGTTTTAGTTCCCATGGCAAGAAGTATTGCTGAATGTTCTAATTTCTTAAAAAGGGGGGGGGGTTCCACCTGCTATTTAGCTTCCTGAAAACTCTCAAGGGGTTGCCACTCATTTTTAATTAAAATTAAGATGGAATCTATCATTATTGATAACACATGGAATTCACTGGATAAATAGAATCAAATTACATTTTTAAATTTCTGGACTGAAGATAATGGCAATTTTAATTGGGACATGGGTATAGAAAAGCTGACAACAGTATAATTATAAAAGAGGAGGTCATTCAGATAACTAACCCTATCAACCAAATGAGGTTCTGGAAAAGGGATCTTTCACATTCCAGTTGCTGGCATGTGTACAGTATTTATATGCATACAGTACATTATGCCATGTATATAACTATAGAAAAGACATGCCTGAAAATATATTGAGTGTCCACAGCCAGGTTTTAGATGATTATGATTTGTTGTACATAAACAGCTCCAGTCAGTGACAGACAGATTTGTTTCTACACAATGGACCCCGCCAGTTTAGGATGAGCATCTTTATATTTGCTTTCCTTCAAGTATATACACATTATGAGCAGGATGAGAAATGCTGCAAGTCAACCATTCTCTGGAGCGTAGCAGAAAAGATTAAAAAGAAGAAAAAAGTGAACCTATAGTACCTTGCTTGATTTAAGACTGGAGCAGTTTAGTTCTGTTTGGGGAAACCTACGTAGATCTTGGGAGTGATAAAGCTGGTTTGGAGAACATCAGCAGTTCCATTATTGCTATTATTCTGAAGTCCTGAGTGCTAACAAGGACACATTGTTACATATACAGTCATCATACCATACATCAGGGCTGAAATGCTACCGGTTCAGTCTGGTCCGAGCATACCGGTAGCAGCGGCCGCCGGTGGTTTGGAGAACTGGTAGCGGTGGCAAAGCACGAGGCTCCGCCCACCCACCCGGACGTCGCCATTTTCTTGTTTTTAACCCTCTGCGCATGTACAAAGCATTCTGCGCATGTGCAGAGGGTGAAAAAGCGCACGCTTCCGAACCGGTAGGGAAGGTAAGTAGATTTCACCGCTGCCATACATACACCCATTCCATTAGTGGAACTGGGCCACAATTAGTTCAGCATTTCTTCTGGAAACGTCTCCGTTATTTCTTGCTTTCAATATGTGAGATGATGCTTCTTCACTGCACAACTGAGAAGAGACATCCTCTTAATGAGATTTCTAGTTGCCAGTCTCTTACATCTAAAACTGTTCCCATATAAGAGAAGGTAATTAATGTACTGTCATCAAGAATCAATGTGCCATCAATTCTTTTGGTGTGCTCAGATTGGGATGCTTTACACACTCTCAGTTTTCACCAAAGCCCTTTGGGAAGAAATCACAAAGCCTCCCCCACCCCCCACCCCCAATCTTCATCATGGCTTCATTCTTCATAATCAGGAGATTGAAAGTAGAGGTTCATGGTGTTGTGGTTCAACAGGGTGATGATCTCTCCCCAAATGTAGAACTGTGTAGCTGATGGATCTAAACCTAGAGTGCATTCAGGGGTGAGGAAGCAGAGGGCTGCATCTGATCTTTGAATAATAAGCTAGCATAACATTCCTAACAGGTGGAACAGAACAAAAATCCATAGTGTCTCATAGGGTACCATATTGTCCCTGTGCTGTTCAGTATAGCAATAGCAATAGCACTTAGATTTATATACCGCTTCACAGTGCTTTACAGCCCTCTCTAAGCGGTTTACAGAGTGTCAGCATATTGCCCCCAACAATCTGGGTCCTCATTTTACCCACCTCAGAAGGATGGAAGGCTGAGTCAACCTTGAGCCGGTGAGATTTGAACTGCTGAACTGCAGCTAGCAGTCAGCTGAAGTAGCCTGCAGTGCTGCACTCTAACCACTGCGCCACCTCGGCTCTATATTTACATAGTATTTACACAGAACCATCGAGGAAGGTCATTCAGAATTCTGAAGAGGAAACTTATATTACCTGGTGACACTCAGGCACTGTCTTGCTCTTTACCATGCAACTCTAAGGATGTAACTGGTAACCTAGAACATTGCTTTAATTCTAAAATGGACCGGAGCTGGAATTAAATCCTGATCAAAGGCAGAAGTGCTGCTAGAAAATAGAATAGAAGATCTGAGGACATCACTGGCAATAACATGATTGACTGCCCTGTTTACTGCAGAACTGCAAGGAGATTTGTGGGTGAGTTCAATCTGAGTCTAAAATTTCCAGTATTATAAGAATGTTACACCTGCTTTCAAATGAAATAGTCATGCAAGAAGGAATCATTGAGATGATAGACTTAAAAGCCCATAAATAGAAACTACTAAAATAAGTCTAAGTTCACAGAAGTGTGGACATGCTTTGCTTCCTTTTCCTACAAAAGGGCTTCCCATGAAATCAGATGGGAATAAAATCCACCATAGTCTGAATAAGTAAAATTCCTTTTTTTTAATGTACCAATATTTGGTACAGTATTTTTGATGCTACCAATATTTTTTTTTTTAAAAAAATGTTTAAAAATCCATTTAAAAACCATTTGCCTGTTATCTCCTTGGCTTATTCACCAAATATTGCACTGAGCTGTGCTCCAACCACATGGTGAGAATAAGAATCATAGTTCACATCTAATGGGAGGTCATACTTGGGCACTGTGGTTGAAAAATGGGAGGTGTGGCCGTGAGCACTGCTCAGGCTAACAGATGGATAGTGAGCCATAAAACTGTATGGTTTTTCTAGGTCTGGAGACCCATCTTGCTTTAAGGAAAAATTTCCACTGATGCTCAGAGGAGGTGTCAAGGGACCTTCATATGCTGGAGATGCACAGTCTTGGTGATGATTGCCAAAGGAAGTATCCACCAGAGTTTTGAAAGAGGGAGGCTTTAAATGTACAAGGTGTGTCTCCATGCTTCCATAGGGCGGACTGGGCAATCCTGGAGACTGGTAAGAAAAACCATGACTGGACACAGTTGAATCAGAAACGGGGACTTTCTCCTCATGTTTCTCCAGGAACAGGGATTGTGGTCCTAGCTGGAGACAACCAGCAACCAGATTGCTGGTTGGTTGGGACAAACCTTTGCATAGCATCTCCACAAAACCTTTGCCTTCTGCAGTCTGCCCACTTTCCAGAACCTCTGACAAAGCCCAAATATAGTTCCTGGCTAGCCTCAGTGTCTCAATTTTGGACAGTTTCTGTGTTTTAGAATAGCAGGGCATCACCTGTCTCAAGTTATCAAGAGCATCATTAAGTCCATGCATCCGTGTTCGTTCCCGAGCATTGGCTTTCACTCGGCGGGCTCTGAAGCGCTCCAGCCTTGCTTTGGTCATTTTCTTCTTCTTTGGCCCCCTTCTCTTGGGCTTCCCATTATCTTCTTCCTCTTCTTCCTCAACACTATCATTCTCATCATTAATGCCAGAAAGCATCTCATAGGCGGCTTGCCGGCTGTCTTTGTCCTTCGTTTCATTTTGGGCACTCAATGCTTCATTGATCCAGGATTGAGAAGATATGAGTTCAGCCATCTCTTTGGGCTTGGGGTAGAGTTTGGCCATCTCTTTACCTTGAAAAAATAACCATACAATCCATATTAATTCAATGAGACTCAGTTCTAAAATCTTAAAGAAATCTGCCTTCTACTAAGCCAAATCATTAGTCTATCTATCACTGTATTTTTAGCAATGTCTGACAATGATTTCCCTGGGTTTGAGGCAACTGTTCTGCCTTCCCAACTTTTGGTTGAGGGATTGAATCTGCAACCTTATGCATGTGGGACCTATTTTCTTTCATGAGAAATCCTGAAGTTGAAATTCTCATTACTTGCCTATAATCTGGTCTTTCATTCCTACAAAGGGAAATCCACAGCCAAGCTAACATCTATTCAATTATGCTTAAAATAAAAGCAGAAATAATTGGACAGGGAAGCTGGCAAATCCTATGTAGGATTTCTAAGGGTTTCACATAACTTCAATAAACGGAATAGCAAGGTGGAGTACAATAGCATCGATAACTAAATTATAATGAAACTCTATCTGAAATAAAAAAAATAAATCTTTCTGGAAAAAGAAAGGATCTGTTTTTAGACAATTATATCTAAACATTTTGAGAGATTTCTAGGAAAATCTAACAAAAAAGATTGCCATGTTTCAGCTAAAATTAGCCATGACTGAGGTAAATTAAAGCCACTTGAACAAATTAATTGGGATTTATGTGAATTCCTCAATGTTCAGGGAACAGAATATGGCTGGACTAGAGATCAGTATGACACAATTAGATAATTAAAAGTAGGTCTACAAATGTCATCTTTTGGTTTGCTATAAACATTCAGATGTTTGCAATTTTTATCAACAAATAAGTTCTTCAGCAAAATTCAGTCACAGAGCATTTTTAAGAAGCTGGTTAACAACGGTGCCTTTTCCCACGATACCCCATTACAGTTCCCCCCAGCCCTGGTTTTCTGCCCCCCCCTAAACTTGACTAATCTTCCATGCCTTCTGACAGCTGGTTTAAAAAGGGGCCCTTTTCCCCGATACCCCCTTTCAGTTTCCCCCCGCCCCGGGTTTTTGCCCCCCCCCCTAAACTTGACTAATCTTCCATGCCTTCTGACATATTTACTCCCCACTGAGTTGTGCTTTCTACTGTTATTTTTCTTTTTCTTTTTTCCTTTTACCTTTTGTCAATCTTGGGGTTCTCTCAAGCTTACTGATGCCTTCCTCTTATGTATGAATAGCACCTCTTGGCTACCTAAACATTTATCATCTAGAAAAAGGAGTTGCAGCTATTTAGTATAGGAAGGATTTGGAACTGGAGAAAATTTTACATTTTAGGGAACACTTCACTTCCGTTTTTCTGCTTGCAGATCTGCTTTTAAAACCTATAAACGGGCAGCTTCTAATTTTCAAACTAGAATCACATTTCAGTCTCTATGGAGATGAAAGAAATGGCTAGAAAGGCTGATCTGGCCCATGATTTGATGCAAGTTCCTTGAAAACCTGAGCGTTTTTCCTGGTAACCTCATTTACCTTTGATGAATAATGATTGCCACAGTAACCATGTGGGGGTAGAGGGGAGGAAGCAGCAGCCCAGGTTTCATGATAATCAACTTCTTGTCAGCTTGATGTACTCATTTAATAAAGCTTAAGGTATAAGCAGCTTTGTTGAAAATGTGCCACCCAACTAATCGGCCGATTGGTCATCGCCACATCCAATGTAGCAAATCCCACTTTTAATATGCCTGATGGGACTTGTAATATAGATTAGAGAGAGAATTAATATGCAACTGGCACCAAGCGGATCCTAATTATGTATTAGTTAAACATCCTGAAAGAAGGCAATGGTAAACCATTTCTGTACTGTTGCCAAGAAAACTCCATGGATGCAGTTAACAGACCTCGACTGCGCCTTTACCTTATGAAGTAATCAGAATGTAATAATTTAGATTTACCTTACAATACATGGGGTACCAGATACCCTGACTCTACTCAATCTGTGACAGGATTGTCTATTCCCTCAGAGTGAGTGGGAGGATTATTGGAAAGAAGGAGAAAAAAACAACAACACAGATTCAGATTACTGGACGATCGTGGACTGTTTAAGCCACCTCACTTGGTTTTCACTGAGGATCAAATGGGATAAAGGGTTCATTCATCTACGTTTCCTAGAAGAAATAAGGGATAAAAGTACTAACTTTGTCTATTGTCTTACCTGCTTTAATTAAAGCAGTGTCCTCGGATCAGGCTAAGGCCTGTTTATTTAGATTAGACTGATTTTACAAAGGTATGGGATAAACATGTCCTT
This sequence comes from Thermophis baileyi, assembly GCA_003457575.1. Lineage (NCBI taxonomy): Eukaryota > Metazoa > Chordata > Lepidosauria > Squamata > Dipsadidae > Thermophis > Thermophis baileyi. The sequence goes on from QLTV01000462.1 coordinate 1,135,079, forward strand.
CTGCAATAAGTCTGAAGACTGTCTGATCTAGCAATCCAATTACCCAATAAACCTCTTGCTGTTTTTCTGCATCTACCAGGGTGACTGGACATACTGTAATTGATATGCTTGGGATGTCTGCTGTTATGCTTGGGGTGTCCTCAGTTATACAACTCTGCTGAATTTGCAGAGCAAGGCAACTTGACCAAAGATCATGTTTAACCAATGTTTAGATTCACCTCCAGAAACTTGCACCAGGGATATAAAGCACTATCCCAAACATATCAGACCAAGATGGGCAATGTGGTACAATGGTGATGTTGATCTAAAACTAAATAAATATAATTTCAACTCCTCCTTTACCCAAAGAGACTTTGGCCAAGTTACTCTCTCTCAGCCCAATGGATTTCACACATTTGTTGGGATCAGGAGAGACCAGTGGTGGGTCGCTGCCGGTTCGGACCGGTTCACCCATACCGGTGGCGGAAATTTGCACCCGCTCCCCAAACCGGCAGCGATGGCCAGCTGTCCACACCCCCGAACCAGTTCTCCGGTCACCATAGCTGGCAAAGAACCCTCTGCACATGCGCAGAGGCTTCTGTGCATGCGCAGAGGTTCATTTCCCCAACGTGATGTAGGCACACACGCGAGCAAAGCGAGCACTTCCATCACACTTCCGTCACGATGAAAACCGGTAGGGAAGGTAAGTGGAACCCACCCCTGGGAGAGACCCTCCTGTAAACTGTCTTAAACTCCTGGAAGAAAGATCGGTGAAAATTCTAGCTAACTAATTGCCAAACTTGTAACATCTGGTATTTGTAAGAGTATTTAAAAAAAAAAAGAGTTCTGGAAAGATTGTCCTACAGTAACTGCCATAATTATCTTGCACTAGGCCTGAATGAAGCAAGGTCAGAGGTGGTATTCAGCCGGTTCACACCGGTTCGGGTGAACTGGTAATAGCGACCTGCGGGTGGCCGCCCACCCGCCTCGGCACTATGCCATCCTATTTAGCCACGTTTTCAAGCTGCGCGCATGCGTGCAAGCTGCGCGTGCGAGCAAAGTGCAGGTGCGGAAGGCCGCATGGATGTGCGGAAGGCCATGTGCATGCGCAGAAGGCCATGTGCATGCACAGAGGGCTGCGTGCATGCGCGGTATGTGCGTGCGCGACCGAAGCAAGCGTGTGCGCGCTGGGCGAACCGGTAGGGAAATTATGAGAATCCCACCTCTGAGCAAGATCATATCCTGCCTCATTAAAAAGGTTTGGATGATGCAATTGGGCACACTGAGGTGACTTGATATCACTTTGGGAACTTTCTCCAGTACTTCCAACAGCTCTTGGAAGCTCTACAAGAGATTTCTATGCAGGGACATCAAATGGAAGGGCCAGAATAGCAATAGCAATAGCACTTAGACTTATATACCGCTTTACAGTGCTTTACAGCCCTCTCTAAGCGGTTCACAGAGTCAGCATATTGCCCCCAACAATCTGGGTCCTCATTTTACCCACCTCGGAAGGATGGAAGGCTGAGTCAACCTTGAGCCGGCGAGATTTGAACTGCCAAACTGCAGCTAGCAGTCAGCTGAAGAAGTATGTGATGATGCAGTTTGCAATGCAACTCCTTTGAGGTTGGTTGCGGGATGTTGCCATGCAAAACAATTCAAAAGGATGCTTTACAGGCAGTCCTCGACTTACAACAGTTCACTTAGTTCACTTAGTGACCGTTCAAAGTTACAAAGGCACTGAAAAAAGTGACTCACGACTGTTTTTCACACTTACGACCATTGCAGCATCCCCATGGTCACATGATCAAAATTCAGATGCTTGGCAACTGGTTCATATTTATGATGGTTGTAGTGTCCCGGGGCCATGAGATCAGCTTTTGTGACCTTCTGACATGCAAAGTCAATGGGAAGCCAGATTCACTTAACAACCATGTTAACTAACTTAACAAATGCAATGATTCACTGAACAATTGTGGCAAGAAAAGTCATAAAATGGGGCAAACTTACTTAACAAAAGTTTCACTTAGGAACATAAATTTTGGGCTCAGTTGTGGTCATAACTCAAGGACTACCTGTATTTGAAGTGTTGGCAAAGGGAAGCACTTCTCTGAAACTTTTTTCCAGTCTTTTTTTTTTTTTTTTTTTTTTTTTTTTTTTTTTTTTTAGCATTTATATTTTATGATAGGGCTTCATTTAGTCCTTTCCCATCTTGCTTTTTGAGGGCATTTCATATTTCATTTCTGTTCATTGCCTTGTGCTTAATGGGATGGCAAGCTGAATTAACTGGATATTCCTGCATGCCCACTTTAATTGGGTGCAATCCTATCATTTCCACATAATGAATGAATTCTGTTTTGACTAAAGGTTTTCAATAAATCTGAGACATAGGATATAATTCAAATTTATTATGAGAATTACGATTGAGCAGAATTTTAGCTTTCTTGGATTTGACTATTGCTGCAGCAGTGACTGCTGCAATCTATGCTAACATGACTTTCTTGGTTATGTACCACCAAAAATGACATTATTAAGCAAGAAAAACATCTGGTTGGAACCCAATGTCCCATATGTATGTGCCAATTAGAGCTCCCAAATTCTCAGATCTTATTTAGCACAACTGGAGAAGGCCATATAGAGAAGGCGGAAGGAAAAAGCCATTGCTTTCTTCCATCACTACAAGCTAAGGAACATCCCCAGATTGACATTTTGCTGGAAAAAGCAGCAGCTGAAAATGCAAAATAAGCAGCTCTAAGATAGATTTCCCTTTTCTGTCTCAAACCTCTCAATATGTTCCCTCCTCTGCCAGCATTGTGGTGTTGGTAGTAAAGATATGGGATCCAGGAAGCACATTGGCCACAAATCCCTGATCTGTGAGCTCAGTGGCCAAAATGCTTCTGTGAGTGTTTTCTGCATGTGTGAATCGATAACCTTTAACACACAACTTCTGTTTGACAAATTTGTATTGTATTTAGCAAGTCTGATGATAGCATGCAACCACATTAGCTGGCTTGCTAACTGTATCATCTTGAGCAGTTTTTAAGGGGGATACATTGATAATGCTGAGCAATTAATAGGAACCATGGGATTATGATAGATTTGTGATTAATTCAATCCCGGTCCCCTTTGTAAATCCTTTCTATAAACTTCATTTTTCTCCTTTACCTTACCTGAAATTTCAGCAGGTGGCTTCTCTGAATAGGAGGTTCTGCCTGTAATTTTGGTTCAGATTTTCAAAGGGCCCAGGGCTACTCACCCATTCTTGTTCTTACTTAATTAATGCTTTTAACTCTAGAAAGGCATCACCTTCTAAATTATGAAGCATAACCATATGAAGCATACTTAGGAACTGAACTAAATGCTGAGTAAAGGAAGACATCTGTGTCAGGACTAATGCAGTCTTCTGAAATTACCAAATCATGCATACTTAAAACTATCAAGCTAATTCTTTGTTCTTCACTGCTCCCCTTTCAAGCATTTTTTAAAAATTCAATATGAAAAAATGACCAGTGTTTAAAGGTTTTGTTAAGTTTATCTCCAATCTATCCTTAAGTAGCTCATGGCAGGATACTGTACATATATGATTCCCTCCTCCAGTTCTGTCCCCATAATAATCCTATCTGATATTGGTTGGCCCCAAATCATCCAATAAACCTCCATGACTGTGTGAATATGAACCTGGATCTCCCTGGTCCTGGTCTAATAACTTATTGATGAGATTTAATTGGGTGCCATGCTTAGAGAGAGGGACGATTAACTACAACTTCCCTTGAGTAGAAGAGATTATCCTTATTTCATTTTGATAATTGGCTAATACCTTAGGGATATTTTTCACAATTCATTATATGATCTCTGATTGACTGGGATCACCTGAGGAAGAATTTTAAAAGTGACAGAATGACATGGAGTAGAATATTGATTTAATTGAATAGCATAACAATAAATACATAACGGCAACTGGGATAAAACTGTAAATAAATAGCAAAATTCAGCATCAACATCAACATTTTATAGACCCTGCAATACATTCTGACCTCCGTGACCTGTGCCTTCAACACCTTATAAAAAGTCAACTGAGTTCTGATTAGTCTGATCTCCTCTGATCAAGGAGCAGGCACCGCAATCAAACAGGCTCTCTTCCTGATTCCATCAGATGACATTCTCTAATGGAAGAACCTGTAGCAGGATGTGATGGCATTGGATGTGGATGTGATGGCATTGATAGATACAGTCAGGATGAAGTGTGGTTCCTCAAGTAACATGGCCTGTTACCATGAAGGGCTTTTTAGATACTGTAACTACCAGCATTGTGATTTGAACCCAGAAACACACCAACGATCAATGCAGCTCATGGATTAGAGATTGTACATTGATCAAGGAAGCACTTGCATTGCTGCATTTTAAACCAGCTGCACTTTGAAGGCAGCCACTTGAAAACACACTGCAGTAGATAACCCCCATTAACCTCCTGCTCACCATAGATTTCAGACAAGGAGTATCACTTGGGCAACTAGGAGTGGAGATTAAAACTAGGTATCATTAATATATTGATGATATCTCATCCCATCCTGCTGAATGATCTCCCCCAGTGGAATGGTGTAGATCAGTGACCCCCAACCTTTTGGGAACCAGGGACCAGTTCCGTGGAGAGAGGTTTTACCATGGACCGGAGGGGGCGTGTTTTGCATGCTGCCTGCATCCTGCGGATGGGGCTTTGCTTGATTGCATGGCCTGGTTGCTGGTATGCCGTGGACCAGTGCTAGTCCATGGACCGAGGGTTGGGGACCCCTGGTGTAGATATTAAGCAGCAGTGGAGAGAATGCTGAACCTTGTGGAACCTTGAAAAGCAGGTACTGTGATATAGATCTATTCTTGATCAACATTTACTAGAACTGGGAAGGAAGGAAGGAAGGAAGGAAGGAAGGAAGGAAGGAAGGAAGGAAACTAATTCACACTATGCTGCTTGCTCATAGCCTCCAAACATGATCCAGCAGGATACCCTGATCAATGGTACTGAGAGCCACTGAGAGGTCAAGAATGGCAAGGATCCCACTCTCAGGGATGAATTCACCACTACCAGAATTAGCCACACATCACCTTCTGGGAGGCTTTAGTCAACCAAGAGAAATATGAACCGAATATACAGGTGGCCAAACTAGTAATCCCAAGAACCTGATGTCCACTGTCATCAGGACCAACAAATTCCTCCGAGAGTATCAAGCCAGAATGAGCCTCAGCCATCTCCATAGGACCTGCTTCAAGGCCAGAGCCTGACTATGAAGCAAATCTGAGCAGCTTCATTTGACAAATGATTAGCACATTCCTCACAATGACCTTGTAAGTAAACTTCCAAGCCAGCTCTTCCTAGGAGGGCCTGGGTTACCTTGAAAATCTAAATGGCTATCCATGGACACAATAACACCAGAGAAATACTGATATTTTGCTGTCCTTACCACCACGAGGTAAGCCTTAATAGCAGTTCTAATTCATGTTTAGTTGGGTTCACTCCTCATTGCTTCCAGCAGTAGTGTAGCCATTTCTTCACCCCCATTTCATCTCCCTTTTCTGTAAACCAAGGAGAGTTTCAGAATTCATAGGTGGAAAAAGACCATGTGGTGTGATCTGATCCAAGATTCTGCTGCTCCCTTATTCTGGACAGCAAGTTGGGCCATGCAGCAGACCATCAGGAACAACCCAAGCTCCCGCTTGAACTTTCTAGGGGTCCATTAGGTACCTGGAGTAGACCAATCAAACAGATTTACCTTCCCCACAATGTGGGGGGGGGGAACAGTGCCAGAGAACTTTAGCACTACCAGAGAGTGAACCAAACCTGACAGGAGGCAAGGGAACTTCTTCCAACTCCAGATCATGTTGACACTGCTCTGAGAAGAAAACCACATCAGTCAATGTGTGACCTGGATTAGGCCCAGGAAGTCCTGAACTGCTTCAAATCCTGACCCGGGGGAGGTAGTTTGAAGTGCTTAGGTTCATTAGCTTTGGGAACATCACTGTCAACTCATGGCATGGATTCCAGGAGCTCACAGGAGGTTGCTATGCAGCAGGGGGACTGGTACAATACCAACAATCTCAGTTTATACCAACTGAATAGGTAGCAATGGGCCATTAGCAGATACAAAGGGCCACACAAATAATATAGGATTAAGGCACCTAAGAATGGGGAGACTTTTTTTTACATATATATGAAAATGAACCTATTTTATTAATGCCAAAAAGCTACCTTTTGTATAGTTCGCACTTCCTTGCTTTGAAATCAATGAGCAAATGAATGAACGTATGTTTATAATAGAAGTTTATAATACAGTGAAGCAAAATGAAATCTTAAAACCTAATTAGTAAAAAGACAGGTTCAAAAAAGTGTGTGTCCGCTGTGGCTCAGCAAAAAGCAACTGGGTAAAAACGTGTGTGTGTGTATGTGTGTATGTATACACAGAGAGAGAGAGAGGAAATAAAACAACTAATGAAAACCAACACAGTAGTTTTTGTAATTATATTTTATTCTGTACTTCAATATCAGCAAGGAGCTAAGTCACCTACTAAACTCAACAAATTAACCCAATCTATCCAGAGTGATTTTAGAATATTTTGTCTGTTACTCGGGACAGTAGCCCTATCCTTAGGCTATGTCATACAACCTGATTTTCAAAAGTCCCTGTTTCTAGAGTCACTTGACACGTGAGCAAATAAATATCAGCTCTGCAGGTACTTAACTCCCTTTTCAGCAATCTTAATTTGGCAGAAGATTCTTAGGCACAATATGTAGCTAGATTGGAATCTTTATTGCAGACAAGAAGCTTTCATATATATAGCAGATGATTTGTCTTTTGACAGGACAAATAAATCACACTTTTTGTGTAGATTTTATTCACCAGAGCTAAACTCTTTTTCCTCCTACCTTTTAGAGTTAAAGATATTTGGCCATTTTCTTAATAGTCCTGGGAGGCAGCTGAACAATGTTGATGTACAGTTTCTCTCCAATGTTGGTTGATGCTTAAACATGCTTAAGAGCATGTTTTAAGAACACAAGTTCTAATTCAATAGAAAGAATTTAAACTCCAAACAGAAAGCTACCATATCAAATACAGCTGCATTGAATCCTCATACTCCATGATTGATTATAGCTCGTCAATGTTCTGTCCAAGAGTCATGCCCAACTCTATTTGCAAAAACTAGAGAATGAAATTAAGAACTTTTGAATGGAAAGCATGTGCCCTTTTCCACTAATCTGGGTCATATCCCTTTGCTATAAGCATATATTGATTTTTAATTCATTGTTATGGAAAACCACCAACTTGAATGTTTTGCTCAGCACTTACTAGCTTAATTGCATTTGCAATTAAACAGTAAGCCTTTCTCATTCCCCCCTCTTCTTTCCCTATTCCAAGTTATGAATTTGTTGGATTTTGATGTGGTTTGGGATATCATTAGCACTGTGAAGCGGTATATAAGTCTAAATGCTATTGCTATTACCTCACATAAACAAATGCTGTTTATGGTTGAATTTTAAAATCCAAATCTTGTCTAAATGCAGTTTGAAAAACTAAGAAAAATGAAAATCGTGCTAGGTTTTAACTTTGTGCCAATTTCATTCCATATAAATAGAAGTATAAATTATGCTGCTGCTTTCTCTCCCTCTCTCTTTCTTACCCACATCCATACCAGTCCTACTTTCAAAAGATATATTACCAAACCATATTCAGATACCTCTATCCCACCTTGTTTTCCAAGAATATATGAACATTATTTAGGTATATCTGCATCTGAACTAGGATTGTTTTTTTTTCTTTACACTTTCATGCTAGCCTTGTTAATGCAGCTGTTCGAAGGAGAGAGATCTTTATAGTCAAAGCAATCCTTTCTCCCAGCTTCCAATTCCACCCTCTTCCTAGTGCCATGAGGTTGAAGGGTTGGGGAATATCTGATTAATATTCCTAGAGAATTGCAAGCTGTCTGTCAGTTCAATTGGGGAAGTCTGGGGAAAGCAGAGCCAGATGGGGCTTGGCCAAAGGGCATGGAGAAAGGCATCATGTTTCCTCATTTGAAATAGCTGTGGGCATCTACAATTTGAGTTTTGCCCAGATCTCTTGTGTTCTCTTTTCACTGAAGCTGAACGAGAACCATCATTCTTCCCTTCTTTTCATGTTTTTATTACCACCAATCTGTCTCTCAATCCTACTAGTTTCTGAATAAGTGGGGTGCTTTTTTAATGAGAGAACAAATGCCAAAGACATTATGTGGTAACTTTGCAGATTGTCAAAAGGCCAATATCTTGAAACTATGAAATTATTGTTGCTGGCAGGGCAAGTGTTTTTGCAATGGTCCAGGCCATTTGCACTACGATGAATAGGACACTTCCCCTCCAATAAAATGCAGAAAGTAATGACATTGGAGGAGGAGGAGGAGGAGGAGGAGGAGGAGGAGGAGGAATAAAGAAGATTATCAGGAAATCTCTACAGTTGCATGAGCAAGTTACTTCTGTAATAGTGTCAAGCAAACTCTACATATATATCCATGAAGTTGTCAAGAGTTGTTCTAATCTCAAAAGAAACTTTACCTTAATAAAAATCAGTCTAAGCCACTCCCTTTCATGACTTCCAAGAATATTAAATTCAGCAAGAACACTCACTCCTAAGTTTAATTGCATCACTCTATGAAATTCCTATGCCTGGTTCAACCATAGATCCATCCATCCAATTTATGGTGAATGTAGCTCTCCAAGGGCTAGAGTAGTGCTTTCCTTCAGTTATCCAAGATCCTTTCAATCTGAGAATCTTAGAGAAACACAAGCATGCACTTCATTATGGCTTCTTCCCAATGCTGATCACATATCAAAACCAGTAAGTTTCGGAAGACACAAAAAACTCAGTGGAACACCAAAGAAATTTTCTCCAAATCTGAATAAGAGAATGGATGAAATTACTTCTGGGACATACTTATTCTTCTATGCTGTTTCTCTCCTGAATGCTCCTATAGTTCATGGGCATGCATCTTAAGATGCTGGATTTGTGTCTCTCACACAAATGTTGCTGTGGCAATTTTTGTGGGAGCTGAGATCTCTTTTTTTCAGATAATCCACCGTTAACCAACAATTTCAACTTTATATTCACTACCCCTCCTCAGTTAAACAAACAAACAAGCAACCAACAAACAACCAAACAAAAATGCCATGACTTTATTAATCCAGCCACAGATTAAAATCAAGAATTGTCCATCAGAGCTCTCTAAGTTGAATTTAAAAAGCCTTCCTCATTCTGGAAGTTGTAGTTCCAACATATCTAAATATTTTTTTAATTGGAAAAGACCAAAATAGAATAGCATGTATGGATGCATAACAGAGAAACCTAAAGTTATCCCCTTTGCTGAGATAAATTAAGTACTTCAAAGTTAACATATAAAAAAGTAACAATAAGAATCTCTGTTATGCATCCATACATGCTCATTCAAATCAAGAAATTATTTTCGGCATCCACTATTCTTTAGACAACATCATTATATAGGTTTAAGGGCAGTGTGTTTGTGTGCATGTAAACAATGTGCACTAATTGATTTTAATTATAACCATTGCTGTCTGGGATAAAGTTCAAATATAATCTATTATCTAACTCATTGAATAATGTGGATTAATTAAAAGTTAATTAACATTTAGCTTGCTTTTGTATTCACAGTCAAGACTGCTTATGGGAATGCATTAGAGCCTTTAATTACACACTATTTCAGAGGGTAAAAGGGACGCTATTAAAAGGAATTTATTCAGGCAGCAGTTTAAAACTTAATTTAACCTACAGCCCCGTTCCAGTCAGGGGTAGAGAAGACTTTTTGGAAATGCCTTCTAGCTGATCTCTAATGGGGAACAGTTTCATCTTTCCACCAACTTACCGTAGGGAAATCTCGATCACGTCCCACTCACTCCGTTCTTGGAGCAGAAGCCAGCTAAGGATCTTTAGACTGTTTCAGTTGTCTTCAAACATTCTTCCTCCGCGGCCCGACCTTTCAGCACCAGAGGCCGTGGCCAGCTCCTTTCCTTTTCCTCTGTTATAAGTAGCCGTTCCTCGCAAACTCTAGTTTTTCTTTCGTCCCTTTTCGATTTCTCCGGTTGTTCCTTTCACTGGGATGGGAAAAAAACAACAACAACAGCTTCGATCCTTCAGTTCAGCCCTGCCTTGGAGTTAGTTAGACACCCGCGTTCACTTTCTAATGACTTTTCAGAACCACAAGTCCTCGGAGCATCTCCTTCCTGTTTCTGGCGAACTCCTCCTTGGGATCCTGGCACTTTTGAAAGCTTTTTAGTGTTGGCGGTTTCTGCTTGGCTGAGCCGGCTCGAGAGCTCCTCCCCTTTGGGGACAGAAGGAAGAAGAAGACCCAGCCGGAACGACACGCCCCAGCGTGAGGGATTTAAAAAAACAACAAAAAAACAACAACCCACCTTCGGCGTTTTCACTAGTTTCTGGGTCCACAAAGCAGTCGGAGTTTCAAACATCTCAAACGCTGGAGCTTGGAAGACGAATCATCTCAAGTTAGGGGAATGGTGGGAGAGAGTAAAGAGAGAGAGAGATGACATCTGCGCTCATTCAGAGACTGTTGTGACCTTCTCCTAGAAAAGCATTGGAACTACATGTTTGCTCATCCCTATCAGAATAGGTTTTGATGGCAGCTAGACATCAACTCAAACACCCCACCCCCTCCCACAAAATTATTTTTGGCAAAAAAAATAATTATTATTTCATTAATTTTAAAAATTAACAAGACTTTTTGAAAATTAGATTTCTGTGAAATGATTAGTCCCCCCCCCAAAAAAACCCCCAGAGAAGTTGCAAAAGAGGGGAGGCACTGATGGGGTACTTCTTTGAAGCTATTTGGGAATGAGTGAAAAGTGTTTGCATTATGAAAAGGACAGCTTTGAGATATTCTTTCATGCAAATAAGACCAAGACTGGGTACTGACAGTCATCAGTTGGAGAAGCCAGGTAGGAAGGGGAAAATGGGACAACTTGACACAGCCAACTCGCCATGGCCAACTCGCCATGGCCAACTCGCCGCAGCCAACTCATCACAGCCAACTCACTGCGGGACAACTCGCAGCGGGACAATCTAACAATTCTATTTCATTATTTAAAATAAATTTTAAAAAAATATTTTAATTTTTGCCATTCACATTTCATTCTGTCCCTCCTTTTTCATCCTTTCTTTAATGATTCTATCCCACCATTTCTTTGATATTAGTGTAGCTCTTGTCCTGCAGCGAGTTGTCTTGTGGCGGGATGGCCGTGGCGAGTTGTTCGGCAGCAAGTTGCCATGGCAAGTTGGCTGTGGCGAGTTAGCCTTGGTTAATTGTCATAGACTTGGCAGGAAGACCCTGGTGAAGTTTGTCCTAACTTACATTCTGCTGAGACGACATCATATTTATTTATCCAGAGAGCCCTGTGATGGTTTTTGGAAAAAGGAACAATTCAGTCTGATTACTTTTCTTTGTTGATGGTAAAATGTATAGAAGGGACTGTGCCATCTCACTGACTGTGTGGTCATTACTTTTCTCTCTATTGTAGTGCTTTCCTTAAGGCCAATATTCCTTGCCAGTTCATTCCTCAGCTGTCATGGGCTCCACAGACTTCAGACTCTCCCTAATTCATTTTTGCTCCCTATGGATGACCTTTAGTGCCCCTCAGCCCCACACCAGCGTAGTAGGCAAGCACTCAAAGCAGGGTTTGGTGCCAATTGTGTGTCATCTTCGTACCATCCTGCTGTGAATGATATACATGACAGATTGTAGGCATGTATGCATATACCAGAGGTGGGTTTCAGCAGGTTCTGACCAGTTCTGGAGAACCGCTAGCAGAAATGTTGAGTAGTTCGGAGAACCGGTAGCAGAAATTTTGAGAAGTTCAGAGAACCGGTAAATACCACCTCTGACTGGCCCTGCCCCCATCTATTCTCTGCTTCCCGAGTCCCAGCTGATCGGGAGGAAATGGGGATTTTGCAGTAACCTTCCCCTGGAGTGGGGAGGGAATGGAGATTTTGCAGTATCCTTCCCCTGGAGTGGGGTGGGAATGGAGATTTTGCAGTATCCTTCCCTTGGAGTGGGGTGGGAATGGGGATTTTACAGTATCCCTCCCTTGCCACGCCAACCAAGCCACGCCACGCCCACAGAACCGGTAGTAAAAAAAATTGAATCCCACCACTGGCATATACACAAACACACACACATCCATCTATCCTTGGATTTACTTCCTAGGTTGAATTAAATTTGTGCACGCCAGCATAGAGATCAGATGCATTTATTAAAGATTAAAAATGGCAGCTTCAGGTTCAGTTTGGGGCAGTTATAGTATATCAAATGAGTGCATGCATTTAGATAGATCAAGGCTGAAAAACCCATCCAGATATTACTGAACTGCATTTCCCAGCATCCCTCACAAACAGCATGTTGACTGGGGCTGTTGAGAGTTGTAATTCAACAACATCAGAAGGGCCACTGGTTTAGCACCTTAAAATGAGGACACACACACACACACACATACACACACACACACACACACACACACAATATTCTTTACCAGAAACTTGTTTCACATTTGCCATGGTTTACATTCTTAAAATGACATCCAGAAGGAAAATAAGTAAGTGGACAAGATTGGTATGACATAAATCCAATAAATAAATAAACAAACAAATAAATAACTTTTCTACCCCTTGAACACCCAATGGCCCTGTGATTTTGTAGAAAGCCATAAGCCAACCCTATCAATATTTATGGGTTAGTTGGATATACTTGAACATAACTTCCAGGTTATGTTCCAAAACATGACCTTGAATATTGAACACCTCCCAATATTTCCAATCAGAATAGCTAAAAATTTTGCCAGTTGTCCAATATAAGTAGGCCATCCAGATGGGGGCCTATCTTAAATTGAGTTGCACTCCTATCTGCTAAGGATCACACTTAAAACAGACACCAATATTGGCAGGACAAGATCAGCAAGCAAGCTCAACACATTTGACAAACAAACCATGCAATCTAAGCCATAGACAGTTGAGGGGTTGGAAATGTTTTTAATAGTAGATTTACTTGGGATTTTCTGTGCCTTACTGTGACTTATGGCTGTCTACAAAAAGACTGTGACTTATGGCTGTCTACAAAGGCTCATTTACCAGAAAGCAGGCTGATGAGCTTCCCTACTCTTGTCATCTTCTCTACTTATCCAGCAATGCTCCTTATCATTCACCCTTTCTTATCTTATCTTCCTGGGAAACAGGGCACACTTTTTATTAGCCATGTCTGTTGTCACCAAATTCTAATAATGCCCATGGAGCTTTAGGGATGATGCCTGAAGTTGATATTACTTTGCAGCATGCCAACGTTCCATTCAATACAAGTAGCCCTGACTTAGTGTCTGCTTTGTTTAGTGACCAATCACATTTACGACAGTGATTAAAAAGTAACTTTACAACCAATCTTCACATTTATGACCTTTGTAAAGCAAAATAAAGCTGAAGTAAGATGTTAAGCACAATTGTGGTTTCACTTAGTGACTGCTTTGCTTAACAACCAAGTTGCCAGTGCAAAGGGTGATTACTAAATGAGGGCTACCTTTAAAAATAATAATAAAAAAAACCTTTAAGGAAAAGTAGGTGGGTATCAAAGAAAGTCTCTTTGAGAATCATGTTATCCATCCTTATTTTTTATAAGGATAAATTCAGTATCATGAAAAGATAAATTCTGCAATTGCTATAGGTTAAGCAAATCGTCCAAGTGAATTTGCTCCTATAATATCATAATTTGTTTTGTTCCGGCTGATCATGAAAAAACAAAGTAGAGTAAGAAAGTTCCACCTGTTAAACATTAGAGATCTTATTTAGCCAGATATTGATTTGATTTTTTTTAAAAAAACCAATCATTATTTACAGAGTTTAAATATTTTCATGAGGCCCAGATACTTGCTTTTTAAAACAGTAAGGCGAAGTCCACAACCTTGGATTACTGTAGTGCTGAGGACTGAACAACAGATGTCCTTATTCTTTCCCCTGTGGATATTAATAGGAGTAAACAAATGGCATGCTGCCATAGTATTGTTGGTTAGGCTGGTAGGCAAAAAGTGGGCTGAGAAGAGGGAAACCAGTAAAAGAAATATGCATTGGGAGGCGGGGAGAGAAGAGGAATTATATTCATGGTTCCTCTGTAATTTTTAAAGTCAGGACTTATCTAAAAATTTAATGTTTTATGACTCAGTCTTATATAAAGTTCTTGGCTTTTTTGTATATCTTATCTCTTCATTCTGTACCTCACATGGTACCATGACTGACTTGCTATTAACTGAACCAGGTCAAGAGACAAACACAACTTGTATTGAGAAGGTTGCACAGAACTTGCAAGGAGGCAGATAACAACAACAACAACAAAAGCCACAACCAATGCTTCCTGTTCTGAATGCATGTAGGGATTAAGTCCCCATTTTAGCCTTCCCTCCCTCCCTCCTTCCTTCCTTCCTTCCTTCCTTCCTTCCTTCCTTCCTTCCTTCCTTCCTTCCTTCCTTCCTTCCTTCCTTCCTTCCTTCCTTCCGCTTGCTGCTCTTTCAATCACCAGATTCTTAGATTTAGAGTCGTGCTATATCTTTTGGAGCAGGTAGACTGCAATACAAATGGCTCTACTTGTCATAGCTGCTTGAGCTGAAAAGCTTGATGGCTGACTAGCATCAGGAAAATAGGTAGCGGGTGGGCGGTAATTGTCAGGAACCTCCCTTCCAGCTTCAGTCAGATTTGCTTGGGGTCCTGCTGAGTGTAATTACTGGTTTGGTCTCCCAACTGCACGGGGCTCCTTCTTCTGCCACATGCCAGCACCATGCAAACAGCCATGCCTTGCCCCCATCTTGCTTTGGAGGATCTGGGATTACCAGCAATACTAATTAATTCATTAGCCGATGGGGGCTTATGTTCTGTCTCCAGACTGGGATGTCGGGGGAGGGAGTGGAGAGAACAGATTGCAGCCCATCAATCTGCCAGTCGGGGCACTTGCTTGCCCCCCTCCCAGGCAGATGGTGCTTTCCAACAGGTTCAGATGGTGGCTTTCATTTTGAGAACAGGACCCCAAGGCAGGAGAGAAAGCAGCCACTGAAAAGGTGATGGCTCCAGGAAAGGCTATTCCTCGAGTGGCCTTTTTGGTTGTTTACTCTGTTCTAGTTTCATCCCGGACAGGGCGTGGTGCGTGAAAGGAACAAGCACCTGAGGTCAAAGAGTGAGCCACCCTTTGCACACTGACCTCCTGCGAGCCCAGCTTCTAAGCATGACCTCTGGTCAACCAAGCCGGGGGGGGGGGGGTTTGACAGCCTATTGTCCTCCTTTCAAAGCAGAGTTGGGGGGAGTCCACGTGCCACAGGCTAATCCTATTGTCGAGAGTCCTTACATCTGTCAGAGTTCAGAGACGGATGCCCCCCACTCTTCCTGCCCTCTGGGGAGCTTTCAGTCAAGCAGAACTTTGCTTTTTGGGCTCCTTGGCCACGTTTTCAAACCTCTCCCCTGTGATCTGATCTTAGGCTCTTTTATGCTTAGAAGAGGGATTGTTTCTCCGGAATCCTAGCAGCGCCTACAGCATGCACGGGTCGGCAAATTTGAACGTTCACCCATGATGGGATCTCCCTCTACTCTAAGGCAAATCTAGGGGGGGGGGTGTCACAAAAAAGACCATGGTCATCCCTGGCAAGCTGCTGTTCTGTTAAAAGGGGTGCCGACTGCAAGGGGAATGTGCTGAAATAAGCCACACATTACATTAGTACAAGCAGCCCTCAACTTTAACAGATTAACAGAGTTGGAAGGGACCTTGTAGGTCATCTAGTCCAACCCCCCACCCAAGCAGACCCTACACTATTTTTGACAGATGGCAGTCCAGTCTCTTCTTGAAAGCTTCCAGTGCTGAAGCTCCCACAACTTCCGAAGGCAAGTTCTGTTCCATTGGCTGATTGCTCTCACTGTCAGAAAATTTCTCCTTATTTCCAGGTTGAATCTCTCCTTGTTCAGTTTCCATCCATTATTCCTTGTCTGGCCTTCAGGTGCTTTGGAAAATAGGTGGTCCCCCTCTTCTCTGTGGCAGCCCCTCAAATATTGGAACACTGCTATCATGTCTCCCCTGGTCCTTCCCTTCACTAGACTAGCCATGCCCAGTTCCTGCAACCGTTCTTCATATGTTTTAGTCTCCAGTCCCCTAATCATTTTACAACAGACTTACAACAGCTCACTTAGTAACCATTCAAAATTATAAGAGCACTGAAAAAAGCGACCTATGACCATTTTTCACCCTTATGACCGTTGCAACATTCCCATGATCACATGATTTACATTCAAATGCTTGACAACTGACTCACATTTATGACAGTTGCGGTGTCCTGGGGGCATGTGATCACATTTTGCTATCGTCTGACAAAGGAAGTCAATGGGGCAGCCAGATTCACTTAACAAGCAAGTTACTAACAACTGCAGCAATTCACTTAACAAATGCGGCAAGAAAAGTCGTAAAATGGGGCAAAACTCACTTAACAAGTTTCTCACTTAGCAACATAAACTTTGGGCTCAATTGTGGTCGTAAGTTGAGGACTACCAGTACAGTCCTCTTTAGGGAACTGGGGGAAAGGCAAGTCTCCCGACGGAGAAAACCAGCATGTTAAGGATTGTTCAAGCCTGTTGGCTTCAGGGAATCATGGTACGCTTTCACATTTTTTAGGACTGCCTTCTTAGCGTGGCCTAATTTTAACCGTAATTTCAAGATCGTGTGGTCCTTCTCTCCAATCGGCAATCGGATGAAGCAAGTGGGGAACTCTGGGAAACACCAGGCTGGGGAAAAATGATCTACAGATACTTATACAATTTAGTGCTGTTAATGAGCATACAGTAATTGAGCTCAAAAAGTACACCGGATGTCTACACGTGCCGGAATAAATGTTGACTCCTTATTTTCTCCTCCTTTGTACTTTCTCTGCTAAGCCCATGTTCCAGATGGTTTTCTTTTCTTCTTCTTCTTCTTCTTCTTCTTCTTCTTCTTCTTCTTCTTCTTCTTCTTCTTCTTCTTCTTCTTCTTCTTCTTCTTCTTCTTCTTCTTCCACCCACAGATCATCAGAAACATTTTCTGCAGCTCATTTTTCTAAGAGAGTACGGGATATCCTTTGAGTCGGGTGCCCTTTCTGCACACAGATGCAGAATAGGGGCATGTGTGTTTGTGCCAGTTTTGAAGAGTTTCCTTTCCCAAGCCACATTGGCACGCATGCCTGAAGCACTGACTTTGTGACTCTGAGCCAGCTAACCCCATCGGACATGGCCGGCAGTTCCCCTTTGAGTGCACACGCTCCCAACCCCCCATTGGATGCACTGCTGCACATTTTATTCCTCTGGCACCTCCTCAACATGTCCAGGGACCCATCTGTCAACCGACAGTATGTCAACAGGCCTTGTGGTGCTTTCCCCCCACTCCTATCCTCCACCCCTGCATTCCCTTGGGTGCCGCAAGATGGAAACCTTAACACCATTCGGCCCATGTGAAATTCAAACCCACCAATCAGGACCAGTCCTGGGCTGCTGTGCTTTAAGGAAGACAAAACCCGTTTCCCTTTGACAAAAGTGGAGTTAGTTGCAGTGATTAGTCTCTTGTCCAGAAACAACAGAAGAGACAAGGGAGGTGGGACGAGAAGAAACATCCACCAATGAAGGAAGCAGAGACCAATGAGGGTAGGGGGATTTAGTTCCCTAGGGAAAAAGGGGCAGACCTATAGATACTCTCACCCCCATTGAGGCCCAGCTGTAGCCTGTAAAGGGATGTTGATTTGGCGCACAGCATAAATGATGGTGCCCTGCAAGGAAGGGGGTGAATAAAATTAAATAAAAGGCTGTAATATTCTCTAGCCATGCCCACAGCATGCATGCACATACACACTAATATCCATGCATTGTCCCATTAATTGGTGGGGGTTTTTTGGCATTTCAAAAGTTCTATGTATCTTCACCAGAACAATGATGCGGTAAGTCAGTTAAATGAAACTAAACGAAGTGAAAAGACATGAAGTAACAGCTGCAAAATAATCTCAAAGGCATGAACGAATATAAAAGCTGGGCTTTTTATGGGGAGGGGGTTGCCTATTGCTGAAAAGGACAAGCTATTATTGATATGCATCTATTGATGAATTGTACGTTTGTAATATTTTCCCATACATATAAACCTGTGCGTTTGCGCGTGTGTGTTTGCGCGCATATGTGCATGTGTCTCAACCAGTGGCAGCACTGGTGACTGACTGATTTTGTTATCCAAAGATTTGGGCAAGGCAGTTCACTATATTAAAAAAAAAAAAGGCTGATGCTTTTGGATTGGTTAAATCACAGATTGCGTATATGGTCCTATAATCCTTATGAGAAAAAGTTTGAGGTACGTTTAATGGGACTTACTCAAAAGTTCAGATTTGGTTGCTGTGTCCTCTTCTATTCCATCTTCAAAAGATAAGTAACTGTCTCGACTCTTCCATTGAGTTAAACTCACTACCCCCCTCTCCTCTACATAGGCAGTCATTTCCCCAACTTTGTCCTTTTACCGGGTTCCCACAAGTCACCTCTGCACTTCTGCTTTGGCAGTTAGATTGCCACACAACAATGCAGCTGTGAGCTCCGGCACCCGAGCTCTCTGGGTAGGACCCCTCTGGATAATACCCTTTGTCATGCAGAATAGGCTGGAAAGCCTCCTGCCTCCTTCTTACCCTGCTGCTACAATCACTCAACTTGACAAGGGGAGAGGGGGTAGAGGCAGGAGAGGATGCTGCGATCACTGGCCAAGATAGGCCTGGGCTGGGCCTACACACAATGTCGGGTAACTGTCTCTGTGCCCCAAGCGGCTCACACCTGATTTCCCCCTTTAATTGTATTTTCCCCATCTCCCGCCTAGTGTCATGTTAATTGGAGCCCAGTTGCTGCAGCTGCCGTGATCCAATTAGAATGGCTGCATAATGTGAGGTAATTCTATTTCCATAGCCGGTCTCAGGCCCTCACCCGTGCAGGGCGCAGGGGCTAGCTTCAAAGGAAAAACAGGCGTGGGATGAAAATTTCATGTCCCAATATTTGCTCCTGCAATTCCCTATTGCTGGGGCCGAGCAGGAAATTGAATTAGTCATTGCGGGAATGAAGCTGACGTAGCACCGTATCCCCAGCCTCTGTCCAACACAATGGCAAGGACACCCCAGTGACTGAAGAACTGGGAAACTAAGATGTCGTTTGCTTCTATGAACATTTTTGGGTCACCCTTTTCAACTGAAAGTTTTGTCTGAGCAGGTGATATTAAGCAGGGGAAACAAGAGAGAAGCTGCCTGTAGGCCTATCATTTGAAGGACATGAGACAGAGGGGGTGGAAAAAGGAGCTTTGTTTCTACCTGGAAACCACTTTTGGACTCTTTTGCTTGAAACTGAAATGAAACTGTAATTTTGGATTTGACCATTGATAACTGTTGGTTATTATAGAAATACTGTGCATTATTGTTGACTTTTATGTAAAAGTTTAATGTATTTTATATTTGTACCGAAGAAACTTAGAAGTTCTATTTTTCTCCCTTCTTTTACTTTTTTGGCCTCCCAATTTTGTTCTTTTTCTGAGCTTCCCACCCCCCCCCAAAAAAATTCCTATTTTTCTGTTTCCTTATCTGAGCTTCCCACCCCCCCCCAAAAAAATTCCTATTTTTCTGTGTCTTTATATTTGATCTTCGGTTGAAATTTTGTAATTTTTTTGTTTTATTAAAGAGACTGAGGAAAAGGATGGGGCAAACAGTGGAAACATACAAAATCATTATTTTTTAAGTGAAACCAAAGTTGCAATTGGTTCTAGCTGTGATTCAGGAAGAAAAGGAGTTAGGACTCTTTGCGTTCTCTTCATCCTATGCTACAATTTAAAGCAATATTGGTTGGCTAGGAGCAGGTTGAGAAATTGAACTTCAGTCACGCTCTTTCCAATCTTCACTGCATCATCCAGTTGACATGGCTGCTCACACTTAAGAAGTAAAATTGAGACAGCTGGGCTGTTTATATACGATTTATGTACCTGAATATAAACACTAGTTTCTATGAAGATATAAATTGGTGTATCTGTATATAAATGTTAGTTTCCATGAGGGGAAAAAAAACAAGTTACCGGTAGTTTGAGACATCATTAGATATGCTTGGAATAAGGAAGACCACTCTTAGATGGTAGATAATGGAGGCCACAGAACCAGAATTCTTAGAGCACGGGTGTCAAACTCACCGCGTCATGTTACCATCAAGTGACATTTCATGATGTTTTTCCCCTTTGTGGAGCTGGGGTGGGCGTGGCCTGCGTGCAACCCATCTGGCTTATGGGCCGCCAGTTTGACACCCCATCTTAGAGAGTTTGCAAAATTTTTAGAGGGTTGAAGGTGTAGGAAGATAGGAAGATAGGAAGGGAACAGGCAGAAGACTGGAAATCAGAGATCAGAGGGTTCTTGGTGGAGTTTAACTTTAAAAAATGACCCTTTTTAGTATGCAGATTGGGAACTTTGCTACCCACTCCCCAAGTAGAAATTTAAGCCTCTCTAATCCAGCTGCAAACATTTGGATGGTCAATAGATAGCAGCAAAGAGGTACAGAAACCTCTTACTCTGTTCTTCCATCTGCGTTTTGCAGCCGATATATTGGAATGCAATCTCTGTACTACATTTAATACAAGAAGAATACATAATTCAACTCATTTTCAAGGACATGTGTAAAAGAATATTTGAAGATGATACTTGCAAAATAATGTGAAAAAGAATTCAAGTGTGGAGTTTTAATAACATTTGAATGGGATGCATTCTTGGGAATGTCCTAGGACGGTAAAGGGCTCAAAGGAAGTATGGGTAGAAGAGAAAAGGATTCTATGATGCCAGTGGGGATATGGTAGGCAAAATGATATTGTCTAGGGGTTTTTGGAACAATTCCCATCAGTTCCACGATCGGGATCATGAGTATTTCCATCCCAAAGTCTGAAAGCATCAAGTTAACTGCTCCCTGATTCATGGAATTAGCCACAATCAGTGGAAAGGAGAATATGAAAACAAATAATGGGGGTGGGAGTGATGGAAGGCAAAACTCTGTAAATATGGAACATGGGAAGTTAGAACAAACATGCCAAGAGAAGATTTTATATAGCTATCAACCATAATATTGAATCATGGGTGTGCGTGCGCATGCGCGCTTTCGGCACCTGAGGGAAAAAAGGTTCCCCATCACTGCTCTATAGCATGTGTGTCAAACGTGCGGCATCACGTGATGTTCCGCAATGTTTTTTCCCTTCACGGAGCTGGGGTGGGCGTGGCCTGTGCGTGATGTATCTGGACCGCAGGCCATCAGTTTGACACCCCTGCCTATAGTCTGCATTTTCTTCTTATTGTAAGATAAGGTATGCTGGTAATCTATCAGGAATACTTCTGAAGAACACAGTCATTCATGTGATCAGGCCTCTTTTTCATCTCGGAGGACATAGATATATCTAAAGAACGGTTGCAGGAACTGGGTATGTCTAGTTTAATGAAAAGAAGGACTAGGGGAGACATGATAGCAGTGTTCCAATATCTCAGGGGTTGCCACAAAGAAGAGGGAGTCAAGCTATTCTCCAAAGCTCCTGAGGGTAGAACAAGAAGCAATGGATGGAAACTAACCAAGGAGAGAAGCAACTTAGAACTAAGGAGAAATTTCCTGACAGTTAGAACAATTAATCAGTGGAACAGCTTGTCTCCAGAAGTTGTGGGCGCTCCAACACTAGAAGTTTTTAAAAAGAGACTGGATAACCATTTGTCTGAAATGCTATAGGGTTTCCTGCCTGAGCAGGGGGTTGGACTAGAAGACCTCCAAGGTCCCTTCCAACTCTGTTATTCTGTTCTGCTAACATCATAGAAGAGTGAATACTCTCATTTTTTTCCCTTCAAAATTCTTCTTTGGAGTCAATGGCAATGTTACCAGTCCAGCATCCAGGCATCAGCTGTTGGTGAGTCTCTGTTGGCTCAGCAGGCTGGACAGCCTGATTATCATCTGAATGAGCTTTAGAAAGTTAACATGATTTGATTTAAGGGTTTCAATAGCCTGAACAATGTTCTCTCACGGACAGGATGTCCCGTGAGCTTTAGGGGGTCAGCTCACGCAAGAGGGTCTCTTCTTTCTTTTTCTTTCTCAGTCAGGGCCACATCCATCACTTTTGCAAAAAAAAAAAGGCAGTTCTGAATGGGCAGTTATGATTTATACACTCTTCAGAAGATTTGTGCAGAAAAGCACATATTGCTTCCTAAAAATGAAAACGAAGCAGCTTGCACACTGGTCTGATTTTGCTCTCTGATTTTTGCGGTGGCTTCCATGGGGAACTAAAGGGAAAAACAAAAGTGCAATCAGACGTATGAAAACTCCTTCATCTGAGCTGCATGCTCTCTCTGCTGGGGATTGGAATCCACAAGGGAAGATAGGCTAGTCTGCATTTAGGTCACATAGAACTTACCTAACTTTGATGAGGGACTCTCACTCCAAAGGCTGGCTTTTCTTCTCTTGTCAGCATCAGACAATCCTCTTCCCTGTCCCACATCAAGACACATACCCCCCCTTTCACCTTTAAGCACTTGAATCATCTTAGGTAGATCTTAGGTAGAGTCTGGTTCTCCAAAACTCTGTTTGTTAATTGAAGTTCAGTCATCCCATTCTGCAAGAAAAGTTGATTGCTCACATCAGGAACATTGACTATTCACCAAATGGCCGCCATAATGTGTGTCCCTTGTTAACAAACTCATTTGCATAAACCAAAATGGCGGCATTGCTTCCTACCAATCCTGCCTAGTCTTTGAGGAGGCTCTTTTCCAGTGCAGTTTATTGTTCTTTTTCTATGACAAAGTGTGTGTGTTTGTGTGTGAGTGTGTATTTAGAGGCTGAAGAAGCTTCTTGGATAAGAAGTGAAACGTCTTCAAAGAAAAAAACCCAAGAAAGTCCAGTTGTCTCCTCAAAAAGCACCTTTGGGACAACCATGACCTGGATGACTGAGAATCTCTACAGATTTTTAGCTATACAATTTGGGATAGCAATAGCACTTAGACTTATATACCGCTTCATAGTGCTTTACAGCCCTCTCTAAGCAGTTTACAGAGTTAGCATATTGCCCCCAACAATCTGGGTCCTCATTTTACCCACATCAGAAGGATGGAAGGCTGAGTCAACCTTGAGCCGGTGAGATTTGGTAACTCTACCAAACCTTTCCATCCATCAAGTCTATCTACCACTATGTTGTTTTTTGTTCTTTCAAATCTGATTTCTCTCTTTACCAGGATCTCATTGAATTATACAATCAGCACTTTCTCTGCCTTCCTTTCCACTCAGTCACTCTTCCTTCATATCACTATCAGGATCTGCCATATTATTTTTCAAACTAGGCCAGAGTTTTAAACAGCAGGACTTCACAGCAGCATGGAGCTGGAGCACCAATAACCACGGCGGTGCAGGATCATAGCCTGTAGCTGAGACACTCTTGCAGAAGAACATGGCTTTAACAAGCCTGGACACGCCCCCTGGACATGCTTGGACACCCATGGACGCTCACATCATAGCCCTGTCCCCTTTTTCTAATAGCCGGCACAAACATGCCTATACAAACTCATCTGTCTGACATTTATTTTTATTTTTAAACCCCTAATAAGCACCATTATATTATTCATAATAAGTTCTTCTTTGTCTGCAGATTTTTGCAGAGTTTTTGTCCATTTATGTACAGTAAGTTCCCTATTCCCTCTTTCTGTTAGTTTCTTCTAATTTCCTATTTATTTTTTGTGGCTTTGCTGGAGGGGTAGAATAATTTCATTTGCAAAATAGGCCTCCCCCCCCCCACTTTACCAGGGGAATACTGTTGCTTGAAGTTTTGTGTAAACTGGCTAGAAAATAAATGAGTTAAACTCCTGGGTCTGTCTGTCTGTCTGTCTCCCTCCCTCCCCCTCCCTCCCTCCCTCCCTCCCTCTAACTCTCTCTCTCTCCCCCCTCTCTCTCCCCTCTAACTCTCTCTCCCCTCTCTCTAACTCTCTCTCTCTCCCCTCTAACTCTCTCTCCTCTCTCTAACTCTCTCCC
>QLTV01000462.1:1181910-1194798 GCA_003457575.1 Thermophis baileyi
TTATGCAGCCTAGAGGTTTGAGCCAGTGCGATTCGAACTGCTGAACTGCTGGCAATCGGCAGTCAGCAGAATTAGCCTGCAATACTGCATTCTAACCACTGCACCATCACAGCTCTTACATATAAGAAGAGATCGACTAGATCACTCCGAAAATCCATTTAGCTTTCCTTCCACTCCCTGCAGCATATCCAGCTAATCTCTCAGATCCCCATGATTGGATCAGGGAATTACATCAAATTAACCCCAAGAACGAGAATGGATATGGAAATATGAGGAGATGCCTACATACCTCCTAATACCAACATATACGTAAGTATATAAGTTCCAGTTATCTTTTTCATCAGGAATTAGTTGCAGGTGCGTAGTAATTCAGAAAAGACTGAAGGAATCAAGGATAGTGCAGAACACATGCCAACTGTCCTATGTTAAATAGCCTATAGAACCACCTATGGGAGGAGATAAAGAATGGGGAGAATAATGGTTTATGTAACTGAAGGCACAAATAAGTTAGATAAACATTCAATTAAATCAGAGCATAGGATTTGCAGGCACTGAGCCAAGCATGATATCAGCTATGGTAGGGTTTACTTCCCTTCAGAAAAGAGACCACATTCAGGAAGTGAATAATATTTTTTTAATTAAAGTGTTGCCTCCAAAAAGTTATTTTGTCTTCTTTATCTGTATAAGAAAATCTGGTGGAGCCAATCTCCATATCCCCAGATATGTTCAAAAATATTACTATCAGAAGAGGAACATATATACAGTACATGCCTACAAGTTGACATGGTTTGCAAACTTTTTGATCCCCGATAATCTCAAATTTCTATTATAAAAAAGTCAGAGTTTGGTTACTGTATTATAGTCAGTGACCAGATCAAGAAAACAGGTTCACATCAATGGCAAATAGGTGCCTGGCTGATCAAAGAGATCAAGTAAGGCAGAGTGTGTTACAACACTAAAGAAGATGGCTATTTAGATCCTGCTCTCCATGTCAAACCAACATGAATTTCTCCTAACCCTTAACATGTAGGACAACTCTTTTCTCTGTTTTCCCAATGGGAAATTGAGATTTCAAGTTCTCATATATATCCAAATAAAATTAATTGAAAGGCTATTTTACAGGGGGGGGGGAGAGTTTCCTTATCTATGAATATCTATGAATTATCTATGAATTATCTATGAAGAGTTTTCTTCTATCTGTATTCACTTTGATTATGTTTATGTTTATACCTATACCTGCTATCTTGTACATGTTTGACAAATAAATAAATAAATAAATAAATAAAATAAATCTCATCATTTTGTTGTAATCAATTCTGAAACGATAGCAGAAGCAGTAGTAAAACTATCCTGATTGTTTAATCACCAGAAGAAACTTCCTGCTCCTTAAAATTAAAATGGGAAGCAGAGTCGTTTGAGCCAACAAAATCAATAGTGAAGCAAATAATATAATCAGATGGAATGCTGTATTGTGGTTACCAAAACGGATGGCATTGGGACAACAGCCCTTGATGCATTAATAAATTAAAGGAGTAGCAAACTGTGTTAGAAATTATGTTTGAATCTATTCAGAGGCACAGTCTGAATTTAAGATTCATAGGCTTTGAAGAAACTGCAGAAAAGAAGAACACTAAAATCTTTATAGAGTTAGCCTTTTTTTAGTGACCACAATTGGAACGGGCAACTTGGTCATTAAGCAAAGTTGTTTCTAAGTGAAATCACGACTGTTCTTATAATCTTATTTCCTTTGCTTTACACACTTTGTAAGTTGTAATGTGACATTTGGTTGTAAAGTTACTCTTTCATCACTGTTGTAACAATAGCTAAATGAGGTTGTCAGCAAACAAAGACTATCTGTAATTACAAATTGTTTATCGAATGTAGAACTTTCTGCAACTGATTTAAAGATGGTTCAAAGGACCATGGCTCCAAGACTTGCTGAAGAAGATCATCCTAAAGATGCTTTAATTTTATTTGTAAAATAACTAAAAAAAAGAGTTGTTTACAAATTTGCAGATAGTGGCTGTTCAAGATCTTTGGTTTTTTTATATACTTTTTATTTTAAATTTATATTATAAAATTATACATTTTATAAAATTATTTTTTCCAGCAGAGCAAATTCCAAAGGGCTAGTAGATTCTACACATTTTGTGTTCTACCTGCTTCAAGGACAGATTCAGGTTTCAGGAAGAGAGAAAAGAATGGGTTAAGATTAGGAGGTACACTGGGATAGAAGAAACTGGAGGCAACAGCTGACTGTATGCTTTTCTATAGCCGTATTAAAAAGTAAGTTTTGAAATTTAAATTGTTACAACACATGACCGATGCAAAACAGTTAATTGTTGTCAATATGCAGGTTTAGGTGAGGTAAGAGCAAGCTTTTAGAAAAGAATGTTACCAGCAAGAATAATATGGCAGGACACATATAAAATTGAAAATGAGTCACAAATGTTTATACATGGATGGTTTGGTTAGCAGTGTTTTGCATTTGGAGATAGTAAACTGAGGGGTTGAAGTATTTTATTTAATGTCAGTGCAAATAGTTAAACCTCCCCAAAAGTATGTGATCTCAAAGGCTATTTTCATATCAGGTTTGGTATGTAATAAAACATAAACTTTGCATCAGTTTATATCCATAATAAGAGACAAATGTAATTAGTTATAAAAGTATGAATAATCAACTCACTTTTCCAATGGGAAAATACTAATAAGCCATAATAGAAACATAGTTCCAAGTTATTTAATACCAAATTTTAATCATTCACAGTATAATAAGTATATTTGGTTCTTGAGGTGTTGAACAGAGACATTAGACGGGCTGAGAAAATAATTGGGTTGAAAATTTAAGAAGAGATTTATAAATTGAGGGCTTGCTGATGATTTTGATTTTACAAGAGTCTCAAAATGGGATCGAACACTTAATGAAGAAATCAAAAGACTTTGGTGCAATAGCTCTCTTTAAAATAAATACCTCCCCCCCAAAAAAAGAAATATGTTGGTTAAAATATGAGTTTGCAAGATCAAGATACCTTGATGAAAAAGACTGGCTTCAAAATAGAGGTTAAATATCTAGGGATCACATTGACAAATATCAACTGTATGTTCAGAATAATTAGATTAAGGTTTGAAACAATATTCAAAACGATTTATCAAGGTGGAACAAATTACTACTGATTTATTGAAATCAAAAGGAAAATTGGAAATGGAAGGCCGTACCTGCCAAATGTTTGCTCGTGTTCATTGGGTAGAAAGGTTTACATTGGATAAGAAGAATTATGATATTGCAAATGAAAAAACTGACTTTGAACTGGATTTGTGTATTAATGATGAACATGTTACTGCTAAAATGTATAAACTTTCATAGAAAATGAATATGGAAAATGAATATTTTTTAAAATAAATTTTATTAATTTTCTATTAATTACATTCCTTAGTGCTTAATAAACATTGTGTTGTCTGGATATTTAATTTGCTTAACAATTCAAATGGCATTCTTACTTTCCACCCCTTTTTTCCAACCACTGGTAAAATAAGTTCCAAGTTTGATAATATTCTGTGTCTTCTTTCTGCTTGATTTTTCAATGTAAGTCTGTCCATTTCTGCACAGTCTAATATCTTAATTATCTCTTCATCTTGGGATCTTTCCAATATTGTGGGAAGATAATCCTCGCTGCTGTTAAAACATGTAATACTAAATACGTACTTCTCTTATCAATTTTTTCTGCTATCATCCCTAATAAAAACAGTTCAGGTTTAAAATCTACATGAATGAATATTTTAAAGACAGTATGATCAAATGGACATTTTGGGGGGATATAACATAATGCTCGATCAATGGGAGAATATATAAAGCAAAGGATTGAAATTTACATTGAATTACAATTTGAAAGAGAATTTTTATATGATGATGTACCATTAGTATTTAACACCTGATAAATTGTCAAAGATGTATAAGGGAATGTCAATTATAATTGGAAATATAATCAATGTGAAAGTCATTTCCCCTTCTTTGTTGGACATGTAACAAAGCTGAGAAATATTGGGAAGAGATATGTATCTTAATTCAGACATTTCTTCACATAAATAAAGAAGTGAAGCACAGGTTTTCCTTCTAGGTTTGATGGATACATAGATTAAAAGGAAATGTGGGGTCTTGTTTCTATACATGATAACGGCAGCAAGACCATTGTATGCACAGAAATTGTATGTTTTTTGCTTTTATGTATTTTATGTTTACTTACTTACTATAACTTTTTAAACTTACTATTCTATTTTTAAGGGTTTTTTATTAAGCATAAAAAATGTCAAAATGTCTAAATCCAAGAAATGTTGTTGTTGTTAGTTGCGAAGTTGTGTCTGACCCATCGCGACCCCGTGGACAACATTCCTCCAGGCCTTCCTCTCCTCTACCATCCCCCGGAGTCCATTTAAGCTCACACCTACTGCTTCAGTGACTCCATCCTGCCACCTCATTCTCTGTCATCCCCTTCTTCTTTTGCCCTCAATCTTTCCCAGCATTAGGCTCTTTTCCAGTGAGTCCTTCCTTCTCATTAGGTGGCCAAAGTATTTGAGTTTCATCTTCAGGATCTGGCCTTCTAAAGAGCAGTCAGGGTTGATCTCCTCTAGGACTGACCGGTTTGATCGCCTTGCAGTCCAAGGGACTCACAGGAGTCTTCTCCAGCACCATAGTTCAAAGGCCTCAATTCTTTGGCGCTCAGCCTTTCTTATGGTCTAACTTTCACAGCCATACTTAATCTGAAACTTGGATTTAGAACACTATTCAAAATATTGTTATTCACAAAAATCAATATCAAATTGGTGGGATGCTATAAAACTTTCATTCAGTGGGAATGTATTACGGGATCATTTTTTACTGAAACAAAACAAAATTTCAGATTGGAATATTGGCATCAGACATTTAATTTTTCCTGCAAAAAAAAAAATCTAATAAATTTAATTTTGAAAAATCCATAAATTATGGAATAAAAATTAAGAGAGATTTTTAAGAAACCAGTAAAATTTCAATGAGTATTGTATATAAAAAAATAAATCTGCTAATTAAAATTCAGAAATTCAGAAAGGAACAATGTAAAAGCATGGTTCATTCACAACTGATAATAACTGGGTGAAACAGACTCGAAGTACACCTTCTAGGATCCGCTACTTTTTGTTCTTTTTTATATAGCTCAGGTATTTTCAATTATACTGAACCTTAATAATAGTCTGTTTTAACTTTCCATATGAGTCATTCAGTGAATCAGTCAATGGGCTCCTTTAAACAATGTTTAAGGGAATTCTTGGAGAAGCCTTTGTATGTGGTGGTTTTAAAAAATAATTTTATAAAACCTTTCAGAGTATGATACCACATTTTTTTTAGCGATGTGAAAATTAGAATAGTTTTCAACTTCTTAATGCTTTGAGACAAATATTAATTATCATAGTCTGAAAGCTTTCTAAAATTTAATGCAAATTACATCCTAGAGTCCTGTTTTTCTTTGGACAAATTATTGAAACCTCTTTGCTTAATTAATTGCACAGAGATTAAAATTATGTCAGACACATACCATGATATATATCATCAGCCACTGATGATTGAACCTAGTTGAGTAATGAAACATTTGCAAGCAACAACCAAGCTCAGAGACCACGAAGGACTCCATAGTTTAACCTTGAGCTATACATATTTCCTTCTATTGGAAAGTAAAAATTAATAATTGGTGAATGTATTGATTCAGATTAAATTGCTTTCATAGAAATATTATCAATACAGTTAAAATGATTAAGTGTTGCATTTTATGTAAATCAACCAGTGGTTACGTGGACTGGAATCTTTGGAATCTTCATGTACTTTGATTTTCATTTTTTGAAAATTATAGGTCTAGTCTATAACTTTCATAGGCCATAATTAGAGTCAGTTCTTTGAATTCACAAGAAATATCCTTAACAAGTGGATTGTCCTCTCCCCAACTGCTTTTTCTGTAACTTATCAGCAATAGCTTTAAGAAACAGAGGGAAATCAAAGTAACAGAAAAAAAAGAGTAAGATGTATTGGTATGCATAGGATATTATTTATATAATACCTTTCAAGCAGTTTTAGAACTTAGAATCACAACACTTTGCAAAAATTTCTTGATTAACAGTTAATTTCAAAATATCCAACCACGTTTTTCCATATATTCAAGCACTCTGTTCTAAATCTATAGAAACACTTGCTCTCTTCCAAAAAAATTAATTAATTAGGTATACCAATTACAAGGAACATTAATAATTTTCCCAACTAATAGTGACTGTTTAGAAAACAAATATATACACTATGAAGAGATCATACAAAACAGAAAACCCATTTTGGTTGTAAAATCATAGCTATTAAACTGTCTGCTGTATCCATGGATCTATTTTTATTTCAAACTTTTCCTTGTAATTGATTTGAGAAGAAAAAAACAATTTAAAAATTGGCAAGGTAAAACTGGGCTGCACTATTTGATTTACAATACTTATCTCTTAATGAGGGAGAATGGAGTTTACAAATTCATAGTGAGTGAGGCAACCTTTATAAATACTAAATTTAAATTTATAAACGATGCCCCACTTGGTGTTCTGAGAGATTCATAGAGGCCTGAACCATTTGCAGTTTTTGAGGCTTCTTGATATACTAAAATATAATAAGATGTATTTTAACAACAAAAGGATCTTTGCTCCACAAAAAGAGACATAATTCTAATAATTTACTGACTATAATTTTCTCTGGGAATGACTCAGAAATGTATTTATTGTTCACCGTGTTTCAATAATATTTATTTTGTTGGGTATATTACCATAAAAATACAATAAAGGGAGTACATATTTAATTGTACGTGTGTTAACAGCAGCTAGAATTGTGTTTGCACAACAGTGGAAAAACAAAGAGATCCCTACAGAGGAACATGTAATTAAAAAAAGTAGAATGTGCAGAAATGGATAGATTAACACTTAAAATTAAGGAGAAGGAAGAAACTGAATACTTTTTAACATGGGATTTGTTTTATCAATGGCTAACTAGCAGAAACAGAAGTTCGAATTTAAAAGCACAAGAGAATGATTAATTACATAAGGAAGGTTTACTCAAATGGATAAGCAAATACTATTATCATTATGTAATTATTATTGTTATGAATATTATTCTTATTATGATTACTATTTCTTAAATTTAACTATACCCAGACAACACACTGTTTATCTAGACATTGAATTTTTTGTTTAATAAAAAAATTTAAAATATGGAAAAAAAATTGCAAGTTAAAATTCCAACTTTAAAAAAACCCACATAAATCAAATTTTAAATTACCTATAATTCCAGAAAGTTTGTTTTTCTTCCCTGTAACATTATACAAAAGATAGTGTATCCTAAATTTAGAAACTGACAGTTTTGTCAATTACTATGCAATAAACTAATTTGGCATTGAAAAAAATAATAATATTTATTTTGTATTTTATTTACTTTCCTTGGGTAGCTCTTAAGTTATTTCCAGATGTTTATTGTCCTGAGATGTGGGAGAGTTCTGAGCAGTAATAAATAAAAGAGTGGCCAATATGACAGCCAGACATTGAGAGTGAGTAGCATTTTGTTGCTATTATTTTTGGATGATTAGCCATTGAGAAATTTTCTGTTCTTATCCTGTACATCAAATATCTTCTTCAAGATCACTTGATTGCTTCCATTTTCCAGTTAATCATTTGTGGCTCAATAGATTCACCCTTGCCACACTTGTTACTTAAGAAGTTATTTAGTTTTCATCTTAAAATACAATGCCAAGGACTAATTGTTTACCCTAAGACAAGGAAAACTAACATTTATTATGTCAAGCCAATAATTATGTTCAGGCTCTATTGTTCTATCGTTCTTCCTCCAGCACCAGATTAATAATCATTGTCACAGCCAGTTCTCAACTGCCAAACTGTTGATGGAACCAAATCTGATTGCAGGAGAGAAATTTCAGTCACAAAGAAGTTCTGGCAGTCCCTCTCTAATTTCACGCACCGTAGTTTTTCTCCTTGGTCATATTAATCAAGACACAACCTTATAATTACACATTTTAATCTTTATAGTAAGTTTGATTCAAGCTCTGTCTAAAGGTCTCTCAAGGTACATGTCTAGGCTAAGTTATGTCAAGGAAGGGGCCATACGTTATATATAGATCTCATGCTCCACTCATTCCTCTCCCTGAATTTATCAGGGCAAAAGATTTTATTTGTGATCCCTGAAGAAGTTAGAATTCCATACAAGGCTACATACAAAATATGAAAGTATTATTCTTTCTTACCCAAGACATTAGAAAAAATGTTTTGTACTTCACTTAGACTAATCTTACTTGGAGAATTGTTGTGGCAATATTAGAATTGGGGAGTGTCGGTATGTAATTGATTATTTTAATAGCCAAATGCCCATTTTATTTTTCCATATGTGCTAGTACTTGGAGCCATCATCCACTCTAATACTTTGCTACTCCCAGTTTTATAACTCAGTAAGAGTTACGCTAGTCATTTGAATTAAGCTTAGAGCTTCTGTGACCTCTAAGAACGTTATGGGGCTTTAAGTCTCAGATGAGGAAACTGTGGGCCGCTCTCCCATTTGCAGTATTTGCCTTTCTATTACTCCAGGTAAGACCCAGTCAATTCCGATCCCTTGGAACCCACAACCAATGGCTACTTTGTCACCTTGCTAGTTTCCTTCTGGGCACACATTCTCTTTTCATTTGGGAAGGCTCCAATGTAGTCAGTTTGTTTCTTTTCACACTTCCTGTCATAATCCTGAGTGAAAATACATTGAAAAAGAGAGAGCAAGAAAAGAAAAAGAGGAGCAAGCTTATTTGTAAGTATACATGGGATTGTATCCTTGCTCCATATTCAATTCCCTTTTGAGATTGGATACTCCCTTGGACACTTGAATGATGCTTTGCCATTTGAATTACTGAATTACATTTAATTGTTTATCAATCCTCTGGGTGCCTTTAGTTGACAGGCAAATTTGAAGGTCCTGGTGGAAGACAAACATCATTTCCAGTTTAAAGCTATTGGGACTGTCAACCCGCCAGTTGTCTGTCTCAGTAGTGAGAAGGGAGGCCCTGAGGTAAAGCACAGATCCTTCTGCGCAGATACTCAGCCTGACCTGAGAAAACCCCCAATGCTGAATGTAGAGGGCCAATACGTGTAACAGCTCTCCCATGCCTAGTATTTTGCAAGCATTTCTTGCATGTTCTGGATGGCCCTTTGACCAAGGATTTCACTCTTTATGAAAGGAGCCCTAGGGGGGAAAATGAATAGAAAGATTATTTGAGTATCTTGGGTCCAAGCATAGAAAGGAAGTCCTCCTAGACTTTGGGCCAATGCTTAAACAAAAGGAGCTAGCTTTGAATGATGAAAGTCTTTCTTAAACCAATAAGGTCTACTCCCTAGATCAGTGATGGCGAACCTATGGCACGTGTGCCGGAAGTGGCATGCAGAGTCATCTCTCTGGGCACGCCAGCCTTCGCCCGTTGCTCTTTCGGGTTCCAGCGTGCACATGCACGCTGGTCAGCTGGTCTTTGCATGCAGGGGAGTGCCGGAAACCAGAAGAGCAGCTCCCTGGCATGCATGCGCGCGCCAGGAAGCTGAGGTTCCAGTTTCCGGCGTGCACATGCATGCCGGAAACTGGAAGACCAGGTGACCATCACACATGCGCACGCCAGAAACCGGAAGCTCAGCTTCCCGGCGCGCACATGCACGCCGATCACCTGGTCTTCCGGTTTCTGGCACTCCTGTGCATGCACGCCGGAGAGCTGCTCTTCCGGTTTCCAGCGCTCCCCCATGTGCGCATGCTCCCATTTGGCACTCTGGCACGCCAACACTGCCCTAGATAGAAAAGTTGGAAAGAGAAAAACTCAGGAAAAGCAAGGCAAGGCAAGAGTCACAGATAGAAAATCCCTGACCACACACACACACACACACACACACACACACACACACACACACACACACCAATTTCTAATAAAAAGTCTAGCTTACATTCTTACTTATCCCCTCCTGTAATAAATTCTTGAGGATCAATATATTTTTAGGATTCATTGCAGAGATGAGGTCATCAGAGCTGCCACCTACCTGAAGAGTTAATTAACCCTTCTTGCTCAATGACTTCTATATTTTATTCTCATTCCCTATATTTTATTCTCACTCCTATATTTTAGAGAGTGTGCTGGATAACTAAAAAATCAGCATCTTTGGGAAACTGGACTGTTGCTTTGTGCAATCGATAGTCTTGGGTCTAGCTGTCAAAATAGTCATCATGTTAACGATGTTTGATATATGATAAAGGTGGAGTTTAATGTTCACCATTTCTGATGGTAAACCTCTGGATAACACAGTACATCACAGGTGATGAGAAATATGAACATCCTTGCAATCTTAGATCACTTTGTTAGAAAAGAATGATTCAATTTGGATCAGCTGCCAGCAAGAATTGTTCAGGATCCCAACTTCCAGCCACTATCTGTGATCCAATATATGTTCTGTTTTAGGCTTCTGTTAGAGGGTTGAATAGAAAACTGAATGGTGGTTTCTGATTGAAGAACAGTTAGCTGGTGGAAGAACTGGTGGAAATGTTCCACTGAAAAATTATCCACTGGGATATAGCTAAAATATTGCACTGTATTTGGTCATTTGAGAAATATTAGGAGACAAGGAGATATTACCACATCCGTTGATAGTAATTATACTGAGATATGCTTAATAAAAAATGAGAATGTTTACTGAAATATTCTGTTTTATTTCAGGCACAAAGTTTCCATTAAAGAGGCAATGCAAGAACACTATTTTCATCAAGCTGAACTTATTTCCCAAATTTTCACAGCATTTCCTCTGGCTGTCATTTTTCTTGCTGCTTTTATAACTACGGTTAACAATCCATGGTGGATTACTGAAATCTAGATACACCAAAAATTGCAAAGGACTACATTCTCACAACCTCGAGTGGTTTGCCTCTTTCTAATCATCTCCATATTTTTAGAAAATGTGACAGCATTCTCTATTTTTTGCTTCTGTGTTTCATTTTTCCCCTTGAAGAACATGGCTCTGCATTTTGTAGAGAACCCAAAGAACCCAAATGAAGGGTAAAAATAGGAAAAGAAAGGGAGGTTTTGCTTTGTAAGAAGGCATACAATATTATAGTGAAGGTCAAATAACAAAACTGTGAGTTAACATAACCATACAAGTTGAAAAACAGCCTGCCTGTTTTTCCTGTTTATTAATCACTAAATCCATTCTCACTGTTTCCATCAGAAATATAAAAGGCAACACTCTTATTCATGACTAGGATCTTTATTGTTAGGACCTGGACCAATTATGTTTTTAGCGATATTTTGGATCTTACATTCTAAAAGCTAAATGATCATTTTGGCTGTACAGAACTCTCATTTTGGCAATACAGATAGAAATGTATCCGGATGGGTCAATCAATAGATATTTGAAGATATAATAGTACATATCTGACCAAGTTGTTTTTAAAGAACTTCTTTTTGCCAAGTTGATTTGAATAAATAAAATGAATAAATTATCCCTTTGAAACAAGTCTTTGATTCATTCTACATCTTTTATGGTCTTTGGGCGTTCAAACCTGCAATTTAGAATAAATCAAGCATCATTTCCAAGTAACAAGCAAGCAAAAAAATAATTTATCATTTAAATAATTTCTCATTACAAATTTGTTATTTAGGATGCTTATTACAGTCTAAGACAGTGATCATTTTGGCACGTGTGCCACCGGAGCCATATCTGAGGTCACGCGAGGCGTTGCACTATGTCAGCTCCAGCACGCATGTGCGCGCTGGCCAGCTGATTTTCAGCCTTTGGGAAAGCCTCCTGAAGCCTGGGGATGGCGAAAACAGCCCAACGGGCCAACCGGAAGTTTACTTGTGTGCGTCACCCCCAGCCTCCTTTTCGCTGTCAGAGGTCTTCAGGAACTTCTTCGGCTTTGGACAGTTGCAGCCAGGCCTCCCACACCTTGGCCCATTACTTCTGCAGCCAGCAAGGCTTTTCTGAAGGCCTCTGCAGCTGATAACAGAGCTCCAGATCGATCCGGAGCTCTGTTATCGGCTAGAGAGGCCTTCAGGAAAGCCTTGCCGGCTGCAGAAGAAATGGGCCGAGGTGTGCGAGGCCTGGCTGCAACTATCTGAAGGTAAGTAGTAGGGCAGCTCCACTTCCGTTTCGTTTTGGAACTTCCGATTGGCCTGTTGGGCCATTTTTTGCCATCCCCAGGCTTCAGGAGGCTTTCCTGAACCCTGGGGAGAGGGAAAAACAGCCCAACGGGCCTACCGGATGTCCGGAGGCTTCAGTGAGAC
The DNA here is from genome assembly GCA_003457575.1 of Thermophis baileyi. Taxonomy (NCBI): domain Eukaryota; kingdom Metazoa; phylum Chordata; class Lepidosauria; order Squamata; family Dipsadidae; genus Thermophis; species Thermophis baileyi. The sequence goes on from QLTV01000462.1 coordinate 1,194,258, forward strand.
CTGTGCGCATGTGTGGGGGGACAGCGTGGGTGTGTGTGCGCATGCGCGGGGGGCAGCGTGGGGGTTGTGCGCATGCACGGGGGGAGGGCATTGCATTATGAGTGTGGGCACGCTATCGCGCACGCGCGCACTCTTTTGGCACCCGAGCCAAAAAAGGTTCGCCATCACTGGTGTAGGGTCTCCTGCTTGGGCGGGGGGTTGGACTAGATGACCTACAAGGTCCCTTCCAACTCTGTTAATCTAATCCCCGGTTCTCAACCTGTGGGTCGCGACCCCTTTGGGGGTCGAGTGACCTTTTCACAGGGGTCGCCGCGTGCGCTAGCCCGCCATCTTGGAAATGCTCCCAGTTCGGCCGTGACTGCAGGTCGCCGGACAGCCGGTAGCCATGGAAGCGGGAGACTTCGCCCACCCGCCCGGACGCCGCCATTTGGGTTCTTTTACCCTCTGCACATGCGCAAAGCGGTCTGCGCATGCGCAGAGGGTAAAAGAACCCAAATGGCGGTGTCCAGGCGGGTGGGTGCAGTCTCCCGCTTCTGTCACT
>QLTV01000462.1:1270904-1281149 GCA_003457575.1 Thermophis baileyi
GAAAGAGCTGGTTTAGGATTCTTTTTGGCTTTAGGATTCCAGTGGGATACAGCAAGGTTTAGGATTCTTTTTGGCTTTAGGATTCCAGTGGGATACAGCAAGGTTTAGGATTCTTTTTGGCTTTAGGATTTGTTTCTCAATATGAAGTCTGTCTTTCCTGACAGGAGGAAAGTAGAGAGAAGGAAGGGACCACAACACTCTGACACAGATACAATTGTTTCAAGTATGACTTCCATGACTTGGGCCCTTTTGTAGCTCACTATCATCCACAGTTGTAGAGGTGCCCCCTATAAATGTTCCTAATATAAGAACCCCCCTGAGGTCTGCAGTATTGAAGATACTGCTATTGATGAGTAATTGAATGATTGAAATAGGCTGCAATCTTAAAAGAAAACACAATTAAGCTTTCATTAACTCCAGTTTGTTAGCAATGCTTTTTCCCCCCATCCACATTACATGGATAGAATAGGATAGGATACCCTCTTTTGAATGTCAGTGCCCCTCATATGCTGGCTGAATTGATACCGTTGACTTCCACTATTGTCTGCCAGAGACATCAGCTGTATTCTCACTGTTGTGCTGCATGCATTTACATTACAGCTGACTGTTTTCCCCACATACCACAGTTATTTTTTTTAATTTATTTATGTGTATCCCGCCTTTATTATTTTTACAAATAACTCAAAGTGATGAACATCTCCCATACACCTTACTCCTCCTATTTTCCCCACTACAACAACAGGTGGGTTGGGCTGAGAGAGAGAGAGACTGAGTGGCCCAAAGTCACCCAGCTGGCTGGCTTTCATGGCTAAGGCGGGACTTGAAGTCATGACCTCCCACTTTCTAGCCTGGTGCCTTAACTACTAGGCCAAATTATGTTGCCAGACTCTGCACAGCTGCATGAAAAATCCTCCTAACATAGATGAGCAGCTACAGGCCATGACATCCTTCAGTCCTTCACTGCTGACTTTAGTCTCCAGGTCCTCAGTTTTACCACTTGGCACGCAGAAGTTTATGCTTTTAGCTTTTGGGTAGCATAACTCACATTTTGGTTTCATATATAACTCTTACTACTCCGTCTATCTACAGTCCCACAGTCCTTACACTTATTAGATTTGTTTCTTTCGGCTTGCATGTTACAATTGGTAAAATTACGCAGTGAACATACCAATACACCTATTTTCTCCAAAACAGTCCTGTGAGGTGAATTGGGCTGAGAAAGATTGATTCCCCCAAAGTCACCTAGGTTGTATTTCATGCCTAGGGCAGGAATAGAACTCATAACTTCCTGGTTTCTAGGCCAGCCCTTAACCAGTACACCAGACTCGGACTCAGTTTTACCCTCAGAGTTTTTACTGTATGGTGACGGTAGCTATAAAAACCAATATTGCAATTGTCTTAAACCCTGTTAACACTTTGTAATTTTGAAAGAAAAAAAATAGCTTTTAGGAGCCCTGGATAGAAGAGACAACCATAGTCTTTGACATGTTTCTTATTCTTTGTTCAAACAGATTTTTTTTAAGCATTACAGAACTGTAAGTACCAAAAGCCAGCATTCCCCAACCTTTCTGGCTTTGCGGACCGGCATGGGGGGGGGCGGAGGAGGAGAGGGAATGGTTTCACGTGCAAGCACACACATGCACACACAGCTCCATTTGCACAAGCGGCGGGCACACGCACCCACCGCTCGCAGAGATGGAGCTTCGTGCATACGTGCATTCACTCGCTGCTCACGCAAGTGCAACTGCGTGTGCACTCACATGCTGGTTCCGCAGCCCGGTTCCGAACGGGCCATGGCCCAGTAGTGGGCCACAGCCCTGGGGATGGGCTGCCCCTGCGATAAGCCATTATGTATGTTCACCAGGTTCTTACTTTCTTCCTGAGAAGAGCACAAGAGGGAGGGGTTTCAGAGAAGCATTAATTGTAATACACAGCAGGAATCCTTTGAAAATATTCTGTGTCAGAAATCCGCCAATGCACTTGGTGCATAGTGTCCCATAATCCCAGTGCCATTTGTGTGTAGTGTTCCTTCCCAGTGTCATTAATCCTTTGAATAAAGCAGGAAGGGGACCTACAGTCCTAGGGGCTGTCTCTGCCCCAGGATACTTTTTTTCAGTCCTCATCACTCTTTTGAAATTTCAGCAGGAGGATTCTTGAAATCTGGTAGCAGATTCTCCCCATTTTAAAACTGGAACTACATTGGCCTACCTCAAATAGTCTTTTATTGTTTAAACTTAAAAAAAATAGTCCTAATCCCCCAAAACAACAAGAAAAAAGAAATGGAAAATCAACAACCAAATATACTATATTCTATCTGTATGACATGGCCATACTCTTTTTATAGCTTTACCTATTATAATATTTGTGTCCAGTGACATCCAGGGCCACTAAAGCTTTGTTCAAACTCCAATACAATGATGACCACAGGGTTTAAATTGAGTTCTCTGGAAACCAAGACAAACTCCTAACATGGGTCCCCTTGGGTTAAAACAATGCTAGTGATAATTCCTCCCCCATTTATACTAGCTGTGGGTAGGTAGGAGAAAAGAAGAAGATGGGTCATTGTGACCCATCCACATGGTGATTACTAAAATGGGCCCCATCCTGAAAGGATCAGGAGGAGAAGAAGGAGGTGTCCAACACTGAGTAATGAATGAATGGAGCAAGGAGTGAGCAAGGAAGAGTACAGTACAGGGCCCTTTGTGCCACATAAAACAGCAGATAATATTTACTTGAGAGAGAGAGAGAGAGAAGGTAGAAAGTGTTCCTCAAGTTCCTTGAAAAAGAACAAGAGTCTTTTACAAATTGGCTGACCCACAAAAAGTCCAAAGCCCTCCACTTGTTTACAGAGGCACACAGAGCTCTTTCATTATAAGCCTGGGTTGCTGGGAGCTGAAAGTTGTAGTTAAGCAGTAGCTAGAGGGCTGTTACTAAATAAGATTCTTTTCCTTTCCTTCTTTCCTTCTCCAGTTTTTTTTTTAGAAAATGTGATGCTGACTACAGCTCTAGCAATGCCAATCATTTTGACTGATCTACTTGGCTGATGACTCCTTGAAACTAATACAGCTGAAGAATACTTTATTCAACTTCAAACATTCGCAGCCTCTATCAAAGAATTAAGAAATAAAACTTGAATGTTTCTACCAATAAAGTAACAATTATTTTTAGTCCCTAAAGTGTGTGAGAAATTCTAAATTAATTTTCCTACCAAATAAGAAGTCCCCATAATGAAGATCCCTTGTTGGAACAGTGATGAAGTTAAGTCTTGTTTTTAGCCCCCATGTGCCAGAATATTTTCTCTCTTACCTTCCTCTGATGGATGCTCTAAAACAGGGGTGTCAAACTCGCATCGTCACAGCATTGTCTCATGATGTATCGCAACTTTTTTCCCCTTCACTAAACCGGGTGTGGGCATGGCCAGCACGTGATGCATCTGGCCCGCGGGCTACACGTTTGACAGCCCTGCTCTAGAATAAGCGTATAGAAGAAACTTCTCCATGGAAAAGTTTTGTTCAGAAAGGTCGGTCACTGGAACCAGAGGTTTTGTCTTCCAAGCTTTCAGACACATGCTAGAGCCCATCCTCAGGGGCCTTCTCTGTGTGCTCTGGGCTGTTCTGTGTGTGGTATGTTGTGGCTTTTTAGATGTAGAGGATCTAAATCTTTTAGATTTAGATACAAGAACAAATTATGCACTCTCAAGATTGATTGCAGGGTTAGGGTTAGGATTAGGGTTAGGGTTAGATAGGGTTAGGGTTAGGGTTAGGGTTAGGGTTAGGGTTAGGGTTAGGGTTAGGGTTAGGGTTAGGGTTAGGGTTAGGGTTAGGGTTAGGGTTAGATAGGGTTAGGGTTAGGGAGATACTTCCAATGTAATCTACCATATTCCCTGCATGGATTGCCCCTGTGACTACATAGGACATATGGGGAGGAACTAACCACCGGACTGCAAGAACCCAAGTGAGGGGTCAGACAAGGAAACCCAAACTCATTGGTAGTCTCACATTGCGAAAAGGATAGAAGGGGTACTCATCAAATTTGCAGATGACACCAAGCTTGGGGAATAGCCAACACTTTAGAAAATACAGAAGGATCTTGACAGGTTTGAACACTAGGCCCTGTCCAGAAAAATACAATTCAGTGGTGAGAAAGAGGTAAGGTCTTATTCTTAGGAATGAAAAACCAAGAACACAGGTATAGAATAGGAAGTACTTGCTTCAACAATAGTGACTGTGAGAGGTATCTAGGTGTTCTACTTTACAACGACTTAAGTATGGTCCAGCCGTCTGTTGTAGCAGCCAAAAAAGCCAATGCAATACTAGGCTACATCAACAGAAGGAGACTATCAACATCACATGAACTGATAATACAGGTTTATACTGCACTGATCACTTCCATACAAAAAAGATGCTGAAACTTTAGAAAGAGTACAGAGAAGAGCAACAAAAAATGATTAAGGGACTGGAGGGTAACCCTTACAATCAATGGTTGTTAGAACTGGGTATGTCTAGTATAATGAAGAGAAGGACTAGGGGTGACCTGATAGCAGGGGTGGGCTTCAAAAATTTTAGCAAGGGGTTCTCTGCCCAGTTGCTGGGTGGGCGTGGCCATGGTGGGCGTGGCCTAGTCGGCCTCCTGCACCACGGTGGGGGGGTGTTTTTGCCCTCCCCAGGCTCTGGAGGCTTTCCTCGAGTCTCCAGGAGGGTGAAAACAGCCTCCCCAGGCTCTGGAGGCCCTCTGGAGGATGGAAACAGGCCCATTTCCGGCCTTCCTGAACTTCCAGTAGGCCCATTTTTCACCCTCCCAAGCCTCCGTGCACGCCCTGCACTTACCTGCATCCAAAACGGGCTGCGTGGGGACTCCTGGGAGGGGAGGGGAGGGGAGGGGTGAGTGGGGCCAGCCAGGAGTGGGATTTGGAGGTTCTCCGAACTGCACAGAATCTTAGCTAGAGGTTCTCTCAAACCCCTGCAAACCCCCAGCAGCCCACCCCTACCTGATAGTAGTCTTTCAATACTTGAGGGGCTGTCACAGAGAAGAAGGGATCAACCTATTCTCCAAAGCACAAGTGAGCAGGACAAGAAGGAAAACGTGGAAATTTATTAGAGATTGAACGTAAAATTAAGAAGACATTTTCTAACAGTGAGAACAAATAATCAGTGAAACAGCTTACCTCCAGAAATTGTGGATACTTCTTCACTGGAGTTTTTTTTAAAAAAAGGTTGGAGAATAATTTGTCTGGAATGATATAAGGTCTCTTGCCTAAGCAGAGGATTGGACTAGAAGACCTCCAAATTTCCACACATTTCATCTGTGTTATTCTGTTCTATGATCTAAAAGAAGGAATCACATCAGCTTCTACAGCAGATTTCCTTTTAAAGATATTGCAGAAGTGAGCCTCCCATTTATCTGCAGATATTTTACATGATAGGGCCAGAATGTCTATCTATAAATTAAGTTTTTGATAAAGAGCCAGTTGTGTATAGTGATTCAGGTGCTGGCCCAGAAACCAGGAGACTGTGAATGCCACTTTAGGCATGAAAGCCACCTGGGTGACTTTGGGCCAGTCAATCTCTCACAGCCCAACTCAAATTGCAGGATTTTTATTTTGGGTAAAATAAGAGGAGGAAAGAGTATTAGGTGTCTTCACTGTGTTGAGTTTACTTATGAAGTAATCAAGGCAGGATAAAAATCTTATAAATAAATAAATGCCAAAATCAAGTTATTAAGTTTTGTTGTTAAAATTAAATTGCTGCAATTTTCAACAGACCTTTATAAATTTTTAGAACCTTAAATAACTGACAAACACACAAATAGAAGGAATTTTTCACTTTATACTATGTCACCAAACTACCATGCATAATTTAGCTGTTCATTTAATTTATGATTCTTTTGAGCTGTACCAATATCCTTTCAATAACTCTAAATGCCTATAGAGTCCATGCCTTCAGTGAAATGCAGAAGGTTCTGAGATGTGCAGTGATTGCTTTCTGTTCTCCCCTCCTGCCTCAATTAAATAGAGGTCCATCCCCATGTCCTTCAAGGTGCCCTTGATCCTTATGCAGATTTGAACCAGCTCTTGTGGTGTAGCAGGGCATTCCGCTTCGGCCAACTGTGCAAGATTGCATCTGAAAGCCCTTCTCAGAACTTGGCTAGTCCGGATCCTGGAGAATTGCTTTGAACTTGTTAGGTATCTGGAACAGCGTGTGGTCCATCCCACCTCCTCAACCCCATAGTTGCATCATTCAGTTTGTTTTTGTAGTCTTGGTGACATCTTCAAAACATTGAAAGGGCTCCTCTATTAAAGTTCACCAGTTCTATGGGATGGAGCTTTTGACACCAAGATAAGGTGTCCCTTATGCGGATTCAGGATGCATTAACAGGGTCACCACTCTTAGCTGAAAGCCTCTGGTTCCCTGCAATGTAAAAATTTGCATTATGTCTGGAAAAGCAACCACTGCATTTTGTAGGAGTGCCTGTGAACTCCACTCTGCACAGAATACATGACTAGGCAACACCAAAGTCATGGTGGGCCATCATGGTGGGTTCATCATGGGCTCTCTATTCTCATAACCAGGACTTGAAGATAACCAGGCATGAAGTTTTCCTTCTCAGACTGACTGCTAGGTTCAGCTGTGTGCTGCTGTTCTTGTGTTTGGCAGAAGGTTGACTAAAAATATATGGAAATGATGAAACTTTGGACAAATAAGATTTGTTTATGCTAAACAAGATGGTTTTCTGCTTTTTGAAATGTTCCAGTAAATAAATTACACAGATTTTCATCACAACTCTCCATCAGATGATATCTTAGCCATATTTTTTTCTTTTCTTCTTCCATTCAATCGCGTCCAATTCCCAGAGGCTGCCTGGACAGACAGCAACATGTTGTAGCTGAAGTGAATGATTTAACTTGCAGGGAATTGCCTCTACTGTATCCCAAGAGGATTTAGTGTGTATGATAGCAACCCGCTTTGCCCTGTCAGAGAGTTAGCATTTATAAATACAATCATTTGGCTGTTACATAATGAATAGAACCAGAACAAACTGATTTTTGTCTGTGTATAGACACACACAGAAAGAAGGAGGAGATTGGCACAAACAGGACCTTTTGCAAGGGGTCTGGTTCCATCCTACTTAAGAACCAAACTAAATAAAAGAAGAGCAAACAAAAAGGAGGAAAAGTGCTTCAAAGGACTCATTGGGTACATAGATTTAGAAATTATTTTAGCTACCATTGCTTCAGCAATAGCAATAGCAATAGCACTTAGACTTATATACCACTTTACAGTGCTTTACAGCCCTCTCTAAGCGGTTCACAGAGTCAGCCTATTGCCCCCAACAATCTGAGTCCTCATTTTACCCACCTCGGAAGGATGGAAGGCTGAGTCAACCTTGAGCCGGTGAGATTTGAACTGCTGAACTACAGCTAGCAGTCAGCTGAAGTAGCCTGCAGTGCTGCACTCTAACCACTGCGCCACCTCGGCAGCTGGGATAACACAATCTTAGGTGAATAATAGCTGTCTTTGCCAAAAATACTGAGTGCAAAAGTGTTTCTGAGTGCCAACACTAAAGCCCATACATTGGAACACATTTCATAGTCAACTGCCACATGAAATTTAGTCACTGAAGATGTTCGGTGCATTTTTTTTTAATGGTCTTTTACCTTCAAGTGAAAGGAACATCAAAATATGTCTCCTTGATGTCTTTGGAGACTTTATTGATAGCAATTGAAGGGTACACATAACGTAGCTAAACTTTGTGCTGCAACTCTTAAAACCTGTAAGAAGTTACAGCTGAATTAGTTCTGGGTTTATGAAAAATAAATGCAAAGCCCAGAGTAAGTTATGCTACATGCTACTTCATTAAAACATTATGTATAGTTTTAAGTTGTCTTTTATTAAGTTATATTTTTGTAATATAAATTTGCTGGCCAATCCCGTTATTGTTCTGATCTGTAATGAATGTTATGGAGATTCTCAGTCATCCAGGTCATGGTTGTCCCAATTGTGTTTTTTCAAAAGGGAACTGGACTTTTTTTTTTCCTCATCTTGGATGAGAAGCGAAATGTCTTCAAGCAAAACAAAGAAAGTCCAGTTGCCTTTTGAAAAACCACCATTGGGACAATCAGTAATGAAATAAGTGTGTGTGTGTGTGTGTGTGTGTGTGTGTGTGTGTGTGTGTGTTTAGGTCTTATCAAATTGCTCAGTTCCTCCATATTCCCTACTTGGACAGCCATTCGGCAATCTATGTCAAACCTTGCTATCCCATTTTTTTTATTGGCAGGGAAGGTCCAGGAGCGAGCATAGAAGCCTGAAACCTTCTCCTATTAGCCCATGTTGGTCAGTCTAGTTTCTACAGATTTCCCTTGGCTTCAGTGGACAATCCAGAGAGTGATTCTAACCATTCCTAGACCTCTCCATTATTGTCAGTGTCACACCTCATCCTTTATTTTATAAAGTGTTCACAAGATTTGTAATTCTACTTTCAAAGCATGTGTAGTGCAGGGCTTACAGTTGACGTCGCGGCGAGAACGGCTGGAAAATAGTGGGCTCTGCCGAGCCTTGCAAAATCCAGCCGGTAACCACTGTTGGGAGACCCTACGGGGTCATAGCCGCCTTGTAGGGGCGGTGAAGGAAGGAGAGGCGCTTTGCTGACCACAAGGAACTCGCAATTTCCTCGTTAGGTCCAAAGCAAGCTCTCCCGAATGGCAGCAGGGATGACAGCCGTTTTTGGCAGTCACAAAGCTGGGACAACCAGGACCGTAAAATTTGTGCTGGAGCGGATCGTGGACAGAGAATTGAAACTGGGTGAGATAATTACCAACTTTTACTCTAAAGACCTGATTTAAGTACAAGAATTTTAAAAGAGAACTTCCAGGCCAAAGAAAGCGGTGATTAAATACATGGAGAGGGGAAAAAACTGAAAATCAAGAGGTGAAAAAAGCCCAAGGGAAGCTTTAAAACACAGAAAGCCTGAAAAAAGCTTAAATAATTTGAAAGGTGATTTTCGGGAGAAACTGTCTTGCTTATTTGTATTTCTAAACCCCCTGGATTTATCGGATAATCAGCTGTTTTTGACAGATTGTTTAACGTTGGATTTGGGAACAAGAGAGCCATCTACTGGAAGAAGAGAAGTACTACAGCACTATAGCTGCAGTATACTTAGTGAAAGTGAACTCAATACACACAAAGTCTAATACACAGAATAGAAGTAACAACATCTGGAAGACGGCCTGACCTTGACTTTATGTTAGAAGACTTGGAGAATCTGAGAATACTTAATGAGTTTTTTCCCCTTCTGAAGATTTCTAAAAGGAACTAATTTGCAAATAACTAAATTTCATTAAAATTGGCTATTGGATTATGGATCTGAAAGATTGGAGGAATCTAGTGGATTAATTTGGATTTGGACTATTAATGTTATTTAACAGAACATTCTACGAGACAAAAGAAGAAAGGTGATAGAAGAGAAAAGAAGGAAAGTTAAATAAGACTTTAACATTTGGACAATTGGGAAGATATATAATTGGATAAGGCTATAAATGACTACAGAATTTTAAAGACTGGGTTTTGGAGTTATAATTATGGGATTGATGAAATTTTATTAAGCAGGAGGTTTTAAATATTGAGACGTTGGAACTATAGAAATATACTGAGTAATTGTTATATTAAATTATTATAAAATGGATTTACAGCAGCGGTGGGTTGCTCCCGGTTTGGCCCGGTTCTGCGAACCAGTAGTGGCAGCAGCCAGAAGCTCCAATCAAATCAAATTGAGATGCAAGAAGCTAAAAATAAAGAAGAGAAAGGATTAATGAGTAGGAATCAATTAGATAACTCCTTAAAAGTTTATAATAGAACAGAGAGAAAAAAGAAAAATCTCTTCAAAAAAAAGAAAGATTTAGAGGAAAAAAAGAAAAATTTATTTTAAAAAGAAAAGGAAGTCTTGTTGATGGGTGTTCAAACAATACAGCAGAAAGAGACAAAGGGCGCCCAGAAGGGAATGTTCAGTAGGCGCAAATATATCAAAAAGAGCTACAAGATTCCAAGAGAGAGAGATAAAAGGCTGATTAAAAAGTCAATAAATAATGGAATTTCAAAAAGGTTAAGAGATGATGGATAATGAGAAAATATATTAATAAAATGGAAAAATACAAATAGGGAAAATAGTAGTGTATGTATATATATATATATAATATATATATAAATATATATATATTTCATTATTTTTATATTTTTACTTTGAAATTTTCAA
>QLTV01000462.1:1281179-1305257 GCA_003457575.1 Thermophis baileyi
ATATTAATACAATGGAAAAATACCACAAACAAACATATATATATATATATTAACAGATAATACAGCTTATTATAACTAAAAATAAGTTAAACTTAGTAGATGGAAATTTAGGATTAGGTAATCTAATTGTATTATCAACATTAATAGTGTGTTAAAGTATATTGTGAATTTAAAATATTAAGGATTAGAAATTGTGGGGATTTTGAGATACACTCCTGGGATTGATTAAGTATTGTTAATATTTGGCTTTATTAGTAATCCTACACATTTGGAATATTGAAGTTATGGTGGAATAATGAGTAATTCTTAAAATATTAAATATTAGTAATTTAGTAACAAATACATGGCGCAAAGAAATGTTATGTTTAAATGAATTAATGGGAAAAATGTTAAAGAATTATAAAGAGAGAATAGTATTGTTGAAGTTGGAAAATTAGGATTACACATACTTATTTGTATTATTGTTGTTAGCTTTGTTTAAAAAAGATTTGACCCAGTCAATGCACTGTCCACAAAATATGTATGGTGTGAAAAGAAAACTGCAAATAAAACATGTTAAAAAAAAAAAGTGCAGAATCTCCAGGGTGAATGATTACTGCAGAGGGAAGAAACAGAAGGATTTTTGTTTTCACTTTATACTATGTCACCAAACTACCATGCATAATTTAGCTGTTTATTTAATTCTTTGATTCTGTAGAGCTGTACCAATGTCCTTTCAATGACACTAAATGCCTTTAGAATTCATGCCATTAGGGAAATGCAGAAGGTTCAAGGTTGTGTAGTGATTGCTTTCCGATTTCTCCTCCTTCCTCAATTAAATATAGGTCCATCCCCACCTCCTTCAAGGTGCCATTGATCCTTACGCAGGTTTGGATCCGTTCTTGTGGTGTGGCAGGACATTCCGCTTGGGCCAGCTGTGCAAGATTGCATCTGAAAGCCCTGGAGAATTTGAACTTGCAGGTATCTGGAGCAGGGAGTGGGCCATCCCACCTCTTTACCCCCATTGTTGGGTTGTTCAATTTGCTTTCCTGGCCTTGATGGCATTTTCAAAGGTTTGAAAGGGCTTCTCTCTAGAGATCTGTGGGATGGAGCTTTGGAAACCAAGATACGGTGTCCCTTATGCGGATTCAGGATGCATTAACAGGCTCACCACTCTTAGCTGAAAGCCTCTGGTTCCCTGCAATTGATACTTTGCATTATGCCTGGAAAAGCAACCACTGCATGTTTTAGGAGTGGCTGTGAACTCCAGTCTGCACAGAATGTGTGACTAGGCAACACCAAAGTAATCATGGTCAGTTCATCATGGGCTGTCTATTCTCATAACAAGAACTTGAAGATAACCAGGCATGAAGCTTTCCTTCTCAGACCGACTGCTAGGTTCAGCCGGGTGCTGCTGTTCTTGTGTTTGGCAGAAGGTTGACTAAAATATGTATGAAAATGATGAAACTTTGGACAAATAAGATTTGTTTATGCTAAACAAGATGGTTTTCTGAAAATGTTCCAGGACATAAATTAAGCAAATTTTCCTCCCAAATCTCCATCAGATGATGTCTTAAGCAAAAAAAAAAAAAATTCTTCTTCCATTCAATTGTGCCCAATTCTCAGAGGCTGCCTGGACAAGTCCTGGATATTTTCTTGGCAAAGTTTTTTCAAAAGTGGTTTGCCCTTTCCTCTTCCTAGGGCTGAAAAAATGCAATTTGCCCAAGGTGACCCTGCTGCTTTTGTGCCCAAGGTAGGATTAAAATACCTAGTCTCCTCTCTGACCAAACCTGTAGCTCAACAATTCAGGACAGGGGTGAAATGCTACCGGTTCGGACCGGTTCGGAAGAACTGTTAGTGGACATGTGGCCTGGTTTGCTGAATCGGTAGTGATGGCTGGCTGGCCACACCCCCGAACCGGTCCCCCAGTCGCCGCTCGCTCGCCCTGCAAGCAGATGTCCCGGGGCTGCACATGCGGTGTGCAGACTTTGATCTATCCCCGTTTCTCCTTGGCGCGCTGCCTTGGCACGCAGCCCAGCCTCCAACTCCCCAGATGCTCTTTCCCAGGCAGAAGTGACATTGCAGTCCACACGACAATCCAGAGAAAGGGGCAAAGCGGCGCCCCAGCAACGGAAGAGTTGCCACAATAGAGTCAGCCAGAACCTGGCTCATCTTCCCCTGCCTGAAAGGAGACCGGTCGGGTACAGCGAGTCCACAAGCACAGGGCTTGAGCAGCAGCCAGGCACAGCCAGCCCATCCCTGTCAGTGCGCACGCAGTGGCCGAGGCTTTCCAGGCACCCTTGGCCTACTTTGCAGGAGGTGAGCCAGATGGAGAGTGGGGAAGAAGGCGAGAAAGCGTGCCCAGCCACTTACCACTTTGCTCCCCTAGGAAGACCAATTTGAATTTTCTAAGCAGGTTCCCGAAATCGCCTCCCCTAGTCATGATGCGCCTGGCTCGGCAGAGGGCTGCGCCGGGAGGAAAGTGAGGGCAGGGCGGGGAGAAGCAGCATCTGCAGACTGGCTCCTTTGCTCAGGGCAACCCTAGCACTCCCTTGCCCTTGCCTCACCGACCTCGGCATTCTACAGGGGAGTCGCCAGAGCCAGGCACAGCCTGCGCTTGATGGGCAAGGATGCGAGTCCACACCGGAGGAGGGCTGTGGGAGATGCTGGAGCGAGCGCGCTGCTCTCGGCCAGCCTGATGTCATGCTGGAGCACCAGCAATCCAATGCGCTGTGCATGTGCAGCAGCCCTGGGACATCCGCTTGCCATCCCAGAGCGGCGGCACCGCTGCCACCACTCTCAGCCCCATAGCAGCAGCAGCAGAAGGTAAGGCTGATGCTGGAGGTGGGGGGAAGAAAGACCCGCTGCGTTCATCCGAGGAGCCGCTTCAGAGGGACATGGCGAGGCTCGCTCGGCTTTTGGGCCTGGCACGCTTGGCTTCCACGGGGCCTTTGGCCACCTGCCGCCTGCTTGCCTTCCCCTCCGCCTCGGGTCCCATTCCCCGCATCCAGCCCATGACAAGGGGACGCGCCACTGCTGGGTCGGCCCTCCCGCCCTCCCAGAGCACTTTCTTTCTTCTCCCGCTGCCAAGAGAAAGAGAGAAAGAAAGAGAAAGAAAGAAGGAAAGAAAAAGGAAGGAAAGGGAGAGAGAGAGAGAGAAAAAGAAAGAGAGACAGAGACAAGAAAAAAGAGAAAGAAAAAGAAAGAAAGAAAAAGAGAGAAAGAAAGAGAAAGAGAAAGAGAAAGAAAGAAAAAAAGAAAGAAAGAAAGAAAGAAAGAAAGAAAGAAAGAAAGAAAGAAAGAAAGAAAGAAAAAGAGAGAAAAAAAAAAAGAAAGAGGAAGGGAGAGAGAGAGACAAGAAAGAAAGAAAGAAAGAAAGAAAGAAAGAAAGAAAGAAAGAAAGAAAGAAAGAAAGAAAGAAAGAAAGAAAGAAAGAAAGAAAGAAAGAAAGAAAGAAAGAAAGAAAGAAAGAAAACTTATGACCATAATCGAGCCCAAAATTTTGGTTGCTAAGCAAAAGCATTGTTAAGTGAGTTTCACCACATTTTACAAGTTGGCCACGCCCACACAGTCACATGACCACCAAGCCACGCCCACCAAGCCACACCCACAGAACCGGTAGGGAAAATTTTTAGATTTCACCACTGATTCAGGACAAATGGTATATACTGTACTGTTCCAACCTGTTCTGTTCCCAAAAATCAAATAGAAGTAGAAACCTAAATTTACCTGACCTTTAAAGACAGGAAAGTGATTGGAAGGAATGATGTGTCCAAGATTGTATGACACGTCCAGGTTGGAACTCAACAAGGACAGCCAGATTTACTCTGGATACGAACTTTCAGCACACAAAAAAGTCAAGAAAGAGATTGGAAGATGTATCCAGGATATGAACTTATAGCACAAAAAAAGTGCTGAAACTGTGTATCTCAGACACCAAGCCTACTAACTGCAAGTGGTAACAAAACACAAAATTTTCATACTCTTAGCAATTGAACCCCAAAGGAAACAAAAAATGGACATAAGCAAGACTGGGCGGAAATATACAAGTGGCCCTGAAGAAAGAGATTTGGGGGCAGTTCTAGGAACCAATCACAAACAAGATGATTATTAATAATAAAGCACTATGTGATGTGATTAAAGCATAAAGACAAATATTTGGAAAGATTAGTGAACAATTCAACATGAATATATGTGACATTCTCTTCGTTGTTTCACATAGTTTTCGTATATCTTTAAGGAAGGCTTATTATGGTGATGTAAGAGGACTGCTCACCGTTACATTTTCAATGCATTATGTGCTCATATCTAAGAATTATAGATGCAACAATTACAATCAATGTCTTTATTAGTCATTGACCAGCCTTTATATAAAAAAATACAGTAAAAGGAGAAAGTTTAATATAATTATTAGTTATTAGGGAAGGAAAAAATAATGGAATGATAAAACAAGTGTATCTAATTAAAACATTTTGCACAGTTGTTTTACTTGGAGAACATATTTGGTGAACATGTGAGTGTAGGGCTTGCCACCTTTAAAAAAGATAAACATAAAATTTATCTGTATGGTGCTCATATTTGGAAATGATTGGGGTAATCAGAGCACATCTTGGGGCATCACAGAAAGGGCACCATATGAGAATGTGGGTTAGAATTTCTACCTCCCTGGAACCACAAGGGCAAAGTCTCTGTGAATAAGGGGTCCCGTGAAATCTTCCCTCCGGTAGAGCTGATGGGAGGGCATCAAATCTGGCTCTAGAAAAAAAAACCCACATCTATATTTGCTTCATGTTAAATTGTGTAAGTACCCTGCAATAGAGGGCTTGTGACTGTCTGGATTTCATTAGCTCAGGATACAGGATACAGTCTCCCCCAGGAGTTTTACACTTGTGGTAGTGAGGATAGGGATATATCCATCACATAGGTGTTAGCATGTGGGTCTCAATCAAGGCCTTGGAAGTGATGTACCCAGGTACTTACATGGGAGTTGTGAAATGTTGTAATTGGAACAGTTTGTTATACTATGCCAAATTAGGGAGGGGTTTCTGGACTTTGTGGCTTTGATTAGCTGTCACCAATTTTTCACTGATAATGCTTTTATTTCTTTCTGTGCAAGGTCACATATTTTTTGCTTCTTAAGAATTTGGGTGGAATCTGGTGAGTTGGCCTTGAGGAAATTAATATAGGATTCCAGTAGTGCTGCTTTAGGGCAATATAGGCTTTATCAAACCATTGATAAAGTATTTCTGTTGTCCCTTCCTGATTGGATTGCCTTTGCATGCAAAAATATTTATTCTTTATTTCAAACCATTTATATGGTCAACTCTCTCACAAGCAACCGTTCTGGCCATCTACCATTTTTTTTAAAAAATGAATAAAATGGCAAAAACAAACTTATAAATAGACATAATGCAGAATGAAACAGATATCAGGATATAAACAGGCAAAGGTAAATAACAAAAACATTTTACAAACATTCCCTCTATTCCATAAAATGTGACCATGACTGAACCATCCTAGTCATGGGAAATAACATTCCAAACAAATTATTCAAAGAAATGTGTCCTCCTGTTTGCAGAATCCAAAAAAGTCAGCACTCTAAATAGTTTGAACTGGTATCCTTTCCAAACACCCAGCCAATATGAAGATTCCCTGAAAGGAAGAAATAGAGAAAAAGATTCTAAAAGTTCGGGAACTCTCAAATATGTAACATCTAGCTTATTTCTGCAGCTTATAATATGCAAATATGTAATGATTTCTTGAACTGAGCATTTCTAGAAAATTGAATGAATTCTATAAATGCTCAAAGTAGCTTTGATCAATGTTCTATAAGAGATCAATATAATATTGTGTCTGTTGCTCTTGGCTTCTCTGGGAGCAAGAGAAAAGTATCTTGCTAGCTATAGAAATAACAAAACTATCAGTGTTGTCATATTATAAGCAGAAGCAACAATCCTAAAGAACAGGAGGAAGAGCCACACTAAGGCCATGTTCAGATAAAAAAAAATATATCTGCGTCTGCGGCAGATCTGTAACATGATCAAGCTTCTCAAGCAAGACCCTCCCTAGTTCTCACAAAGATAAGGGGGGTGGGGAGAGATTAAAGCACATTCAGATTTGAAAGACCCTGTTTCCATAACCCTATAATAAAAGTAGCATTAGCATATGGAACTTAGGTTTACATTGCAAGACAACAGAGATGTGACATCAACATTCAGTCCTATTTTATCTTTTCCTACAAACACAACCTATATGGCATAAAGCCTAGTTTATGTGTACCCAGATGTTTATTTAAGGAAAACAGTATCTACTTGCTAATTCGTTAATGGCTGTATCACCACCCTGGCCCACCCAAGGATTTCGATTGGTCCTTCGTGCATTATAAAATGGAAATGAAGAGTAGAGCTCTGTGACATTTTATGTTGTCTTTACAGTGTTTGTCTTCAACAATTAAAGAACTTTTTAAAATTTATTCAATTTAGGTGCCACCTGACTCCAGCTTGCTACATCTCAAAGACCATCACCAGTCATGAAGGTTTCAGTCCTCCTTCTACTGGCAGCAATTGCCTTTGCCTTGGTGTCTTCAGGTAAGTAAGTGACATTCAGATACTCTGTTGTGGTAGGATTAGGGAGCTCTTTGAACCAGATGGAGTGTGAGTGGTCTCCTAGACAGTGCTGAAGTCTCACTTCCAATATCTGTCATCTCTGATCTTGAATGGAATGGGACAATTTTCCCCAGGCAACTTGCCCTGGGACAATACACTAAGGGCCAATTCAACAACTCAATTTATTTATTTAAAATATTTTTTTAAATATTTTAATTTTTGTCATTCACATTTCATTTTATCCCTCCTTTTGCATTCTTTCTTTAATTATTCTATTCTTTTTTTATATATATTCTTTTTTATTATACATTTTCTTTTGTTATACATCACGTTTCCATTTCTGCAACGATAGTGTACTGTCTGTATCAAATCTCTTTTGAATACACATATTATACACCATAATTATAGCCATTATTCTCATAATATATACAATATAATCTTCACTTCTAGTCGCTCTATACAATTTAATCTGTAATCAAACATAATCCAATGATAATATTGCTTATAGTGTTATGCTTATATATAATCTATATATACATTTACCTCTATTTTTTTTAATCATATTTAATTATAAATTTACTAACTTCTGCTTCTCTTTTCTAACCATTTATAAAATAAGTCCCATGTTAAATAATACTCTGTTTCCTCTTTATCCTTAATTTTCATCGTTAACCTGTCCATTTCGGCGCAGTCTAGTATTTTCTTTATTACATTTTCATCTATAGGTATACTTTTGTTTTTCCAGTTTTGTGCGTACATAATTCTCGCTGCCGTTATTACATGTAATATTTATATTTAATATTCTTTTGTTGTATTTCCCCGGTAGTATACCTAGTAAGAACAATTCTGGTTTTAAATCTATTTGTTGTGCTATCATTTCTTCTAACCACCTTTTTATCTTTAACCAATATTTTTTTGCCATTGGACAAGTCCACCACATATGGTAATAGGACCCCGGTATCTGTTTACATTTCCAGCACACTGGCGATGTGTTTTGGAACATCTTTGCCTTTCTTTCTGGTGGTAAATGCCATCTGTAGAACATTTTGTAAAGGTTTTCTTTGTATGCTGTTGACATCGTTAGTTTGTAATTTCTTTCCCAAAGTTTTTGCCAATTGTCTAGTTCTATATTATATCCAAAATTTTTGGCCCATACTATCATAGTTTCTTTTACATGTTCTTCTTCCATTTTAAAGTTCAATAGGTAATTATAAATTTTATTTATTAATTTGTCATTTGTCCCTAGAAATATCTGATCTAATTCTAGGGGTTCCTTGTAAAATCTATATACTGTATTTCTGCATCTTTCTTGTGTCTCGTTTGTATTTGAATATATGGCCACCAGGCCAAATCGATTCCTTGATTTGTTAGTTCCTGTTTTGATTTTGTTAAGTATTGAGACTTATTAAGACTGCATTGAAACTGCATGGTTTACTGTCAGGTCCTCCATTCAGGCGGGAAAATGGAGAGACCTGATTGGCTAGCTCCACTGACAGCTCTCTATATAAAGCCGGCTGTCAGATTGGAGTGCTGCTGGAGTCTGTACATAGTGTCAATAAAGAGCTGTTGAATTCTACCAAGTCTGAAGCCTCTTCTGTCCCACAACTTAACACTGGCGACGAAGGTGGGATTTCAGAAGAGCAATTAAAGCTGAAGACACTGAAGACCCAGCCCGGCGGCAAACGAGCGGCAGCCATTTTCCAGCGGGAAATTTGAACCGCGAGGTGCCGAAAATGTCAGCGTTCCACCTGCCGACCCCATTCGACTCGACGAAAGAAAACTGGGGGTCCTACATGACCCGATTCTGCTGTTTCCTGGAGGCCAACGATCTCACCAGCCTGTCAGATAACAGGAAGCAAGCCCTATTCCTTAGCCACTGCAGCCATGAGGTCTTTGACACGGCCGAGTCGCTCTCCGAGCCTACCCCGGTCGAGACAGTTCCATGGCCAACACTACAAAATCTCCTACAGACCCACTACGCTCCGATGCCATCCAAGATGGTCTGAAGACACGAATTCCGGCAAAGACTCCAACAAGAAGGGGAGTCCATCAACCAATATCTGGCTGCGCTCCGGAAGGCCGCCACGCACTGCGATGTTAGAGACCTTGATGACATCCTCCTAGACCAGCTCATCTATGGAGTCCAGGACCTGAGGCTACAACGGCACTTGTTGGCCAAATCAAATTTGATGCTACAAACGGCCCTAGACGAAGCCAGAGCCACCGAGGTGTCCAACAAGGGAGCTGACATGCTGCATTGGCGCCAGGCCCCCCAGCCCCCAAAGAAGACGGCGACGCCAGTACATGAGAACAGGTGCCCAGACGAGCCATCCGATGACAGCGAGGAGGAAGAGGTTTTCCGAACGGAGCGGCGCCGTGGCACCGACAAGCCAAAGCTTCATCTGTGCTCCAGCTGTGGTGGTCAGCACCTATGGGCATCCTGCAAGTATAGGGACGCCATTTGTCACCGTTGCGGCCGAACAGGACACCTCGCAAGAGTCTGCCGGGCTAGTCAGCCATCAGGACTGCCTGCCTCCACAGACTTCAAGGAACCAGAGGCTAGGCGAGCACCCAGGCGGGAGCCATGGCAGCCCAGGCACAGAGCTGAGGGGAACTGTCACCCTTAGGCCAACCAGACGAGGATCGGGCAGGCCAGCACCCCGCTCCGTAAGAAGATTCACGTCAATGTGCGAATCGAGGGGTGCCCCTGCAAAATGGAGGTTGACACTGAATCCTCCATATCAATAATATCCTGAGCCGCTATCAAGAAAGCCATCCCGGCACTCCGCCAACAGCAACTACAGCACCAGCCACTAAGACTCAACGATTATCAGGGAAATAAAATCCCTGTAGTGGGCTGGGGAAGTTTCCGGGTGCAGTTTGCCAAGTTCAATGGCCATCTCCCCCTCACGGTGGTTCGGGGGAGCCTCCCTACACTCCTGGTCCTAGACTGGTTCGACGCATTGGTGTGACTGGTATCAACAAGGTGTCCGGAAGCTGCGCTGACGACCTGCTTCGCGAATTCCAGGACGTCTTTGAAACAAAGCTTGGCAAGTATGTGGGCACGCCAATCTCCTTTAGCCTAGACCCCAAGATTGCCCCCATCAGACTGAAGCCGCACAGGGTGCCCTTTGCCCTGAAACCTAAAATCGACCAAGAACTCGATAAACTTATCAGTCAGTGGGTTCTCGAGCCCGTAGACCATGCCCATTGGGAGACCCCAATTGTCACCCCGATTAAAAGTGATGGGTCAATCCGCATCTGCGCAGACTATAAGTGCACCATCAACAAGAGCACTTACCCTGTGCCAGTAGTCCAGCACCTTTTACATAATTTGGGCCCTGGCACCATTTTTGCAAAGCTGGACCTCGCGCAGGCATACCAACAGTTGCCGGTAGATGGCGCTACGGCAGAGGCGCAAACTATTGTAACGCATCGGGGGGCATTCAAGTGTCATCGCCTCCAATTCGGAGTCAGCATAGCCCCAGGGATTTTCCAGGGCATTATGGAGCGGCTGTTGCTCAAGATCCCTGGGGTTGTGCCCTATTTCGATGATGTGCTAATCACGGCCACTGATGAGCAGCAGCTGGTAGCCAGGCTGCGTGAGGTCCTGAGCAGGTTCCGAGCTGCTGGACTTAAAGTTAAATGGAGCAAATGCCAGATAGGGGTCCCTGAGGTTGAATTCCTGGGGTATCACATCAACAGCAAGGGCATTCACCCCACTACCAGCAAGGCCAGGGCCATCAAAGAAGCCCCGGTGCCCACTAACGAATCTGAGCTGCAGGCTTTTCTGGGCTTGATAAATTTCTATAGCATGTTCCTCAAGGACAAAGCGACCGTGGCAGAGCCTTTGCATAGGCTGCTGGCCAAGAAGACTACCTGGGTGTGGGGGCATGCTGAGGCTGCCGCCTTCGTGGCTGTCAAACGCCTCCTATCGGAAGACAGCTTCCTCATCCAGTTTAACGAGACTCTGCCTGTTGTACTGGTGTGCGACGCCTCTCCTTTCAGGGTCGGGGCTGTGCTCAGCCACTGTCTGCCCGATGGAAGGGACGCTCCAGTCGCCTACTTCTCGCGGACGCTTTCCAGCACCGAACGCAATTACAGCCAGCTTGATCGCGAAGCCCTGGCTGCGGTTGCTGGTGTGAAGCGTTTCCACGAGTACTTGTTTGGACGAGACTTTGAGCTGGTCACTGACCATAAGCCCTTGTTAGGGCTGATTGCTGGGGATCGCCCCACGCCTGTCTCCCTGTCACCGCGCCTCACCAGATGGACTATTTTCCTGTCGGTGTACTCCTACCGCCTCACCCATCGCCCCGGACGCTCTCTTGGGCATGCTGATGCCCTTAGCCAATGTCCCTTGCCGGACCGTGTGGACGACCCCACTCTGGGCATTCCCGTCCTTCTTATTGACTGCCTGGACTCAGGGTTGGTTACCTCGGCTGAGGTGGCTGCCCACTCTGCCAAGGACCCTGTGTTCCGCACACTTCTGAACAGGGTGTGGAGGGGGTGGCCTCAAGGGCCTGTCAAACCTGAGTTCAAACCTTATGCCAGCAGGCAGCACGAAATATCGGCGCAAGGGGGGTTTTTGCTATGGGGAGATAGAGTCCTCGTGCCTCCATCGCTTCGAGAGGCAATACTAAGGGCATTACATGAGGGGCACCCAGGGGTGGTTTGAATGAAAGCTCTGGCCAGGAGCTACGTGTGGTGGCCTTACATGGATAGGCAAATTGAGGAGTGGGTAGCAGGTTGCACTCCCTGCCAAGAGTCGAGAGCCGCCCCACCGAAAGCCCTGGCACAGGAATGGGACAGGCCCAGAGCACCCTGGTCCCGACTGCACATCGACTTCGCCGGGCCATTCCATGGGCAGACATTCCTCGTGGTGGTAGACGCTTACTCTAAATGGTTAGAGATAATTCTTATGGGGTCTACCACTGCCGAAGCCACTATCAGGGCACTCAGGAAGCTATTCGCCACACACGGACTACCCGATGTGTTGGTCTCAGATAATGGGCCACAATTCACGGCCACTCCATTTGAGGGCTTCCTGGCAGAACTTGGGGTCCGACACGCACTTGTCGCCCCGTTCCATCCATCGAGTAATGGTCAGGCGGAACGCATGGTGCTGTTGTGGCCCGCCAGCATCCCGTGCCGGTGCTCATGGATCCTGAGGACGATCAGGCGGTTGTGGCATGGTACCATCGGCCCGGGCACCTGGCGCCCGAGTCAGGGAGCGAGGAGGACGATGAGGCGGTTGTGGCACGGTACCATCGGCCCATATACCTGGCACCCGAGTCAGAGAGCGAGGAGGCTGAGAGTCAACCAGGGCCTTCTGTACCTCCTGAGGAGCCCATCAGGGCCAAAGAAGAAGAGGAGGAGCCTCTTCTTCTCAATGCTCAGGCACACAGGGCTGCTAGAAGGCAAGAGTGGCTACTCAGGAGGAGGTCTCCTCGAGAGTAGAGCTGCAGGCTAAGTGGCCACACCCTTAGACTATTTAAGTTCTGACCACGCTGAGACGTGTTGCAGGAAACAACCGTTCGATATCCCTCTTGAACTTTGTGACTCCAGTCTGCTCGTATACCTGTTCCAGTACAGGTCTTGTTTCCTGCATTCCAAGTTCTGGGAGTTTTGCCAGAGACCGTAAGAGCTGTTCCTTTATCTATTGGACTCCGGCCAGCTGTTAAGATTACATATTAACAAGCTGGAGCTTTGAAAAAAAAGACTATTCTGCCTTTATTTTGTGTTCCCCGACTCCTAAGAAATTATTAGGAGATCTTTCTTCTTAGTAAAAGAACAGTGTTTGGCAGTTTGTGTGTGCGTATTATTGGTGGCTCGTCGCTGGGGGCAGAACAGGTCCGAGCGGCCAAAGAAGCACTAGGTCGGCTTGGCCCAGGGGACTGGCAAGCCAGGGTAGACACCTTCTTGCTAGCCCAGCATATAACCCCTAGTGTGGCCACAGGGAGAAGCCCGGCCGAGCTATTAATGGGCCGGCGGCTTCGGTCTAAGCTAGATAGATTTCACCCTAGCTACTCACAACAAAAATCAGAGCTAGCTAACAACAACCGCACAAGGTCCTTCACAATCGGAGACTTAGTCTTCGCCAAAAACTTCTCAGAAGGCGCACAATGGTTACCGGGAGAAGTAATAGAAATCTCAGGACCCAGGTCATATGTAGTCCTAATTCCAGATGGAAGAAAATGGCAGCGGCATATAGACCAACTGCGCAGCCGCCAACTACCCAATGCTGACTACAGTGAAATTAATAAAGATCAAATCCATTCCTATCCCTCTACAGCTGAATACTACCCGAGGGAGGCGGAGCACTTACTTGGGGAACCGGAGATCCAGCGCTGTCCCAGTCACGAACCGGTTCCGGGTAATTCCAAGACCCCGCCCGAAAGCTTCTCAGAGCTTCCACAGGCGGAGCTAGAGAGAGAACAGGACCCATCCTCTCTGCTCGACGCCGATTGCTCAACTGAGCTGCGCAGGTCCACTAGGGTCTCTAAACGCCCCTCCTACTTACGGGACTACGTATGTTAATGGTTGGTTCAAACCAAGAGGGGAGGGGTGTTAAGTATTGAGACTTATTAAGACTGCATTGAAACTGCATGGTTTACTGTCAGATCCTCCATTCAGGCGGGAAAATGGAGAGACCTGATTGGCTAGCTCCACTGACAGCTCTCTATATAAAGCCGGCTGTCAGATTGGAGTGCTGCTGGAGTCTGTACATAGTGTCAATAAAGAGCTGTTGAATTCTACCAAGTCTGAAGCCTCTTCTGTCCCACAACTTAACAGATTTTAAGTCCCCTTGTTCGTTTAGGATGTCTTTGTACCTTACAATTTTTTCCAGTTCTAGAACATTAGGATATATTAGCGCTTCCATTGTGGATAGTCAGACCGGTATTTTCATGTAATGATTCTGTTTGATTTTTTTTCCCATACTGAAAGCAGATCATTTCTGCTTTAGGTCTTTATTTGTTGTAATAATTTAATGTAGTTGTCCTCTCTGATGGTTGTACATCTTGCTGTTAGCCAAATTCCCAAGTATTTAACTTTTTTAATTATCTGCATGTCCATCTTTTCCGTCAGTTTATTTTTCTGTTTGTTTGTAAGATTCTTTGTCAATATCTTAGTCTTTTCCTTGTTTATTTTTAGTCCTGCCACCTCACCAAACTCTTCTATTCTTTTTATTAATTAGGGTCCTGTTTTAGCGCTTCCATTGTGGATAGTCAGACCGGTATTTTCATGTAATGATTCTGTTTGATTTTTTTTCCCATACTGAAAGCAGAGCATTCCTGATATAGTGCCTTTGGAAATTTATTAATTAGGGTCCTGTTTCTAGGGGTTCCTCCAAAATAAATACTAAGTTGTCTGCGAATGCTTGTACTTTGTAATGTTCTTTTTTTATTTCCAAACCTTTTATTTCTGGATCTTGTCTGATCTTTCTAAACAAGACTTCCAGGGTTAGTATGAATAATAGAGGAGATAGTGGACATCCTTGTCTTGTGCCTTTGCTTATGTTAAAAAATTTTGTTATTTCCCTGTTTACTATCACTTTCGCCATTTGTTTGGAATATATTGCTTGGATCATATTTACGAAGTTTTCACCAAAGTCCATACCTTTCAATTGTAGCGTCATAAACTGCCAGCTCATATTATCAAAGGCTTTTTGTGCATCCAAGAAAATCAATGCTAGCTGTTTTTCAGAATGGGCTTCGTAATATTCCAATACGTTCAAGATAATCCTTTTTCAGTTGTCTTTTAGGTAGGAAACCATTCTGGTCAGGAATGTATAAATTCGTTTAAAAATCTTTTTAATCTCTCTGAAATGATAGAGGCATATATTTTATAGTCTACATTTAATAATGATATTGGTCTGTAGTTTTTTATCTGTTGAGAATCTGTATCTTCCTTTGGTATTAATGTAATATATGCTTCTATTCGTGTTTTGGGGAGTTTGGCCTTTGATAGCACTTCATTATAGACTTCCAGCATTGACAGTCCTAGTACCTCTTGTAGATTTTTATAGAGTTCTGCCGGAAGCCCATCTGGTCCAGGTGTTTTATTGTTTTTTTGTCTTTTAAATGCTTCTGTTATTTCCATTGTCGTTATTCTTTTATTTAACATTGTTCTCACTGTGTCTGGTATTTTAGGTAGACCAGCCTTTTCCAAATATTGTTTTATTGTATCTTTTGACATTTTTTCTTGACATTTTTCCTAAAAAATTCCTGGTTTATTTTCTTTTTGTTTTCATTGTGGTGATGGAGAATCCCCTTCTTGTCTACCAGTTTGTATATTATTCTCTTCTCTTTCTCTATTTTCAATTTCTACGCTAGCCATCTACCTGGCTTATTTGCGTTTTCAAAAAAGTTTTGTTTCGCCATTTTAATTTTTTGTGCCATTTCACTTTATACTATTAGATTCAGTTTATGTTTTATTAGATCAATTTTCTCTTTTATCTTATTTTTGGGGGGATCATTCTGCAATTCTGTCTCCAATTTTTTAAGCTCTTCTTGTAGTGTATTGCTTCTTGTAGTGTAGTGTGTAGTCTGTTGTTTCCTTTTTTTTACTTTTTCTTGCTATATATGTTATCACTAACCCTCGGATGTATGCTTTTGCTGTGTCCCAAACAGTTTGCAGTGATGTTTCTTCTTTTCTATTTTCTTTGGAAAAAAATTCAATTTCTTTTCCCATCATTTGTGTGAACTCCTTGTCTTTTAAAATAGTTTGATTCAGTGTCCATCTCGGTTTCTTCCTTTGTCCCTTTCATGTAATTTTTATGAGGTTGTGGTCTGCCCATATGTTCGTTTCTATATCTACCTCAGGGACATCTGTTCTCATTTCTTAATTATTCTATTCTAAAGTGAAGTGTGGAAGAGCAAAATGCATTCAGCTTCTGTAGAAAAATGCCTTTAGCTATTTATTCAAGAATAAACATGCATCTCTTTTTTCTTTCTTTCAAGGACCATATGACATACCTTTAAATGACGGTAAGTATCTTATGAAATATTATAACTTCCACTCCTTAAATACTAGAAGGGCTGCATAGCAAACCCCCATTGCTCCCATTCCCTTTGAGAGGCAGAATTCTGTGTTTCAAGTTCCAGTTCTTAAAACTGAGCCAAATTAGTGCCCTGATAAAAGAACAAGATAGGAGATAGTGAGTTCCAGTCCTGCCTTAGGCACAAAACCAGTTGGGTGAACATGAGCCAGTCATTCTCTCTCAGCCTTGGGAAAGGAGGCAAAGGCAAACCATTTCTGAATCTTGCCAAGAAAATTCCAGTGATTTATCCAGGTAGTTGCCAACAATTGTGACTCAAAGGAGCCAAAAAAAATTCTTTAAAAGGCACTGTTCTCTGACTGTCTCAATGTTGATCTCAGAGACAGGCAAATGGTAGTGATTCAAACATTATCCAACCTCAATCCTATGGAGTCCAAGGGAAGAGGAACAATGTGGGTGAAGAATGGAAGGGATGTAGTTCAGCAAGATCTGAATTCTGCAGTTAATATCCTCTTGTTTGATCAATACAGGCAGTCCTCGGCTTACACCCACAATTGAGCCCCAAATTTATATTGTTAAGTGAGACATTTGTTAAGTGAGTTTTGCCCCATTTTATGACCTTTCTAGTCACAGTTGTTAAGTGAATCACTGTATTTGTAAGTTAGTAACACGGTTGTTAAGTGAATCTGGATTCCCCTTTGACTTTGCTTATAAGAAGATTGCAAAAGCTGTACACATGACACTGAGACACTTCAACCGTCATGTGTGTGTGTGTGTGTGTGTGCACGCGTGCACGCGCACACACACACACACACACACACACACATATATATATATACACACACACACACACACACACACACATACGTACGTATGTATGTATGTATGTATGTATGTATGTATGTATGAGAGAACCGGTTGCCAAAAATCCGAATTTTGATCACATGACCATGGGGATGCTGCAATGGTCATAAGTGAGAAAAATGATCATAAGTCACATTTTTCAGTGCCCTTGTAAATCACAGCCCCTGGGTTAAAGAGAAACACTAATCAATTCTTTGAGGTCCTCTGAAATGCCTACAGTCTACGTTAATTATATCAGGATTGGGTGGTGGAATTCTCGTTAGCAGAGGACAACAGTTGGCTCTTTGTCTCAGGTTATTAATGAGAAAGTGTCTGTCTTGGAGGGAGGGGTTTGGAAATGCAAGTGGAAATCTGAGGGAATTTCACAATGCAAACCCAGAAATATCTTGGGGTGACACAGCAATATTTTTTACTACGGAGTGAATCTGTATTGTGGATCGTGCAATGGCCACAATTAAAATAACATGGTGGAAATTTTCATTACGAATGAAGGTGAATATACGTGTCCCAGGATGATGTTACAGGATCCAATCTAGATCAGTCACTGGGCCTAGAAGTTTTGTCTTCCAAGCTTTCGGAATCATGCTGGAGCCCATCTTCAGGGACCTTCTCTGTGTGCTCTGGACTGTTCTGTGTGTGGTATCTATATGGTGGCTGTTGTGTGAAGCTTTTTAGATATAGAGGATCTAAATCTTTTAGATTTAGATATGAGAACAAATTATGCACTCTCAAGATTGATTGCAGGTGAGAGATACTTCCAATGTAATCTACCATATCCCCTGCACGGATTGCCCCTGTGACTACGTAGGACAGATGAGGAGGAGTTAACCACCAGACTGCAAGAACACAAGCAAGAGGTCGGACAAGGCAAGCCAAACTCATTGGTAGCCTCACATTGCAATAAAGAAGGACATACATTTAATTTTGCAACTACTAAGTTTGTTGGACAAGCAGGCACAAAAACAGCCAGGGAGGTGATTGAAGCCTGGGATATAGGTCCCTCATCAATCAACAAAAGTGCTGATTTACCCCCAGTTTATTAAGTACTTAGGAGGTGGGGGTTTGGCAGCACAAGGAAACAACAGCCAATGACTGAATATCCAGCCATCACCACCCCAATCTACATCTAAAAAGCTACACACAACAGCCACCATATAACTATCACACACAGAGCAGTCCAGAGTACACAGAGAAGTTCCCTGAGGATGGGCTCCAGCATGAGTCCGAAAACTAGGCAGACCTCTAGTCCTGGTGACGAAGCCAGATTGGATCCTGAAATTTTCATTCCACTGGAATAATGGATCACTGATTTTGGGGGCGTTTTTTAAGTTAGTAGATATTAGATACCTTGATTCAAAAAATTGTTGCGGTACGGTGGGCTAACATGCGGGTACACAAAGACAAACCAATAAACACCACTGAGTTTTAGTAGTATTGATAAATACTAGAGCCGTGGTTGCACCGTGGTTAGAATGCAGTATTGCAGGCTAATTCTTTTGACTGCCAGCAGTTTGATTCTCACTGGATCAAGGTTGACTCAGCCTTCCATCCTACCGAGGTGTACGAGCCGAGGTGGCGCAGTGGTTAGAGTGCAGCACTGCAGGCTACTTCAGCTGACTGCTAGCTGCAGTTCGGCGGTTCAAATCTCACCGGCTCAAGGTTGACTCAGCCTTCCATCCTTCTGAGGTGGGTAAAATGAGGACCCAGATTGTTGGGAGCAATATGCTAACTCTGTAAACTGCTTAGAGAGGGCTGTAAAAGCACTATGAAGCGGTATATAAGTCTAACTGCTATTGCTATTGCTATTGCTACCGAGGTCGGTGAAATGAGGACCCAAATCGTTGGGGACAATATGCCGACTTTATAAACTTCTTAGAGAGGGCTGTAAAGCACTGTGAAACAGTATACCAGACTAAGTGGTATTGCTATTACTATTCAAATATTATGATATAAATAATATAACTATAATATAATATACTATTGTCATTACAAAAGACTTAATCACAAAGTTTAGGGACAGAAGAAAGAAGGCCCTGAATGGCCTCCACTTGCAGACATTAGAATCTTTGTAGGACCTTAAAGCCTGGACTTCCTGGGCAAGGACCAAGGACCCAGACAAATTAGAGCATCAATTTCTGATCTCTTATCTAAAGATCATATTTTTTCTTTCTTGGTCAAAGTCTCAGAAATGCATCGGGTTGAACAGAAAGTAGACACACAGGGTATTCCAAGCACAGCTCAACTCTTCAAGTTCCATTGACAGAGAAGAAGGTCTTCACTTCACTGAAGACTAGAAGATGTATCCCGTTCTCCTATCACATGTCCCCTAATTATATGTGTGGCAGCGGGACCTTTAAATGTCCTCCACTTAATAGTCTGGAGAGAAGATGACGGGGGATAATTTTAAAGCTAGTGTCAGCTCATTCTGTGAATTGAATATAGGTTATATTGGCAATCTCAAGGTGAGAAAGAATTCTCGTCCCTTCAATATAGGAATGAGGTTACTCATTTGCTTAATTTGGGAACATAACTTGAGTAGCTTTAAATGAGATTGACATCCGTATTCTCTAATTTTTTTTTTCTTTTTGCCCTAGAGAAAGAAACTCTATCTTCGCTCAACTTGGTAATCAGTAAGTGTCATTGGCTGAAAACTGGTGTTCCTCACTATGAAATGTGTCATAGTGGAAGGTAGACAGAAGAAATCACAACATTCTTGACACAATTCATTGCTGATCTTTCTTTAGGACTCATTTTTAAAGTGGTTCTTTTCTTACTCATGGTCGTGTACAACTTAGCTTTCCCCACCTGAGCAGTGGAATCTTATCCAGAATTATCCTTGCAGATTTAAAAGCTGCTGGGAAGTCACCTTATGTGAATCAGCCTTCGTTCCAATCTTAAGATATTGGAGATTTGAAGTGGCAGTTCCAGTTTTGCTTTGAAAACTGAGAGTGAAACAATTGGATTCAAGTCCCTAAAAGATGTCTTAGAAAAACATATATATATAATTCACCCACAGTGTATCTTAAACATGTATAAAAATATACATGTATAAAACATGTATAATACTGCTGCTTCATTTTGGGAGGGAAAGGGAGGAAAATCCATTCCATCTCCGTGGCTTTTGGATACATCAGATCTGCATATCTCTGATTCACTGGATCAAAGGAACTGACTAACTAACTCTATTTCATGGGCATTATTCAAGTGAGCTTTTGCACTAATAAAATGCTCTTTTAAAGCTTTGCACAAGCCTACAAGATAATCCTTTTGCTAAAGTTAGCAATCTCCTCCTTTCTCCCTCATTACACAGACAGACTGAATTCTGGCAGAGTTACCACTGAGCACAATTTCCACTACTGCCTGCTTCTTTCACAGAGACATCAGCCATTAGAGACCAAGAGGTCTCTTCTGTAAAACCTTTACAGAGCATAACACAGAGTTGGGTTTCATTTATAACACTTAACTGCTCCATCTGTAAAGTCTACAGCCACAATCTTAAAAATTATTCAACATCTTCATTTGGGTTGCGTGTTAGAGCTGTTAATCTTATATTCTCTTAACTTTTACTTTCTGCTGGTCATACACAAAACAATGTGATATTGTAATTATTTGGAATATAACTATTTTTCAATGTTGAAAAAAAAAAACTTTAAACAGCCCTGAGTAGGAAATGCAGCTGTGGTCTCTGACAATTCATTTTTTCTTCTTTCAACCAGCTAGATATCTACGCCGTTCGTCATGTAAGTACCTTAAGCCATGACATCCATTCCCAGGGTCATATTTTCTGTGACGAAAAAAAGAAAAGAGAGAGATTTTAGGAAAAGGGCCTGTTTTAATACACAGCAGGAATCAGTTGGAATGTTTCTCTGTCAAAAATCTCCCTGCCTATTTTTTCCCTTGGCAGCATCATTAATCAGTTCAATAAAGCAGGAATGAGATCCCAGGGATGACTCTCGCAGCATGCTTTTCCCCACTCCCATCCCTGGTTTGAAAAGTCAACAGGGTGATTCTTGACGCAGTTTCTCCCCATTTTGAGGTGGAAAATACACTCACATCATAATGAACCCACTGTGTGGCTTCTCCCTCGAATGCCATGGTTACACACCACACCCTGGCCAGGTCGTTTGGCAGTTCTGAGAAAGTAAAAAGAGTCCTCAACTTACTGGGGAAAGAACAAATGGACAGCAGGCCTGACCCCTGAGCTATAGATTCCTGGTCAAAACAAGCAATGGGGTGGAAAGCTTAACATTCAGAAACCCTCCTTCACCATGACCTTTGCTAACTGGCGGGGGTGGGGGGGGAGTTATTGTTCAGCAAGAAGTATAGAGACCTATGACAACTCACTCTCTCCCTCTCCCTCTCTACCACAGTTGTCCAAAAGGGAGACCACGTGAATCATCCTGCCGAGAGTGGTTGATTTCTCAGGAACCAATACAGATGAAGAACACTTCATTCAATTTCTACACAAAAGAAATTAAGAAATAAAATACAAATGATTCTATCAGTAAAACTGTAGTTACGTATAGCCTCCAAAGTCTCTGAAAAAAATCTATTTTACTCTGCATATCCAATGGGAACTCCCACAATAAAGATCTTACCTTAAGCATGTCAAAGGAATTTCTCAATGGAATGCTTTTCAGAAAGAATGCTGTTATTCCAATGCATTGCTAACATTTGTCCTAAAACTTGTCTCCGCTCAGAAATGCTGTGCAAATTCAGAATATTCTGAAGATTACCTGCCCCAAAATTAGTATTTCTCAAAAGTGCCCCCCAAAATTGTTAGGATAGACATTTAAAATAACATATTGGGAATCAGGCTTGACTAAAACATGCACATGTGCTAAATATGCTAAATATAATTGCCAGAATATTGGATTGAATTGCTCCTTGAATATATAGTAGATGTACACAGGTTGATTTAGACAGATCTTGCTTCCAGATTGATTACAAAGTTCTGTAATTAGTTACAAACTTCAGACTATCACCATTGCTCTAAATGTTTTTATCATATATTATTCCTCTCATTACTACCAACTCTGAAAACACTCATAAGCCGCTCCTCTGGTTTTGCCACCATGATGTCCATTTTTGAGCACACAGTTCTTAATAGCAGCCCAATTAATCTATCAAACTAGCCTAGAGGTTGAAACCTATGGGCGGGGTGGGGTTCTTTCCCAATTGGAAGAAATCCAAAATATCTTCAAAAGGAAAACGCTAGGTACCTCCTTGGGCATCTCTTCTGCTTATCTCAGGGTAGAAGATAGGCTGCCTTCCATCATTGTTAGAATTCATCTACATTGTTGGGGTACAAAAGGAAACTAGAAAGGCTTCCAGAATCCCACTTTTCCAAACTTATATATTATATAGTTGTGGGTCAATGGACCAGAAGTTTATCTCTCCCCCCCCCCATAAAGTATTCCATAGACTCAACAATTATATCCATTAGAAAGCTACAGAATGTAATGTCTAATAAAAATGGATTCAATTCTTTTTCCCATGCTAAATTGACTTTATGGGGAAAACCAATATTAGGGCAAAATGTGATATGGAAAAATTGGATGAAAGCAGGGATATTCACTTTGGATCAATTGCTGAGGATGGATTTTTAGCACATGCTATGCAGAGAATCAAATATCGTCTATCAAATGAAACTTAGTAGCAATATTTACAACTATAACATTTGTTAACAACTTTGTTTGGACCGGTGGCAATTTAAGCTTCTGGGACAGCTGATATACTACAACAACTGTTTAAGTCTTTTAAAACTAAAAGGAACTACTATTAATTTTTATAAACATTTGTTATCAATAAATCAATTTGATATACAATAGTTAAGAGATGAGTGGACTAAAGCAGTGATTCTCAACCTTTTCTTATACAACTTATACAACTTAAATTATACATCTAAAAAGAATACTTAAAATCTATTGGACTCTGTTATGCATGTAAAAAAAAGGATTGTCTAGGTCAGCTTGTTGTTGGAGGTGTAGAAGGACAATGCTTCTTTAAAATACGTATTTTTACAATGTCCTATACTTATTAAGTTGTGGGAGAAAGTAATATACTATACAAATGTGACTACAGAACAAAATCATGGAACTAAACAACTGGACGTAAATGGATTTGTCATGACATTACTATAACTAAAATGCTGAATTTACAACTTTGGAAAGCCCTTTGCAGGTTTATGACTACAGCTGCCAATGGTCATCTCCACATGTTGCTTTGCAACTCCCCCATTGCCATAGGGCTCAATGAATTAAGTCTAGAATGAGATCATTTGCAGCTGAGTTGTAGAAGATGAAGATGAAATGCACAACAAAAAATTGTGTATGATTGAGTTTTAAGAGGAAGAGGCGTTATATGTGGACAGTCCCAATCACTCAGCAGAAAAGACCTCCATCCAGAGGCATTGAGAACCGATTTGGCTGGAAAACTCTCCTGCTGCCGTCGACGCCCAGTGCCATGTTTTCAATGTTCCACAACACCTGGTGGGCCTGCCAGGGCCAGACCTCACAACCTCGGATAGACAACTCCACTATCTAACTGAGAGTCATAGAGCCATAATGAAGCATGAGAAATGCACTCAATGGAAGCTCTGAGAAGAAATTCATATTAATAAATAAAATAAAATAAAATAAATGTATCTTTAAGATTAAAAGACTGTGAGTTCCTTTGTCACAAAAATCCATATATTATTCACATATTGCTATCAAGGTTCAGAAGAAGGAAGCAGTCATGAAAGATCCTATATTTAAGTATCTTGTAACCATTTCTTGTATTGCATCACCCTCTTGCAATTAAAATACAGGCCCTGGATATCTAAACTTGCCATTAAACTAAACTTCCGTTTCAGAATCATTTATGAATACTTTTCCTCTTTGCAAAATTCTGCATAAGGGGAGTGATGGGCTTACAATAATATTGATCTAGGCTTCTTTGAAACTTTTGGTGGAAAGGAAGAAGAATCATCTAAATGAATTTTACAATATGGAAAATCTGGAGGGACAAAGAGGCAACCTTGCAAAGCACCCTTAGGGACAGGAATGGCTTGGGTGAGGTACTTTAAAGTAAATCCATTCATATTGTTCATGTATTAGCAGAGTTTACCTGTGATTCTATTACCCTTTTACTGCAATACCCTCTAACTCTTCCATCTTCCACTACACTCTCCCTTTCTATCACATCCCTTCCAAAACAGCCCCCTATAGGGCTGCCCATGGCCTATGTTAGATAGTGGGTAGAGATGACAGGAGACAGACTTCCAAAGCAGCTCTTTATTTCAGCTCTTGTATCAGTAACCAGCAAAGAGCAGTCTGACAGCTTGCCCTTTTATAGGGAGCTGTCAGACAGACCAGCCAATAGCGTTTGAGCTTTTTCCCGCTCAAACGCTGGACCTGGTTGGAACCATGCAACATAGTTTAAACAGTTAGAACATAACACCCCTCCCCTCCTGGATGGAGCTGTCCAGCATACGTAATCACGCAGGTAGGCGGGGCGTTTTGAAGCCCTACTAGACCTGCGCAATTCAGTTGGGGGGGAGGCAGCGGCCTGTGCGGACAGGTCTGCTGCCGCTCCGGGGCTCGAGCATGGAAGCTCCTGGAAGGTACTGGGTGTGGCCTCCACGGCCGA
>QLTV01000462.1:1317727-1330071 GCA_003457575.1 Thermophis baileyi
ATCTGAGTGACTTTATCCGTCAGAGACTGTACAAGCTCCTCAGCTCTACCCTGCAAGGGCTCCTCCACTCTCCCTACATTAAGGAGAGAGCGGGTCACCCTAAATAAGGCAGCTGGGCGCGAATCAGCGGATGCAATAAGTGCGGAAAAATGCGAACATTTTGCCGCCCGTATCGCCACTAAATAAGTCCTAATAAAGGCTCTTAAAAGTGTTCGGTCAGATTCGGAGTTACTGGCCCTCCAGCGTCGCTCTAGACGTCTCTTCTGGCGTTTCATCTCCCGAAGCTCCTCGGTAAACCAGGGAGCCCTCCTGGATCCATCACCATGGAGAGGTCGCAGAGGCGCAATCCGGTCCAGTGCCCCCGATGCCGCCTTATTCCAGGCAGCCACCAGATGCGAACATCTTGCCGCCCGTATCACCAATAAATAAGTCCTCATAAAGGCTATTAAAAGTGTTCGGTCAGATTCGGAGTTACTGGCCCTCCAGCGTCGCTCTGGACGTCTCTTCTGGCGTTTCATCTCCCGAAGCTCCTCGGTAAACCAGGGAGCCCTCCTGGATCCATCGCCATGGAGAGGTCGCAGAGGCACAATCCGGTCCAGTGCCCCCGATGTCGCCTTATTCCAGGCAGCCACCAGGGACTCTGCCAGATTGTGGACAAGGGAGTCAGGTATCTCCCCAAGCTCCTTTTGGAACCCTTCCGGGTCCATTAGGCGCCTGGGGCGGAACCATTTAATCGGTTCCGCCTCCCTGCGATGGGGTTTTTTTTCCCTTTTTTGAAGATAGGAACCACATCAGATCTTTTCCAATCCTCTGGTAGTTCCCTGGTGCGCCAAGATTTTTTGAAGAAATTATTCGTGTAAAAATTTTTAATTTTTAAATATACATCAATATCATCAATATCATTGCATGGACAGTGTGGCATCTGAGTGTCATTCATTTTGATACAAAACCAATATTAATACAAATAAAGATTACTACCTTAGTCAAACTTACATGGTCTAATGTTATTATACATATTTATATCAGCACATATTCCTTCATTTTTCCAATTATTCAATATTTGCTTCATCCTTCTAATAGTCATAACGTTGTTCTTGGGCATATCTGATAACATCCTTTTTAAAATCTAATCTTAACCTCAAACATTCACTTTAAATGTGTTATATAAAAATATGTATAACAATATTCCCCCTGTTTCTAATTTCTTACTCAATTCTAGTCCTCAGTACAGCCAATCTTATTTTTAAAATATCTTTTCTATCCATCATCTCTCACCCTGTTGGAAGTTTCACTTCTTCTCTTTTTAACTTGCCTCCCATACTCCTCCCTTGGGTCCTCATCTACATCTTTCATTTTCAACCCGACCATTATTTCCATCTCCATTATTTTTTGCTGCGTCTACCCATGGGTCTGCCAAATCCTCTGTTTTCCAAAAATATTTTTCGATTTATTGAGTTCCATTTTTCTACCACCTATATTCTCTCAACTTTATTTCACCCAACTTTATTGTCTCCTCTTTCTTTTTTCCTTGTTCTATTTGTTGTGTGGTCTGTTCTATCTCTTTTTTGAAGAAATTATTCAATGGTTCTGAGATAACATCTGTGAGCTCCTTCAGAATTCTGGGATATCATCCATCAGGTCCCGGTGATTTATATGCATCAAGGTCAGACAGTGTTCTCTTACTATTTTCTTGCTTATTTTAATTTTTATTTCTAGAATGTCTTTTGCAGTTGTGTTTTTGATAGGTTGGGCTATAGTTTCTTTTTGTGTGAAGACTGATACAAAGAATGAGCTAAGCAGCTCTGCTTCTCTCTACTGCCTGTTATTTCTTTGCTATCTTTGCTATTTAGTGGACCGACTTTTTCCTTGATTTTTTTTCTTGTTATTTATATATTGAATGAAACTGTTTTTATTATCATTGACTTTTGTTGCAAGTCTTTGTTCATTCTGAGTCTTTGTTTTCCTGACTTCATCTTTGCAGATTCGGGCTATCTGCTGATGTTCTGCGTTAGTTATGTGTCCCTCTTTCCATTTTTTGTACTTATCCATTTTGTCTTTCAGTTTATCAGAGAGATCTTTGTGCAATCATGGTGGTTTCTTCTTGGATTTTTTTAATTTTTTTTTAATGGTATTGTGTTGGACTGGGCTTTTGTGATCATATTCTTCAGTGTCTCCCACACTTTTTGAGTGGTTTTCCCCTTTAGGATTTTTATCCATGAAATTTTGCTTAGGCTCTCTCTGAGTTTGTTAAAATCAGCTCTTTTAAAGTTTAAGACACTGGTTGGATTATATTCTATTGTTCATGTTTGCATTATATTGAATTCCAGTATGATGTGGTCACTCTCGCCCAAGGTTCCAACAACTTCAACTCCCTCTATCACTTCTTCTCTATTAGTTAGAATTAGGTCCAGTATAGTTTTTCCTCTAGGTCCTTCCTGTACCTTTTGGATGACAAAGTTGTCAGCTAAGTGTTTTAGGAATCTGTTCGATCTCCCACTAGCTGCAGAGTTTGTCTCCCAGTTGATATCAGGTAGTTAAAGTCTCCCATTACTACTGTGGTATGTTTCCTACATACCTTTGTTAATTGATTAGCAAAGAGTTCCTCTATTTCTTCTGCTTGGTTGGGTGGCCTGTAGTATACGCCTATAGCAATGTCATTTGTTTTCCCTTTTATATTGACCCATATGGATTCTAGGTTTTCATCCCTGGTTTTATGTATTTCTGTGGAGATGTAGTGATCTTTTATATATAATGCAACTCCACCTCCTCTTTTGTTAGGTCTTTTTCTTTTGAATAGTTTGTAGCCTTCTATCAGTACATTCCAGTCAATTTAACTAAATATCAATTTAGTCATGAAATATCAATCAGTCATGAGTTTCATCCCACCAAGTGTCAGTAATGGCAACTATATCATATCTGCCTTCATGTACTCATACTTCAAGTTCACCCTGTTTGTTCCCTAAACTTTGAGCATTAGTGTATAGGCATTTGAGGCCTTTATTGGTTTTGGGTATGTTTCTTATATCACTTACTTTGTAACTGGGATTTCCATCCTTTCCATCACTCTCTATTTCATTCTGGTTTTTTTTTTATTTCTTTTTTCTCTTTATTCCCTACCTCCTTATGTGATTGGTTATCTACTGGTTTTTGCTTGGAATTAGGTTCTATAGGTAATGAAGATTGCCCCCCTCCCCCCCTCAATTTTAGTTTAAAGCACTTTGGATAAGATGAGTCAGTCATTTTCTGAATATATTGAACAACCTGGTTGGGTTGTTCAGTTTTCTCTCCTGACCTTGATGGCATTTTCAAAAGTTTGAAAGGGCTTCTCTCTGGAGATTCACCAGCTCATCTGTGGGATGGAGTTTTTGAAACCAAGATAAGGTGTCCCTTGTGTGGATTCAGGATCCACTCACAGGCTCACACACTCTTAACTGAAAGCCTCTGCTTGGTCTGCAATGTATACTTTGCCTTTTGCCTGGAAAAGCAACCACTGCATTTTGTAAGAGTGCCTGTGAAGTCCAGTCTGTGCAGAATACATGACTAGGCAACACTAAAGTCATGGTGGGTCATCATGGTGGGTTCATCATGGTGGGTTCATCATGGGTTGTCTATTCTCATAAATAGACAGTTCACTTTCTTAATTTGGGAACATAACCTGAGTAGCTCTCAATAAGATTGACTTTCATATTCTCTATTTTTTTTCTTTTTGCCCTAGATCGACAAATAACAACTTCCCTCTTCTTTTTGTTCGGTAAGTATCATTGGCTGCAAACTGGGGTTTCTCATTATGAGATGTGTCTTTGCTGACAGGGGGAAGGCAGATGGAAGAAATCACAAAGTTCTTGACACAATCCATTGCTGATCTTAATCTTTAAGACCCATTTTTAAAGTAATTCTTATTCTAGAATCTTGTCTAGAATTCAAGTCTTTAAAAGATGCCTTAAAAATAAATATATATATATATATATATTCCCCCACAGAGTATCTTAAGGATATATAAAAAGACATATTGCTGCTTCATTTTGGGGGGAAAGGGATGAAAATTTAATCCATCTCCATGGCTTTTAGGTACATCAGATCTACATATCTTTGATACACCGGATCAAAGGAGACTGGACGTCTCTAACTCTGTTTCAGGCACATTTTTCAAATGAGCCTTTTCACTAATAAAATGCCTTTTTAAAGCTTTACATAAGCCTACTTTTGCTAATGTTAGCAATCTCCTCCTTTCACCCTCATTACAAGGATAGAATAAGATGCCTCCGTCTGTACCCCCTGAATTCTGATAGAGCACAAATTCCATTCCTGCCTGCTTGTTTCCCAGAGACATCAGCCCTATTGTTTCTATCCTACTGCACAGGTCTATGTTCTAGCTGAGTGTTTTTCCTCCGGGCTCCAGCATGAGTCCAAAAGCTCTGAAGACAGAACCTCTGGTCCCGGTGACTGAGCCAGATTGGATCCTGAAATGTTCATTCCACAAAATAATGGTCCATGATTATTGGGGCATTCTTTAACTTAGTAGATATTAGGTACCTTGATTCAAAAAATTGTTGCGGTATAATGCATTGTGTGGGCTAACTTGTGGGTACAGAAAGACAAACCAATAAACACCATTTGAGTTTTAGTAGTATTGATAGATTGTCAGCCCCGGTGCGTCCAGAGGCTCGGGGCTGCCATTACGGCGGGGTGGCGACGGGAATGAAGCACGAGCCGGCAGCAGCAACGGCTCACCTCTCCTGCAGCTACCCACCTCTCCAGCCCTTTCACCATGCCGGATGCCTTCAAATGATGTCACAGGTGCACCGTGGTTTCCCCGGACCAGCTGGGAAGCGCAGAGAGCGGCAAGCGCCTCCGTTTGACTTTGACAGCTGGGAGGTGCAGAGAGCAGCAGGCACCTCCCTATGAACTTGGCGAGACGGCGAGGAATGGGAACGTGGGCATCTGGCTGCCCTGAAGAGCGTGGGATTGCACAGTGGAGTTGTGGCCGGGAATGTTGGCTTGCTTGTGGGCTGCTTGTGGGCTGGCTTGCTTGTGGGCTGCTTGACAAGGCTGCGTGTGGAGGTGTGGTTGGGTTGCTGATTACTGGTTGTTGATTATTGGGTGGGCTGAGTTATGCTAATTGGTAAATGAGTTAATTGGTAAATGGGTGGGCTGAGCTAGTGGCTAAGTGGGTTTGATTGCTTTATAAGGTGGTGGGGAGCACAGAGCGGTAGTTCTAACAATATTCTCCTTTCGTTGATTGTGGGTGTCAGTATGTGCCGGTGTGAATAAACCATCTGCTAACCATCTTGTACGTTTGGAGTCTTTCATCGCATCAGAACCTGACATAGATACTAGAGCCATGGTTGCACAGTGGTTAGAATGCAGTATTGCAGGCGATTCTCACTGGCTCAAGGTTGACTCAACCTTCTATCCTTCCGAGGTGGGTAAAATGAGGACCCAGATTGTTGGGGGCAATATGCTGACTCTGTGAACCGCTGAGAGAGGACTGTAAAGCACTGTGAAGCGGTATACAAGACTAAGTGGTATTGCTATTGCTATTCAAATATAATATAAATAATGTAACTATAATATAATATACTACCCTCATTACAAAAGACTTAATCACAAAGTTTAGGGACAGAAGAAAGTAGACCCTGCATGGCCTCCACTTCTATAATCATTAGAATCTATGTAGAACCTTAAAACCACCCTGGATTTCCTGGGCTATGACCAAGGACCCAGCCATTTCAGAGCATCAATTTCTCTCATCTAAGGATCCTATTTTTCTTTCTTATTTCTTGGTCAGAGTCTCAGAAATGCATCAGGTTTAACAGAAGGTAGACACACAGAGTATTCCAAGCACAGACCAACTCTTCAAGTTCCATTGACAGAGAAGAGGATCTTCACTTCACCAAAGACTAGCAGATGCATCCCGGCTGTCCTATCACATGTCCTCTCATTATATGTGTGGCAGGGGAACCTTTAAATGTCCTCCACTTAATTGTCTCAAGGGATAGAATTAAAGTTAATGTCAGATCACTCTGTGAATTGCATATAAATTATATTGGTAGTCTCAAGATGAGAAAGAATTCTCGTCCCTTCAATATAGGAATGATGTTACTTACTTGCTTAATTTGGGAATATAACTTGAGTAACTCTAAATAAGATTGACTGTTATATTTTCTAATTTTTTTTTCTTTTTGCCCTAGATATACAAGATATGACTTTCCTCTCCTTGTTAATCCGTAAATGTCATTGGCTGCAAACTGGTGTTTCTCACCATGCGATGTGTCTTTGCTGACAGGGGGAAGGCAGATGGAAGAAACCACAATGTTCTTGACACAATCCATTGCTTATCTTTCTTTGGGACTCATTTTTAAAGTGGTTCTTTTCCTATGCATGGTCATGAGTAGACTTAGTTTTCCTCACCTGAGCAGCAGTATCTTATCTAGAAATTATTATTCTTCCAGATTACAAAACTGATGGAAAGTCACCTTATGTGGATCAGCCTTCATTCCAATCTTAAGATATTGGAGATTTGAAGCGGCATGACTCAGTTCCAGTTTTGCTTTGCAAATTGAGAGTGAAACAATTGGATTCAAGTCCCTAAAAGATGGCTTAGAAAAACACCCACAGAGTATCTTAAACATGTACTGCTTAAACATACTGCTATTTCAGGGAGGGAAAGGGAAAGGGAGGAAAATCCATTCCATCTCCGTGGCTTTTGGATACATCAGATCTGCATATCTTTGATTCACTGGATCAAAGGA
The DNA here is from genome assembly GCA_003457575.1 of Thermophis baileyi. NCBI lineage: Eukaryota > Metazoa > Chordata > Lepidosauria > Squamata > Dipsadidae > Thermophis > Thermophis baileyi. Next base: position 1,324,480 of record QLTV01000462.1, read on the forward strand.
ACTGACTAACTAACTCTATTTCATGGGCATTATTCCTAATAAAATGCCTTTTTAAAGGTTCCTCTGTCAGAAATCCCCCTGCCTATTTTGTACAAAGACTCTCTTCCAGCATCGTTAACTAGCTGAAGAAAGCAGGAAGGAGATCCTGCAGTCCCAGGGATGACTCTCACAGGATGCTTTTCCCCACTCCCCATCCCTGTTTTAAAAAGTCAACAGGGTGATTCTTGAAGCAGATTCTCCCCATTTTGAGGTGGAGAATACACTCACATCATAATGAAACCACTCTGTGGCTTCTCCCTCAAATGCCATGGTTACACACTGCACCCTGGCCAGGTCGTTTGGCAGGTCTGCTCCATATTCATCCATGTAGTTCCACACCTGGGTGAGGAAGAAGGCTGTTTCGGATCCCCATTGAATTTTAGCCCTGCTATTGGGTGGTGATCCCCGCTCCCCAGGGGAGTGGTCCAAATTAGTTGGGTGGTAGCTGGCCAGGCCACTGTGACCCTGGGCTGCTGTGATGTAGGTGGCTCCGGTCCCTGCAGGAGGTCTTGAGCCCTCAGCTTATCAAAAATTTCCCTCAGTTAATCGTTTGCTTACTCGAACACTGCAGCTTTAGGGTCTGGCTCATCCCGCAGGGATTCACATTCCTCTGAAGCATATTGGGCTTGGGACTGGCTCCCTCAGCTGAGGGTTATTCTGGGGGAGGAAGCTTGTCCCAATCATCCAATTTCCTGACTTTGATCGACCACCGGGCTTTTGCTCAGCCACATGCTCCCAGGGGTTTCTCTGCCTCTTCTTCCCATCCAGGGTCCTCTTCGCTATCCTGCGCTCTTGGAGCAACTTTCCCCCAGGTCTCCATCACTTCTTGATGGTCTGACATCTTTTGCCCAATCTCTAAGGTAGAAGTTATTGTCTGGGTAGATTGTTACTGCAGATCTGGCTTTTCCCAAATAGGTGGTTTAGAAAGAAGGAGCCTTCTACTGCATTTGTACTTAAAGGAATAACTTTACTAAAGCCAAGGAGTTACAAAATAGAAAAGCCAGATTTGAGGTGTGATCACAAAAGATGCCCACGTACAGTTCTTCCCCTTTTTGGGTGTCCCCCACAATTATCTCCATTGTGTCCAATTAAATTCAAACAAATTGTTTTGGTTACAGTTCTGAGATTTTGCGGGCTTGGTGATGCTCCACATTCCATTCCCATGGTTGTGACCTTGGGGTCAGTTGACTGATGTCTCTGGCAGGCACTCGAACTGGTTTCTGTTTCTTTGTCCTTTTTCCTCTCCCTCCCAACTTGCTAATCCCCACCCCCATAGTCTGGCATCACTGAAGAAGTGATGGGGCAATGTAGGATGGCAGTACTGACAATGATTCTGAAGCAGATTATCCCCATTTTGTGGTGGAAAATACACTCACGTCACAGATAATCTTTTCTCATTTCAAATTAAGTGAATCCAGATTTAATCTCCTGAAGTGCAGAAAAGAAATAGAAAACTGCCTTACATGATACTTTTACACCTATGCTGTAGGTCTCTTTACATATATTATAATCCTTGCCTCCAATGACATCAAGAGCCACTTGGCATTTAGGGAATTGTTAGGGTTAGGGTTAGCAAGAAGTTCAGCAAGAAGTATAGAGAGCTATCACAAATATCTCTCTCCCTCCCTCCCTCCCTCCCTCCCTCCCTCCCTCTCTCTCTCTCTTTCTCCCCTCTCTCTCCTCTCTCTCCATCCCTCCCTCCCTCCCGCTCATGAAGTTTTATGGTCTACCTCCCTCTCCTCTCTTTCTCTCTCTCCTCTCTCTCCCTCCCCCCTCTCTCTCCCATAGTTATCCCATTCCTTATTGATGAGAAATATAATCTTCCTCAAAGATGACTTCTCCAGAACCAAAACAGATGAAGAACACCTCAATAAATTTCTCTATAAAAGAAATTAAGAAATAAAATACTAATCAGTAAAACTGCAATAATGTGTCCCCTCCAAAATCTCTGAAAAAAAGCTACTTTATTCTTCCTATCCAATGGAAATTTCCCACAATCAAAATCTTACCTTAAGCATATCAAAAGAATTTCTCAATGGAGTGCTTTTCAGAAAGAATGCTGTCACTCTAATGTTTCTAATGTCCAACGTTTCCATTTGTCCTAAAACATGTCTCAGCTCAGAAATGGTGTGCAAATTCAAAATAGTCTGAAAATTACCTGCCCCAAAATTAGTATTTCTCAAAATTGCCCCCCCCCCCCCGTTGTTAGGAATAAACATTTAAAATAACATATTGGGAAGACGGCTTGACTAAAAATGTGCACATATTTTTTTTTGTTCAGAGGCGCTAAATATGTGCTAAATATGTCATATGCTAAATATAATTGCCAGATATTGGAATGAATTGCTCCTTGAATATATACCAGATGTACACAGATTGATTTAGACAGAGGTCCATGTCCCTGCTCCCAGATTGTTTAGAAAGTTCCCTAATTAATTACAAACTTCAGACTATCACCAGTGTCCTTATTTATAATATACCAGCTGTACCCGGCCACGCATTGCTGTGGCTCAGTCTGGTGATCACCCGTGTTGTAATTTTGTTCAGGACGCAATTCTACATCGAACGAAGCAGCAGCAGATCAATTTGGTGATGACATTCCCAATTGATTGAGAACTTTGTTTGCGATTTCTAAGCAGAAATCTTCAATCATTATCAATGCTTCGTTGTAGAATTCTGCTGTGAAATGCATGTTCATATTTGAATTTTCCTTGTATATTAGACGGAAAATATCTTCAGCCATGTGTGATTTATATTGGAAATGTGGAAATTGTAAATGGATCGTAAATCAGAAACATTGAAATGGAATCGTAACATATTTAGTATAGTGTGTGTTGCTTTTACGTCCAACAGATGGCGCTGTTTTTCACAAAAAACATGTTGTTACCTGTCACAGGTGTGACATCTATATAATATAGGTATATAAAAACACGCGCGTATTCAAATACAACGTTGTGTCAAAATTTCAAAGCAATCGGTGAAGAACTTTCGGAGATTTAAGATTTTGAACAAACGAACATTTACATTTTTATTTATATAGATTGTATACAGGGGTTGGCTTCAAAAATTTTAGCAAGGGGTTCTCTGCCCTGTTGCTGGGTGGGTGTGGCCATGGTGAGTGTGGCCTACTTGGCCTCCTGCAAAAAAATAAAAAAAATCCAAAAAAAATTCCAAAAAAAAAGGTGGCGTCGATGGACCGACAGAACGGGCTCTGTGATGTCACCAGCGGTTTGCTACCAGTTTGGGCGAACTGGTCCGAACCGGGAGGAACCCACCTCTGCCTAATACATGGAACCTGACAACTGGACAACATAAATGCATTTGTCATACCCTTACTGTAAGTAAAACACTGAATTTGCAATTTTGGAAACCGCTTTGCAGGTTTATGACTACAGCTGCCAATGGTCATCTCCACCTGTTGCTTTGCAACTCCCCCATTGCCATAGGGCTCAATGAATTAAGTCTAGAATGAGATAATTTGCAGCTGAGTCTGAGAAGATGAAGATGAATTGCACAACAAAAAATTGTGTATGATTGAGTTTTAAAAGGAAGAGGCGTTATATGTGGACAGTCCCAATCACTCAGCAGAAAAGACCTCCATCCAGAGGCATTGAAAACCGATTTGGCTGGAAAACTCTCCTGCTGCCATCGATGCCCAGTGTCATGCTATTACCTATCCTCCAAGAAATTAAAGTTTGTCAATAGGTCATTTTGCTGGGTTGATTTTGAATTGGGTTCCGAAACTCTGCTTTGTGTTGTTGAGTTGGGTTTTATTTTTCTATTTTCACTGGAAATAACAGGGATTAGATCAAACTTTCCCATTTTCAACAATAGTGTATTTCCATACATTTTTAAAACAACTCTGTGCCAAAATGTCATGTTTCCAAGATTTTTCACTACTTTATATCTCTTTCTTAAACAACTGCATTAATTTCAGCAATATAACATGTTCCCAGCAGCCCTTTGTTTCATTTGAATGAATCCATGTCTTAAGTTATCTTACCTGGGCAGAAGCTATTAAAACCTTTCCACTTAACTGAATAGGTAGCGTAGCATAGACAAAGTCTGGAGAAGAGTAACATGCCTTAACTTTTTCAAGGTCACAATATTGTTACCAGATTTTTTTTATCTCCACTCTCGATTAATTACTCGTTGTTTGAACAACCTCAGCTGGAAACCTTAACAAAATATTATTTAAAAGAATTAAAGGATATTCTTTCCAAGCATATGTGACCTAAGGCTTCCTTCCACCCTTTCCATTGCCATGGTTGATTGTTGATCTGAGAAACACAGTGGCAGATTAAGCAAAATGATATTTGCATTAGGTACATCCTCTGACAGTTAAGCAGGTGAACAAATATCATGTTCTCTTGGAGAAGTTCACCGAATTGGACATGGAATTGTATTCTTTGAATCCTCTCTGGCTTGATCTTCTGATCTTTATCCCACTGTGGTTACTCTGTAGATGAATACAGAAAGTGGTGACCTCTTAGGCATCACTCAAACATATCTATATCCCAGCAGCAAGGGGAATTGTTAGGCAATTCTCCCATATTTGAGATAAAGGTAGCCTTCATCTGAAAGGAAGGTGCTACTCCAGCTTGTGAAATACACAGGAGAAGCTCCTTTATTACTAAAACTCAGAGAAAACACTTTCAAGTGAGGGAACTGCCTTCCTTTCTTCACACTGTTCTCAAGTAAGATCATAGAAGAGCCATTTTACTTTATCCAGAAGAGAACCAGCATTCTTGCTTGGTGGAGCGATGATCCTTTCTCTCTCCTTTTAATTTTTATTTTCATTGTTCCATCCAAAGAGCCTTAAACAGTTTCCATCATATCTTGGCCAATAGACACAGATGCCTCTCTCTCTCTCTCTCTCTCTCTCTCTCTCTCTCTCTCTCTCTCTCTCTCTCTCTCTCTCTCTCTCTCTCTCTCTCTCTCTCTCTGCTTTATGCTTTCCTAACTGATCCACAAATTAAGTGATTTCTTCCTTTTATTTAAGTTTCCCCCACAAATTCAGTTTCTGGTGCATCACTACCCTTCTTTCTCTTCAGCATAATTTACACACTTCCTTCCTCCTTTTTCTATAGTCAATCATAAGGTATTGACCATTATAGATCAAGATCTCTCTGTTACTCTGAAAACAGTTAATTGTTGCTATTGAATATCAAGTGTATTTGATCTCTTTGTGTACCACTACTGGTAGCATTTATTATTGTTGAATAGGTTGGACTGATAGTTTATTAATTATAGTTTTGTTTTTCAACTTCTGGAATTCATAAAGTCATTAAATAGTCTATTCTGTTCATAGGTTGATACAGGTGGGGCTGTCAGAGACCCCAGTTTCTTACACTATTCTGAGAAGGAAGCAAAGGTCTAACTATTAATTCAAATTAGCTGTGCAAACCCTAGAAACAAACTCCAAAATTTGTAAGGAGCTAACTTACAAATTAACTAATACAGCTCACCTGTCTGGAACCCGCACTGCATATCGGATATTAATACAATTGAGAGAGTCCAAAAATATTTTACTAGAAGAGTCCTCCACTCGCA